>JAUIMM010001389.1:0-400000 GCA_031769625.1 Taudactylus pleione
AACTCTCAGTATCTATTCTTATCTCACATCTCATGTTCTGTATGCTGGATGTAACTCTCAGTATCTATTCTTATCCCACATCTCATGTACTGTATGCTGGATGTAACTCTCAGTATCTATTCTTATCTCACATCTCATGTACTGTATGCTGGATGTAACTCTCAGTATCTATTCTTATCTCACATCTCATGTTCTGTATGCTGGATGTAACTCTCAGTATCTATTCTTATCTCACATCTCATGTACTGTATGCTGGATGTAACTCTCAGTATCTATTCTTATATCACATCTCATGTTCTGTATGCTGGATGTAACTCTCAGTATCTATTCTTATCTCACATCTCATGTTCTGTATGCTGGATGTAACTCTCAGTATCTATTCTTATCTCACATCTCATGTACTGTATGCTGGATGTAACTCTCAGTATCTATTCTTATATCACATCTCATGTTCTGTATGCTGGATGTAACTCTCAGTATCTATTCTTATCTCACATCTCATGTTCTGTATGCTGGATGTAACTCTCAGTATCTATTCTTATCTCACATCTCATGTACTGTATGCTGGATGTAACTCTCAGTATCTATTCTTATCTCACATCTCATGTTCTGTATGCTGGATGTAACTCTCAGTATCTATTCTTATATCACATCTCATGTTCTGTATGCTGGATGTAACTCTCAGTATCTATTCTTATCTCACATCTCATGTACTGTATGCTGGATGTAACTCTCAGTATCTATTCTTATCTCACATCTCATGTTCTGTATGCTGGATGTAACTCTCAGTATCTATTCTTATCCACATCTCATGTACTGTATGCTGGATGTAACTCTCAGTATCTATTCTTATCTCACATCTCATGTACTGTATGCTGGATGTAACTCTCAGTATCTATTCTTATATCACATCTCATGTACTGTATGCTGGATGTAACTCTCAGTATCTATTCTTATCTCACATCTCATGTTCTGTATGCTGGATGTAACTCTCAGTATCTATTCTTATCCCACATCTCATGTACTGTATGCTGGATGTAACTCTCAGTATCTATTCTTATCTCACATCTCATGTACTGTATGCTGGATGTAACTCTCAGTATCTATTCTTATCTCACATCTCATGTTCTGTATGCTGGATGTAACTCTCAGTATCTATTCTTATCTCACATCTCATGTACTGTATGCTGGATGTAACTCTCAGTATCTATTCTTATATCACATCTCATGTTCTGTATGCTGGATGTAACTCTCAGTATCTATTCTTATCTCACATCTCATGTTCTGTATGCTGGATGTAACTCTCAGTATCTATTCTTATCTCACATCTCATGTACTGTATGCTGGATGTAACTCTCAGTATCTATTCTTATATCACATCTCATGTTCTGTATGCTGGATGTAACTCTCAGTATCTATTCTTATATCACATCTCATGTTCTGTATGCTGGATGTAACTCTCAGTATCTATTCTTATCCCACATCTCATGTACTGTATGCTGGATGTAACTCTCAGTATCTATTCTTATATCACATCTCATGTTCTGTATGCTGGATGTAACTCTCAGTATCTATTCTTATCCCACATCTCATGTAATGTATGCTGGATGTAACTCTCAGTATCTATTCTTATCTCACATCTCATGTACTGTATGCTGGATGTAACTCTCAGTATCTATTCTTATATCACATCTCATGTTCTGTATGCTGGATGTAACTCTCAGTATCTATTCTTATATCACATCTCATGTTCTGTATGCTGGATGTAACTCTCAGTATCTATTCTTATCTCACATCTCATGTACTGTATGCTGGATGTAACTCTCAGTATCTATTCTTATATCACATCTCATGTACTGTATGCTGGATGTAACTCTCAGTATCTATTCTTATCTCACATCTCATGTTCTGTATGCTGGATGTAACTCTCAGTATCTATTCTTATCTCACATCTCATGTTCTGTATGCTGGATGTAACTCTCAGTATCTATTCTTATCTCACATCTCATGTAATGTATGCTGGATGTAACTCTCAGTATCTATTCTTATCTCACATCTCATGTTCTGTATGCTGGATGTAACTCTCAGTATCTATTCTTATCTCACATCTCATGTAATGTATGCTGGATGTAACTCTCAGTATCTATTCTTATCTCACATCTCATGTACTGTATGCTGGATGTAACTCTCAGTATATATTCTTATATCACATCTCATGTAATGTATGCTGGATGTAACTCTCAGTATCTATTCTTATGTCACATCTCATGTTCTGTATGCTGGATGTAACTCTCAGTATCTATTCTTATCTCACATCTCATGCTCTGTATGCTGGATGTAACTCTCAGTATCTATTCTTATCTCACATCTCATGTTCTGTATGCTGGATGTAACTCTCAGTATCTATTCTTATCTCACATCTCATGTACTGTATGCTGGATGTAACTCTCAGTATCTATTCTTATCTCACATCTCATGCTCTGTATGCTGGATGTAACTCTCAGTATCTATTCTTATCTCACATCTCATGTTCTGTATGCTGGATGTAACTCTCAGTATCTATTCTTATCTCACATCTCATGCTCTGTATGCTGGATGTAACTCTCAGTATCTATTCTTATCTCACATCTCATGTACTGTATGCTGGATGTAACTCTCAGTATATATTCTTATATCACATCTCATGTAATGTATGCTGGATGTAACTCTCAGTATCTATTCTTATGTCACATCTCATGTTCTGTATGCTGGATGTAACTCTCAGTATCTATTCTTATCTCACATCTCATGCTCTGTATGCTGGATGTAACTCTCAGTATCTATTCTTATCTCACATCTCATGTTCTGTATGCTGGATGTAACTCTCAGTATCTATTCTTATCTCACATCTCATGTACTGTATGCTGGATGTAACTCTCAGTATCTATTCTTATCTCACATCTCATGCTCTGTATGCTGGATGTAACTCTCAGTATCTATTCTTATCTCACATCTCATGTTCTGTATGCTGGATGTAACTCTCAGTATCTATTCTTATCTCACATCTCATGTACTGTATGCTGGATGTAACTCTCAGTACTTACTGTATTGTTGCTCAGTATCATCACAGGAAGTAGAAGAAGCTGTTACACTGTCTACAGAACTTTAGACAAGTTTTCTGAGAGCACAGTGCCTCCCCCTCCCCTCCCTCTCTGTCTCTTTATTTTGGCAGTGACTGTCCTTCCATTGTAAACAGAGATCTGTCAGTCTATTGGGAAGTAACAAACTTCTACAGCCCAATATTATTACTCCCATGGCCTCAGGAATAACCCTTATCTGTCATATTATACAGAGGCCGCCGTGTATCAGAGGAATAACCCTTATCTGTCATATTATACAGAGGCCGCCGTGTATCAGAGGAATAACCCTTATCTGTCATATTATACAGAGGCCGCCGTGTATCAGAGGAATAACCCTTATCTGTCATATTATACAGAGGCCGCCGTGTATCAGAGGAGTAACCCTTATCTGTCATATTATACAGAGGCCGCCGTGTATCAGAGGAATAACCCTTATCTGTCATATTATACAGAGGCCGCCGTGTATCAGAGGAATAACCCTTATCTGTCATATTATACAGAGGCCGCCGTGTATCAGAGGAATAACCCTTATCTGTCATATTATACAGAGGCCGCCGTGTATCAGAGGAATAACCCTTATCTGTCATATTATACAGAGGCCGCCGTGTATCAGAGGAATAACCCTTATCTGTCATATTATACAGAGGCCGCCGTGTATCAGAGGAATAACCCTTATCTGTCATATTATACAGAGGCCGCCGTGTATCAGAGGAGTAACCCTTATCTGTCATATTATACAGAGGCCGCTGTGTATCAGAGGAATAACCCTTATCTGTCATATTATACAGAGGCCGCCGTGTATCAGAGGAATAACCCTTATCTGTCATATTATACAGAGGCCGCCGTGTATCAGAGGAATAACCCTTATCTGTCATATTATACAGAGGCCGCCGTGTATCAGAGGAATAACCCTTATCTGTCATATTATACAGAGGCCGCCGTGTATCAGAGGAATAACCCTTATCTGTCATATTATACAGAGGCCGCCGTGTATCAGAGGAGTAACCCTTATCTGTCATATTATACAGAGGCCGCCGTGTATCAGAGGAATAACCCTTATCTGTCATATTATACAGAGGCCGCCGTGTATCAGAGGAATAACCCTTATCTGTCATATTATACAGAGGCCGCCGTGTATCAGAGGAATAACCCTTATCTGTCATATTATACAGAGGCCGCCGTGTATCAGAGGAATAACCCTTATCTGTCATATTATACAGAGGCCGCCGTGTATCAGAGGAATAACCCTTATCTGTCATATTATACAGAGGCCGCCGTGTATCAGAGGAGTAACCCTTATCTGTCATATTATACAGAGGCCGCTGTGTATCAGAGGAATAACCCTTATCTGTCATATTATACAGAGGCCGCCGTGTATCAGAGGAATAACCCTTATCTGTCATATTATACAGAGGCCGCCGTGTATCAGAGGAATAACCCTTATCTGTCATATTATACAGAGGCCGCCGTGTATCAGAGGAATAACCCTTATCTGTCATATTATACAGAGGCCGCCGTGTATCAGAGGAATAACCCTTATCTGTCATATTATACAGAGGCCGCCGTGTATCAGAGGAATAACCCTTATCTGTCATATTATACAGAGGCCGCCGTGTATCAGAGGAGTAACCCTTATCTGTCATATTATACAGAGGCCGCCGTGTATCAGAGGAATAACCCTTATCTGTCATATTATACAGAGGCCGCCGTGTATCAGAGGAGTAACCCTTATCTGTCATATTATACAGAGGCCGCCGTGTATCAGAGGAATAACCCTTATCTGTCATATTATACAGAGGCCGCCGTGTATCAGAGGAATAACCCTTATCTGTCATATTATACAGAGGCCGCCGTGTATCAGAGGAATAACCCTTATCTGTCACATTATACAGAGGCCGCCGTGTATCAGAGGAATAACCCTTATCTGTCATATTATACAGAGGCCGCCGTGTATCAGAGGAATAACCCTTATCTGTCATATTATACAGAGGCCGCCGTGTATCAGAGGAATAACCCTTATCTGTCATATTATACAGAGGCCGCCGTGTATCAGAGGAATAACCCTTATCTGTCACATTATACAGAGGCCGCCGTGTATCAGAGGAATAACCCTTATCTGTCATATTATACAGAGGCCGCCGTGTATCAGAGGAATAACCCTTATCTGTCATATTATACAGAGGCCGCCGTGTATCAGAGGAATAACCCTTATCTGTCATATTATACAGAGGCCGCCGTGTATCAGAGGAATAACCCTTATCTGTCATATTATACAGAGGCCGCCGTGTATCAGAGGAATAACCCTTATCTGTCATATTATACAGAGGCCGCCGTGTATCAGAGGAATAACCCTTATCTGTCATATTATACAGAGGCCGCCGTGTATCAGAGGAATAACCCTTATCTGTCATATTATACAGAGGCCGCCGTGTATCAGAGGAATAACCCTTATCTGTCATATTATACAGAGGCCGCCGTGTATCAGAGGAATAACCCTTATCTGTCATATTATACAGAGGCCGCCGTGTATCAGAGGAATAACCCTTATCTGTCATATTATACAGAGGCCGCCGTGTATCAGAGGAATAACCCTTATCTGTCATATTATACAGAGGCCGCTGTGTATCAGAGGAATAACCCTTATCTGTCATATTATACAGAGGCCGCCGTGTATCAGAGGAGTAACCCTTATCTGTCATATTATACAGAGGCCGCCGTGTATCAGAGGAATAACCCTTATCTGTCATATTATACAGAGGCCGCCGTGTATCAGAGGAATAACCCTTATCTGTCATATTATACAGAGGCCGCCGTGTATCAGAGGAATAACCCTTATCTGTCATATTATACAGAGGCCGCCGTGTATCAGAGAGGTAACCCTTATCTGTCATATTATACAGAGGCCGCCGTGTATCAGAGGAATAACCCTTATCTGTCATATTATACAGAGGCCGCCGTGTATCAGAGGAATAACCCTTATCTGTCATATTATACAGAGGCCGCCGTGTATCAGAGGAATAACCCTTATCTGTCATATTATACAGATGCCGCCGTGTATCAGAGGAATAACCCTTATCTGTCATATTATACAGAGGCCGCCGTGTATCAGAGGAATAACCCTTATCTGTCATATTATACAGAGGCCGCCGTGTATCAGAGGAATAACCCTTATCTGTCACATTATACAGAGGCCGCCGTGTATCAGAGGAATAACCCTTATCTGTCATATTATACAGAGGCCGCCGTGTATCAGAGGAATAACCCTTATCTGTCATATTATACAGAGGCCGCCGTGTATCAGAGGAATAACCCTTATCTGTCATATTATACAGAGGCCGCCGTGTATCAGAGGAATAACCCTTATCTGTCATATTATACAGAGGCCGCCGTGTATCAGAGGAATAACCCTTATCTGTCATATTATACAGAGGCCGCCGTGTATCAGAGGAGTAACCCTTATCTGTCATATTATACAGAGGCCGCCGTGTATCAGAGGAATAACCCTTATCTGTCATATTATACAGAGGCCGCCGTGTATCAGAGGAATAACCCTTATCTGTCATATTATACAGAGGCCGCCGTGTATCAGAGGAATAACCCTTATCTGTCACATTATACAGAGGCCGCCGTGTATCAGAGGAATAACCCTTATCTGTCATATTATACAGAGGCCGCCGTGTATCAGAGGAATAACCCTTATCTGTCATATTATACAGAGGCCGCCGTGTATCAGAGGAATAACCCTTATCTGTCATATTATACAGAGGCCGCCGTGTATCAGAGGAATAACCCTTATCTGTCATATTATACAGATGCCGCCGTGTATCAGAGGAATAACCCTTATCTGTCATATTATACAGAGGCCGCCGTGTATCAGAGGAGTAACCCTTATCTGTCATATTATACAGAGGCCGCCGTGTATCAGAGGAATAACCCTTATCTGTCATATTATACAGATGCCGCCGTGTATCAGAGGAATAACCCTTATCTGTCATATTATACAGAGGCCGCCGTGTATCAGAGGAATAACCCTTATCTGTCATATTATACAGAGGCCGCCGTGTATCAGAGGAATAACCCTTATCTGTCATATTATACAGAGGCCGCCGTGTATCAGAGGATTAACCCTTATCTGTCATATTATACAGAGGCCGCTGTGTATCAGAGGAATAACCCTTATCTGTCATATTATACAGAGGCCGCCGTGTATCAGAGGAATAACCCTTATCTGTCATATTATACAGAGGCCGCCGTGTATCAGAGGAATAACCCTTATCTGTCATATTATACAGAGGCCGCCGTGTATCAGAGGAATAACCCTTATCTGTCATATTATACAGAGGCCGCCGTGTATCAGAGGAATAACCCTTATCTGTCATATTATACAGAGGCCGCCGTGTATCAGAGGAATAACCCTTATCTGTCATATTATACAGAGGCCGCCGTGTATCAGAGGAATAACCCTTATCTGTCATATTATACAGAGGCCGCCGTGTATCAGAGGAATAACCCTTATCTGTCATATTATACAGATGCCGCCGTGTATCAGAGGAATAACCCTTATCTGTCATATTATACAGATGCCGCCGTGTATCAGAGGAATAACCCTTATCTGTCATATTATACAGAGGCCGCCGTGTATCAGAGGAATAACCCTTATCTGTCATATTATACAGAAGGCCGCCGTGTATCAGAGGAATAACCCTTATCTGTCATATTATACAGAGGCCGCCGTGTATCAGAGGATTAACCCTTATCTGTCATATTATACAGAGGCCGCTGTGTATCAGAGGAATAACCCTTATCTGTCATATTATACAGAGGCCGCCGTGTATCAGAGGAATAACCCTTATCTGTCATATTATACAGAGGCCGCCGTGTATCAGAGGAATAACCCTTATCTGTCATATTATACAGAGGCCGCCGTGTATCAGAGGAATAACCCTTATCTGTCATATTATACAGAGGCCGCCGTGTATCAGAGGAATAACCCTTATCTGTCATATTATACAGAGGCCGCCGTGTATCAGAGGAATAACCCTTATCTGTCATATTATACAGAGGCCGCCGTGTATCAGAGGAATAACCCTTATCTGTCATATTATACAGAGGCCGCCGTGTATCAGAGGAATAACCCTTATCTGTCATATTATACAGAGGCCGCCGTGTATCAGAGGAATAACCCTTATCTGTCATATTATACAGAGGCCGCCGTGTATCAGAGGAATAACCCTTATCTGTCATATTATACAGAGGCCGCCGTGTATCAGAGGAATAACCCTTATCTGTCATATTATACAGAGGCCGCCGTGTATCAGAGGAATAACCCTTATCTGTCATATTATACAGAGGCCGCCGTGTATCAGAGGAATAACCCTTATCTGTCATATTATACAGAGGCCGCCGTGTATCAGAGGAATAACCCTTATCTGTCATATTATACAGAGGCCGCCGTGTATCAGAGGAATAACCCTTATCTGTCATATTATACAGAGGCCGCCGTGTATCAGAGGAATAACCCTTATCTGTCATATTATACAGAGGCCGCCGTGTATCAGAGGAATAACCCTTATCTGTCATATTATACAGAGGCCGCTGTGTATCAGAGGAATAACCCTTATCTGTCATATTATACAGAGGCCGCCGTGTATCAGAGGAGTAACCCTTATCTGTCATATTATACAGAGGCCGCCGTGTATCAGAGGAATAACCCTTATCTGTCATATTATACAGAGGCCGCCGTGTATCAGAGGAATAACCCTTATCTGTCATATTATACAGAGGCCGCCGTGTATCAGAGGAATAACCCTTATCTGTCATATTATACAGAGGCCGCCGTGTATCAGAGAGGTAACCCTTATCTGTCATATTATACAGAGGCCGCCGTGTATCAGAGGAATAACCCTTATCTGTCATATTATACAGAGGCCGCTGTGTATCAGAGGAATAACCCTTATCTGTCATATTATACAGAGGCCGCCGTGTATCAGAGGAATAACCCTTATCTGTCATATTATACAGAGGCCGCCGTGTATCAGAGGAATAACCCTTATCTGTCATATTATACAGAGGCCGCCGTGTATCAGAGGAATAACCCTTATCTGTCATATTATACAGAGGCCGCCGTGTATCAGAGGAATAACCCTTATCTGTCATATTATACAGAGGCCGCCGTGTATCAGAGGAATAACCCTTATCTGTCATATTATACAGAGGCCGCCGTGTATCAGAGGAATAACCCTTATCTGTCATATTATACAGAGGCCGCCGTGTATCAGAGGAATAACCCTTATCTGTCATATTATACAGAGGCCGCTGTGTATCAGAGGAATAACCCTTATCTGTCATATTATACAGAGGCCGCCGTGTATCAGAGGAATAACCCTTATCTGTCATATTATACAGAGGCCGCCGTGTATCAGAGGAATAACCCTTATCTGTCATATTATACAGAGGCCGCCGTGTATCAGAGGAATAACCCTTATCTGTCATATTATACAGAGGCCGCCGTGTATCAGAGGAATAACCCTTATCTGTCATATTATACAGAGGCCGCCGTGTATCAGAGGAATAACCTGGATTACTCCTGGATTCCAAAACTTCCACAGAGTATATCTGCAATTACTGAGCCATACTCGCCTACTCTCCTGGAGTGGCCCCCCACGCCACCCCCCCCCCCTACTGATGTCCATCTTACAAGTGGGTGGTCCGGGGGAGCCAATGACATGGTTAGCATTGATTTGCATCATCGCAGCTCCGCCCCCGGTGGTGCAATGCTGGTAATCTCGGCACTGTGTAGTGGGGGAGGGGCCATGATGATGTGATCACACAGTCACGTCCCCCCACTCAGACCCCAAACGTGCGTCCCACTCCTTGCCATGCCCCCCTGCTGTGCCAGCCTATATTGGTAGTGACTATGTACTGAGCGTGTTCAAACGTTTCTGCTACACCTGCGTTTTTCTAACCACCACAGGGGCCGGTTCTCCCATTACGCATGGCACGCAGCTGAGTAGGGCGCCATATAGAGGAGGGCGCCTCAGCTGTGATCATGCGGGCCGCGGGCAGACTGTCTCTGTGACACAGCTGCACTGCGCGTGTAGCGCTGACTGGACGGAGTTCGGTCAGCACTACACAGTGACAGACACAGCCGCCAGCGCCGGGAGCTGTGTTTGTTTTGATTAGCAGCCAATGAGAGTGTCAGACTCTCATTGGCTGCTGCGCCCACTGCCGGATCTCCTCCATCTTCCGGCTCCCGCAGTGGGTAATGGGAGAGACGTCATGACATCTCTCCCATAATGCAGAGCGGCCCGGGAGGACGGACTGAGGAGCGGATGGCAGCGGGAGCAGGAGGTGGAGCGGGAATTCAGGTAAGCGGTTTTTTAATTTTTTTATTACATGTGTGTCTACTTGGGGGGGGGTCAAAGGTAGGGGGACTACTCCTGGGGGCACTGCATAGGGGGGTAACCTCCATTGGCGGCACTGCATAGGGGGGTGAACTACTACCAGGGGGGACTACTACTAGGGGCACTAGCACTGCGGGGGGGGGGGGAATACCACTGGGGGCACTACAAAGGGGGGGACTACCACTGGGGGTACTGCATCAGGGAACCACTACGGGGGGCACTATATAAAGGGGAATACTGGGGGTACTGCATAGGGAGGGTGGGGAACTTCAACTGGGGCCACTGTTTAAAGGGCACTGCATAAGGGTACCACTACTGGGGGCACTGCATAGGGGGGGTACTTCTACTGGGGGTGCTATATACGGGGCTTACTTCTGAGGGTACAAGGGGCACTACACAGGGGGCACTACTACCACGGGCACTACAAGGGGGTGGCTGCTACTGGGGGGGAACCTCCACTGGGGGACTACTACAAGGGGGGGGACTACTACTAGGGGCACCACAAGGGGGGGACTACCACTGGGGGCACTACAAGGGGGGGGGACTACTACAACCGGGGGGTGAATTCTACTACTAGGGGCACTACAAGGGGGGGGGACTACCACTGGGGGCACTACAAGGGGGGGGACTACTACAACGGGGGGGTGAATTCTACTACTAGGGGCACCACAAGGGGGGGACTACCAGTGGGGGTACTGCATCAGGGAACAACTACTGGGGGCACTATATAAAGGGGAATACTGGGGGTACTGCATAGGGGGGGGGAACTACAACTTGGGCCACTGTTTAAAGGGCAGTACATAAGGAGTACCACTATTGGAGGCACTGCATGGAGGACTACTACTGGGGGCACTATATAAGGGGCACTGCATAGGGGTACCACTACTGGGGGCACTGCATGGGGGTAATACTACTGGGGGCGCTATATAAGGGGCTTACTTCTGAGGGCACAAGGGGGACCACTACTGGGGGCACTTTAAAATTGGCACTGCATAGGGGGGGGGGCGCCAAAAATTGTACTCTTACCAAAAAATTTAGGCTAGGGCCGGCCCTGAACCACCCCCATTACCTCCCCCAAATGCTGACTACCTGTCCTTACACCCATGTGCAATGCAGTTGAGGACAGAGCAACCAGTCTGTCCCCATATGCTATAAGATTTTGTACTTTTTATCATCAGGGCCAGATTAAGGTCTGTGGAGGGCCCCTGGGCAACAAACATGTGGGGGCATACACATACACAAATTTTTTTTTAAAAAAATAATAAAAAAAAATATATATATATATATATATATATATACATACATACATATACATACACACACACACACACACACACATACATACGTCACGTCTATAAATATTGGGACATTGACAGAATTTTCATATTTTGGCCTCTATTCACCACCACAATGGCTTTGAAATGAAACAAACAAGATGTGCTTTACCTGCAGACTTTCAGATTTAATTTGAGGGTAATTACATCCAAATCAGGTGAACGGTGTAGGAATTACAACGGTTTCTATATGTGCCTCTCACTGTTTAAGGGGCCAAAAGTAATGGGACTATCAACTCAAAAGCTATTTCATGGACAGGTGTGGGCTATTCCCTGGTTATTTCATTATCAATTAAGCAGGTAAAAGGTCTGGAGTTGATTCTAGGTGTGACATTTGCATTTGGAATCAGTTGCTGTCGACTCTCAATATGAGATCCAAAGAGCTGTCACTATCAGTGAAGCCATCATTAGGCTGAAAAATCAAAACAAACCCATCAGAGAGAGAGCAAAAACATTAGGTGCGGCCAAATCAACTATTTGGAACATTCTTAAAAAGAAAGAACGCACCGGAGAGCTCAGCAACACCAAAAGACCACGGAAAACAACTGTGGTGGATGACAGAAGAATTATTTCCCTGGTGAAGAAAAACCCCTTCACAACAGTTGGCCAAATCAAGAACACTCTCCAGGAGGTAGATGTATATGTGTCAAAGTCAACAATCAAGAGAAGACTTCACAAGAGTGAATATAGAGGGTTCACCACAAGATGTAAACCATTGGTGAGCCTCAAAAACAGGAAGACCAGATTAGAGTTTGCCAAACAACATCTAAAAAAGCCATTACAGTTCTGGAACGACATCCTATGGACAGATGAGACAAAGATCAACTTGTACCAGAGTGATGGGAAGAGAAGAGAAGGAAAGGAACTGCTCATGATCCAAAACATACCACCTCATCAGTGAAGCATGGTGGTGGTAGTGTCATGGCGTGGGCATGTATGGCTGCCAATGGAACTGGTTCCCTTGTATTTATTGATGATGTGACTGCTGACAAAAGCAGCAGAATGAATTCTGAAGTGTTTCGGGCAATATTATATGCTCATATGCTTCAGAACTCATTGGACGGCGCTTCACAGTGCAGATGGACAATGACCTGAAGCATACTGCAAAAGCAACCAAAGAGTTTTTTAAGGCTAAAAAGTGGAATGTTATGCAATGGCCGAGTCAATCCCCTGACCTGAATCCGATTGAGCATGCATTTCACTTGATGAAGACAAAACTGAAGGGAAAATGCCCCAAGAACAAGCAGGAACTGAAGACATTTGCAGTAGAGGCCTGGCAGAGCATCACCAGGGATGAAACCCAGCGTCTGGTGATGTCTATGCGTACCAGACTTCAGGCTGTAATTGCCTGCAAAGGATTTGCAACAAAGTATTAAAAAGTGAAAGTTAGATTTAGGATTGTTTAGTTTGTCCCATTACTTTTGGCCCCTTAGAAAGTGGGAGGCACATATAGAAACCGTTGTAATTCCTACACCGTTCACCTGATTTGGATGTAATTACCCTCAAATTAAATCTGAAAGTCTGCAGGTAAATCACATCTTGTTTGTTTCATTTCAAAGCCATTGTGGTGGTGAATAGAGGCCAAAATATGAAAATTCTGTCAATGTCCCAATATTTATGCACCTGACCGTATGTGTGTATATATATATATATATATATATATATATATATATATATATATTAAGGGTGTGCACCGGCCACTTTTCGTGTTTTGGTTTTGGATCTGGATCTCTCTTCGTGTTTTGGATCTGGATTGGTTTTGCCAAAACCACCCTTCCGTGTTTTGGGTTCTGGGTTTTGTGTTTTGGACCTGTATTTTTTTTAAAAAAAGCATAAAAACAGCTAAAATCACAGAATTTGTGTGTTTTTCTGCTCCTATGCTATTATTAACCTCAATAACCTTAATTTCCACTCATTTCCTGTCTATTCTGAACACCTCACACCTCACAATAGTGTTTTTATGTCCAAAAGGTTGCACCGAGGTAGCTGGATGACTATGCTAAGAGATACGAGTGGGCGGCACAAACACGTGGCCCATCTAGGAGTGGCACTGCAGTGGCAGACAGGATGGCAGTTTGAAAAACTAGGCCCCAAACAGTACATAATTCAAAGAAAAAAAAGAGGTGCAAGATGGAATTGTCCTTGGGCCCTCCCACCCACCCTTATGTTGTATAAACAGGACATGCACACTTTAACAAACCAATCATTTCAGCGCCACTGTCTGCCACACGACTGTGGCTGAAATTATTGGTTCGTTTGGGCCCCCACAAAACAAGCTGGCAATTAATCTGTCCCTGCACAAACTGGCTCTACGGAGGCAAGATGTCGTCCTCATCCACCGATTCCTCACCCTCTTCAGGGTTGTGTACATCCTCATCCTCACAGAGTATTAATTCGTCCCCGCTGGAATCCACCACCACAGGTCCCTCTGAACGTTCTGGAGGCTGGTCTCCCTTGAAAAGCTGATAATTCATTTTATGAACATCATCTTCTCCACATTTTGTGGATGCAACCTCCTACACCTTTCGCTGACAAGGTTCCCTGCTGCACTAAACACTCTTTCGGAGTACACACTGGAGGGGGGGCAACTCAGGTAAAATAGAGCCAGTTTGTACAGGGGCCTCCAAATTGCCTCTTTTTCCTGCCAGTACAGGTACGGACTGTCTGACATGCCTACTTGGATGCTGTCACCGATGTAATCCTCCACCATTCTGTCAATGATGACAGTATCATATGCCGTGACAGTAGACATGTCAGAAATTGTTGCCAGGTCCTTCAGTCCAGACCAGATGTCCAAACTTGGTCCTGCCTGCCCTGCATCACCGCCGGCGGGTTGCGTAGGATAGCTAAGTTTTTTCCTGGCAGCCCCAGTTGCTGGAGAAAATGAAGAAGGAGCTGTTGACATGTCACGTTCCGCTTCAGCTGACAGTGTTTTCACCAGCAGGTCTTTGCACCTCTGCAGGCTTGTGTCGGCCGGAGAGAGAGACACCACATAGGCTTTAAACCTAGGATCGAGCACGGTGGCCAAAATGTAGTGGTCTGATTTCAACAGATTGTCCACCCTGGAATCCTGGCAAAGCGAATGAAGGGCTTCATCCACAAGTCCCACATGCCGAGCGGAATCGCTCCATCTTAGCTCCTCCTTCACTTTCTCCAGCTGCTTCTGCAAAAGCCTGATGAGGGGAATGACCTGACTCAAGCTGGCAGTGTCTGAACTGACTTCACGTGTGGCAAGTTCGAAGGGCTGGAGAACCTTGCACAACACGGAAATCATTCTCCACTGCGCTTGAGTCAGGTGCATACCCCTCCTTTGCCTATGTCATAGGTGGATGTATAGGCTTGAATGGCCTTTTGCTGCTCCTCCATCCTCTGAAGCACATTGAGGGTTGAGTTCCACCACCTCACAACCTCTTGCTTCAGGTGATGGCGGGGCAGGTTCAAGAGTGTTTGCTGGCGCTCCAGTCTTCGGCACGCAGTCGCTGAATGGCGAAAGTGGCCAGAAATTTTTCGGGCGACCCAAAGCATCTCCTGCACGCCCCTGTCGCTTTTCAGAAAATTCTGCACCACCAAGTTTATTGTGTGAGCAAAACATGGGACGTGCTGGAATTTGCCCAGATGTAATGCCTGCACAATATTGGTGGCGTTGTCAGATATCCCAAATCCCCAGGAGAGTCTAAGTGGGGTAAGCTACTGGGCAATGATTTCCCTCAGTTTCTCTAAGAGGTTGTCAGCGGTGTGCCTCTTACTGAAAGCGGTGATACACAGTGTAGCCTGCCTTGGAACGAGCTGGCGTTTCTGAGATGCTGCTACTGGTGACGCTGCTGCTGTTGCTGCGTAAGGTGATACATCTAGCCAGTGGGCTGTCACAGTCATATAGTCCTTAGTCTGCCCTGTTCCACTTGTCCGCATGTCCGTGGTTAAGTGGACATTGGGTACAACCGCATTTTTCAGGACACTGAGGACACTTTTTCTGACGTCTCTACAGTCTTGGTATCGCCTGCCTAGTGAAGTGGAATCTAGACAGGATTTGGAACCAAGGACACACTACCTCCATCAATTGTCTAAATCCCACTGCACTAATGGTGGATACCGGATGCACGTCTAACACCAACATAGCAGTCAAGGCATCAGTTATACGTTTTGCTTCAGGATGACTGCTGTCGTACTTCATCCTTCTCGCTAAGGACTGTTGGAGGGTCAAATGTTTAGTAAAAGTAGTGGTGTTCCTACTTCCTCTCTGGGATGATGAACGATTCCCAGCAGCAGCAACAGCAGCAGCAGGAGGCGAAGCAATGCAGGATCCTCCGGAGGAATCCCGGATAGGAGAGTCAGTCATGCCAGTGACATGGCCTGCAGGACTACTTCCGATCCTGAGGAGGAAATTGACGAGGAGGGAGTTGATGGTGTGGTTTGCAGGTGCTTGGATACAACAGGACAACGTGATTTAGGTGTCCCTGGACTGCTTACGGTCTTAGCCAAAGTTTCTGAACATGACAGTAACTTTTTATGAACGCGCTGCAGGTGCCATATAAGGGAGGATGTTCCTAGGTGGTTAACGTCCCTACCCCTACTTATTTCACCTTTACATATGGCACATATGGCAAGACAGTTGTTGTCTGGATTTGGATAGAAATATTGCCAGATCAAAGAGGTGGAATGTTTGGTCTTCTGCCCAGGCATGACCGTGATGGGCTTTTTCATCCCACGGACAACAACTGTCTCCCCCGGAGCCAGATTTAAACAAACCACATCACCATCAGAATCCTCCTCGCCAACTTCCTCCTCAGCGCCAGCTACACCAGTTTCCTCATCCTGTTGCACTTCAACAGTGACATCTTCAATTTGCATATCAGCAAGTAGACTGTGGGTGCTCCTTTCAGCACTTGCAGGGGGCGTGCAAATGGTGGAAAGAGCCACCTCTTCCCGTCCAGTGCTGGGAAGGTCAGGCATCGCAACCGCCACCACACTTGGACTCTCCTTGGGGATTTGTGATATCTTCTTAGAACGCACAGTTCTACGCTGTGCTTTTGCCAGCATAACTCGTTTGATTTTTTTAGTGGGAGGAGGGCTTCCATCATCATGTGAAGCTGAACCACTAGTCATGAACATACTAGGGATCGACCTTAGTTGTTCCTTGCCACTCCGTGTCGTAAATGGCATATTGGCAAGTTTATGTTTCTCTTCAGCTGATTTAAATGTTTTTTTCAAGGTCATTTTCCTGAACTTTGTCATTTGGGATTGTATGTGCCCTCTACTATGACATTGGGCATCGGCCTTGGCAGACGACATTGATGGCATGTTATTGTCTATGTCATGACTAGTGGCAGCAGCTTCAGCACTAGGAGTGGTTCTTGATCTTTGCCTATTTTATTTTTATCGGAGAAAGTTTGGTCCTCCATTTATGTTATATTGATATATATACGTGCGGCTAAGGCGCACACAAACACAGAAAATATTTTTGTTGGAGACTAGTGCACTTTGTGGGTTACACCACCCTTTAAGAAATGAGCCAGCCAGCTCTTTACTTATGGGACACAGGCGCACGCTTGGCGCTGCTCCTTTGTTGATGCACGTGCAGCTACAGCCCACACAATTCACAAAGACAGAAAAAAAAAAGAAGAATTTTTTATTCTTTGTGGAGTGCACTTTGGAGGTTACACCACCCTAACAGACAGACGCACGCTTGGCGCTGCTGCTTTGAGGATGCATGTACAGTGCAGACAATTCACAAACACAGAAGAAAATGTTTTATTTTTGTTGGAGTGCACTTTGGGGGTTACAGACAGACGCACGCTTGGCGCTGCTCCTTTGTTGATGCACATGCAGCCACAGTGCACACAATTCACAAACACAGAAAACATTTTTTTATTTTGTTTGGAGTGCCCTTTGGGGGTTACAGCACCCTTTAAAGGTCAAGCCAGCCGGCCCTTTACCTATGACACAGGCGCACGCTTGGCGCTACTTTGTTGATGCACGTGCGGCTACTGCGCACACAATTCACAAACACAAAAAAAAATATTTTTTTATTTTCTTTGGAGTACCCTTTGGGGGTTACAGCACCCTTTAACGGACAAGCCACCCGGCCTTTTACTTATGGGACACAGGCGCACGCTTGGCGCTGCTCCTTCGTTGATGCACGTGCAGCCACAGTGCACACAATTCACAAACACAGAATTTTTTTTTTTATTTTGTTTGGAGTGCCCTTTGGGGGTTATAGCACCCTTTAGCGGTCAATCCAGCCGGCCCTTTATTTATGGGACACAGGCGCACGCTTTGCACTACTTTGTTGATGCACGTGCGGCTACTGCGCACACAATTCACAAACACAGAAAATATTTTATTTTTTTTGCTCTTGGGGTGAGCACCCCTGATGGACAGAGCACCCCCTGGACAACACTACAGCACCCCTTTAGGACTGGGACTCTGCACAGGACTTTGGAGTGGACACAGCCCCTATGGACAACAGCAGCACAGCACAACACTACTCTGCACTACACTACACTACACTACACTACACAGCCCAGCCAGCCCTAACTCCCACCCTCCCTCTTCACTGTCCACAGCCGAGTGAAAAAATGGTGCAGACGCGGGTACCTTATATAGGATCCAAAACCTGCGAGACCCGGAAGGCAGGATGATGACGTTTTGTCTCGATTTCAGATCCGAGTCGAGCCTGACTCGGATCTGCCTCGGATCGGGGGGGCCCGGGGGGGTTCGGATTTCAGAAATCCGAACCCGCTCACCCCTAATATAAATATATATATATCCATGCAAAGCATCAGCGGCACTCCTGGACTGTTGTCATAAGCAAAAAGAAATTGAATGCATGCCACGTTGCCGACGTTTCAGAGCCAGACACGACCCTTTTCTCAAGGCAGGCATAACGGTATTCAGTTACATTATCAACAGCAGACATAAACACTACCGAGTCTTACCTTTAAATAGCGGTATGCTTCCTGTGTGCTGGCGCCGGCCAGGACAGGCAGGGGGAGGAGTTGGCGCGCACGCGGCGGCTTCTGTCCTCCACTGATGACGTCACTCCAATGCTAGTTGGTTGTCATGGGGACAAACCACAAGCCTGGTATACTGTCTGACCGGCCCGCGTCAGCTACAAGGAGAGGCACGAAAAAGATTAATGTTACAAACATGCAACAAAAATATAGTGTATAAATATCAATCGCTAAAACTATTTCCTGTAAGACATACATACAGACTAACTACATATAACATAGATTAGAACAGCTGTGATGATGAACTATAGATAAACCCGGCTGTTTATCTCTTGTTTTTTATTCCATATTCCTTTATATCCCAGTATTCCTTATTTTAATTTTAACTCATGAATTTTATCTCATGCATTTTGCACATATTTATTGTACTATTATGTTTGTATTTTTAAGGAAAAGCATTTCATTATGTTTACAATTTATTTTTTGTATTTTTTACATTTATTTAAATGCTGACTTTTTAATTTATTATGTTTAATTATAAATGTTATGCAATATGCAATGTATGCATTAGGATTTAAAGTACCCACATTGTAACATCTGCTACTATTTCCCTATAGTGTTTCCAATACTGATTAGTTTAAGTATATAATTATAAAACACTTGTGGAAGTAGATGGGATGACTAGTATAAGAGCATGCCTGTTATTCACGCCAAACCAGCCTCCTGACGAAGTCGATGACGAAACGCATTGGGGCGTGGTTTGGCGTTGCTTTCCATTACTGGTCGAATAGCCGACGGAGTCCCCGGAGACGTTCGGGTGATATTCAGGCTTCTTCATTTTTATTACTTGCAATGGTATCTGACCGCTGATTGTGGTACGCATATTCATTGAACGAGTTTTATGTCCGCTGTCTGCAATAAAATCTGTTTTATAGTTTCATGCACTATGTGGCGCCCCTTCTTTCTTGCTCTCAATTCCAGATATATATATATATATATATATATATACACATACACACAAAAATACCCTCATCTTGCGCTACAATACAAATACTGCACCTTACAGTAGATTCCCTGTCAGTAAGAATCAAAAACAAAACATACAAAAAAATACTTCAAGGGCGCAATTTAGTATGAAACCCTATAAGGGTCAATGTTGAAGGAAACCTTATCAGTCCGGGCAAATTACGCCAATGTTCAAAGCCAATAGAGCCAGAGTCCTTAATATAGCGAACTTGATTTTTTTTCTCCGGATCCTTTGGTCGTTTTGATGTTAATACTGGATTGTTCCAAATAATACTAAAAAAGACCCTCTCACCAAAGAAAATACCCCAAAGGGGCCCAAAGGCCAATCATTAGATATGTTTTCTTTTGCAAATTTCTTTTTATTAAAAAATATATATAAATGCTAATTAACACATAATTTTCACAAGATAAAAAAAATTCTTACATCAATTTAATTCCACATTCCAATGTCATAGATTGGGGGCAGGATGGCTGCACCCTGTTGTTCACCCTTCAGGGTATACAAGTTGTTCAGGAGGTGCCTCCCCATTAACACATGGATCTTTTAACCAAAATCTAATACCCAACACGTTTCGTCCCTATGGACTTCATCAGGGGTACAAATTCTTTAAAATAAGAACACATACACATAAATATAATAATAGGTGAACAAAAAGGCTTATATAAAATCAGGTGAGAGATCAGTATGTATATATATATATATATATATATATACACACACAATATTACTCATAGGTACATACCAGAACTATGTTGTAATAAATCCAAACTAGGTAAGGTGTAATATAATCGATTATGACCTAAAATGTCAAAACCGATTTCTCCTAAATTACCATATAATACAATGTACACAAAATATATTTATACTAAGATTGTGCAGATCAAATTTCAAGTGAAAATAGTTCTTCACGTCTAAAACATACTTGAACTGCTCATAATAGGCTAATAGTGCAAAATACCACATAGATCTCAATAAACCATTTGGCTAGTTCTAATTTGCAATCTCATTTATATTAAATGTAAAAAAAAAAATTATGCTCAATTTTTTTTTTTTTTTTTTTTAAAACCACATTCAAATAATATATAAAAACTTTACCTAATAAATTTATTCAGTGTTAACAATAGTCACAGTATAAGACTATTAACAAAAAAATATAGTAAAAGATTCCAAAGTACTTACAATAGCACAAACATGTGAACCACCAGCATCCCAGTCTGAAGCTTGAATGAAGGCTCTATCCCTTCATCCCTTCTTATACCCATCCACCTATGACATCACTTCCTTTGCTGGATTTTAACTATCCTAATAAAAATCCACTTTCTAGGCATCTTTAGTATATAAGACTGACAATCTACGTATAATTAATCCTAATTAGTTTTATCCTTATAATATGTATGAAACTACATTGTTGCTAGTTTAAAACAACTTAATTGAAGCCAATAAGCTAACAATCAGTGGTAGAGTTTCCTTTGGAGTGCTCTATTAACTCTTCCCTTGCGTTCCATTCCCTTGTGTTCCAAGCCTCTATATGACATAATAAACCCTCCATCCTTATAGTAAGATATTAATACTATGTAGCACTCCAAAATATTAAAGGGCATTAAATGATCGTTTGCTTAACTTGTATTCTTAAAAAACCAATACCAGATTTTGCAAATTATATTGCCCCTAGGGGATGAGGCTTATTTCCCACCTTAAGGAATCTTTTAGTAGATTTTATTGTTTTTACAAAAACAGGAAGAAAAAAACAAAATTAACTGCCAATAAGATATATTAGTGGAAATCAAAAAATATATAAAATAATAAATCCCTTTTGTTCTTAATCGTTAAGACCACGGAGGAAAGTTATTGACCTAAAGGAAAGATACAGTATCTATATTTTAATTCAAGCCATTTGGAACTAGAGTGTTAAGTGTGTAAATCCAAAAAGTTTCTTTTTTGGACAACATCAATTCTCTATTACCACCTCTAGGGTCGTTTTTCACATGTTTTATAATTGTGAAAGAGAAATCTTTTACATTGGAATGATGAAACTCTGCAAAATGACGGGGTAAATTATGGGTTTTAATCTGATTTTTTATATTTTGCAAATACTCTTGAATGCGGATTTTTGCACTTCTTTTGGTTTTAGCAATATAGCTTCGTTTACAACCGCAAGTGATCTTATACACTACAAATTCGGTGTTGCAAGTAACTATCTCTTTTAGGGCATAGGTCGTATTATCCTCTTTTTTTATGCTAAATATTTTTTTGTCCATGAACTTGCAACATATACACCGATTAGAGGGATAACAACCAGTTCTTTTACTCAAAAATCCATCCCTAGTTGTTTCATTAGCATTTGCAAGTTGACTCAATTTAAATCTACTGGGCACCAGTAAACTTTTCAGATTGGTGGCCCTTCTAAACACAAGATTTGGTTTAGTTGGAAGATGTGACCATAGAATTGGGTCCTTCCACAGTATTCCCCAGTGGCATTATAAAGTCTTTCTAATTAGATGGCTCTCTTTATTAAATTGAGTAATAAAGGACCTGCTTGGCCACTTAGCCGGCTGTTGTTTACATTTGTCCACCAATAACTCCTCCCTGTTTTTAACTGATGCTTTATATCTGGCATCTTCAATTCTTGAGGGGTCAAACACCCTATCTTTAAAGCGATCTCTAAGGACAAGGGATTGTTTCCAATATTCATCAATTGTGCTACAGTTTTTTATTAACCTAAGGAACTGTGCAAACGGTACATTGTTAATCCATAATGGAGGATGGCAACTACCATAAGGGATGAAACTGTTTGCGTCCACTTCTTTAAAAAACATACAGGTATCCACAACTTCATTATCATTACATTCCAGTATCAGATCTAAATAATCGATAGAGTTATCAGATTTATGGGTAAACTTAAGATTATAATCATTATTGTGGATAAATCTAATAAATTCTTCAATGCTTGAAACATCCCCCCTCCAGACAAAAATCAGATCATCAATATATCGCCCATAAAATTTGACTTTTATAAGTTCAAACTCTGTATAATACACACAATTCTCTTCCCATTCCCCCATCAGCAGGTTGGCATACGATGGGAATATATTGAGTCCCCATTGCAGTTCCCTGCTTCTAGAATTAAAAAAAGTTGTCTTCTAAAATGAACTTAATACTCCAAATTATGAAGGCTGTCTCTGCTGGTGTCTTATCAGGGTCTGATGTAAGAACTTTGGTAGTGGTTCTTCGTGTCCTCCTGGGACATTAATTTGAACCACTAGCTTTGATAGCCATTACATGGTCTATGGCTTAGTCTCTCTATCTCTTATGGTGTTTGCTTCCGCCAGGAGAGTGTCGGTATTGGGAGCATTCTCATGTCAGGGTTGTGAGTTGCACTCACCCTGTGTCTTTTCCTAAAGTGGTTTTTAAGTTCCATATTATTCTGGAACTTATGGCACTGACATTTCAGTCACCAGTCCTCTCGGCTGGTGTGGCCTCATTGACTGTGTCCGGCCTCTTTGGATTTATGTGATCCGTTCAAGTTCCTTCAGGAAATCAGACTCCTTATTTGTAGTCTATGGATTTCTGGATTTCACAGGAAAGGATGGCCGGCCATTAAACAGATGTTGGCTAGATGGCTTCATATGTCTTTCTCAGGGGCCTACATGTAGGAAGGCTGTTTCTGTTGATGCTTGTTTTTCCTCAGGCTGTCCGCCCCTCATGGATGGCTTGCTGTGGTGTCTCCGCTGTTTTGCCTAGCAAGGTGGCCATGTGGTCTTCTGTCCACACCTTTTTAAGGTTCTATGCATTGGTTTCCCTTGCCTCTCCGGATGCTTCCTTTGGGCGACAGATTCTCCTCTCAGCAGAGAAGCGTCCCCACCCTTATAAGGACTGCTTTGGGACATCCCCAAGGTCAACCCTGTGGACCCCCTATGGACCCTGAAGTAGAAAACAAGAGATATGGTAAGAACTTACCTTTTGTTATCTCTGTTTCTACGAAGTCCATAGGGTCCACAGGGCACCCACCCTGACGCACCTGGCTTCATATGGGCTGTGTTACTGGTCACTTGTTTCCCATCTCCTTTTCTGTGAGTATGGTTCTTGTGTGTTCCAGTCTTCTCTCTCTTTCTTTCCTCCTCTGGCCTTTGGCTACTTACAAACTGAGGTACCTCTGGCTTGGGGGCAGGTTTGAAGGAGGGTACGGGGAACCACCATTGGGAGGGTCTGGAAAAGGTAGAGCCATTTAGGGAGAATAGTCATTTTGACTGCGATGATTCTGCCTAGCCACGAGAGTATAAGCCGTTTCCAGGAAGTCAGATACGTTTGTAGTTTCATAAAAAGCTGGGGAAAATTTTCTTGATATAAATGCTCATAATGGGATGTCAGGGAGATCCCAAGGTATTTAATTTTCCTATGTTGCCATTTAAAGCTGTAGGAGGATTTAAGGGCCTCAGCGTCCTGATGGTGGATATGGCCTCAGATTTTGAAAAATTGATTTTGTAGCCGGAGAGCGTACCATAGCGGTCTAATAGATTGTAAAGATTGGGTAAAGATATCCGGGGTTGAGTAAGGGTAAGTAAAATGTCATCGGCAAAAAGGGCAATTTTGGAAGATGAGTTCCCAACCTGCACTCCATGAATTCTAGGGTTCAGTCGGACGAGGGAGGCCAGAGGTTCTATCACTAGGGCGAAGATCAAAGGGGACAGAGGGCAGCCCTGCCTGGTGCCATTTGAGATGAGGAAACAGTTGGAGGGGATGCCGTTTAATAGAAACAGTAGCAGAGGCAGTGGAATAAAGGGCCATGACACCAGTTAGGAAGTCTCTCGATATCCCAAATGATCGCAGGGTTTGGGACATAAAGGTCCAGGAGATCCTATAGAATGCTTTTTCAGCATCTAGAGAAAGGACCACAGCCGGGGATCTCCTGGAGTTTATGGTATGGATTAAATCTATGGACCTACGGGTATTATCCCGAGCATGACGTCCCGGCACAAAGCCGACCTGATCATAATGGATCAGGGGGGAAGGACCCGGTTAAGTCTATTGGCTAAAATTTTAGCATATATTTTAACATCTAGTTAGAGAAGAGAGATAGGCCTATAACTAGCACAATTGTGCAGATCCTTACCCTCCTTAGATATCACAACGATCTTGGAATCTAGCATGTCTGTAGGGAAGGAGCCCCCTTGTAGAACAGCATTAAAGAGGGAGTGCAAGTGGGGAACCAGGTGTTCCGTAAATTTTTTATAATATGTAGCTGTGAAACAGTCAGGTCCAGGGGCCTTGCCGGACTTCTGCTGTTTAATGGAAGTTATGATTTCCTCCTCTGAGATTTCCTCACTCAAGCCCTGGATCGCTTCATGAGATAACCGAGGAAGATTGGCAGCGGAAAGAAATTCTTGAATTGCCATCTCAGTAGGCGGGACGGAGGTAGGGGATGAGGCAGAGTGCAGGTTGTACAGGTTACTGTAGAAGCTCTGGAATTCAGAACGAATAGCTGCCGGGTCGTGAAGAAGGTGATTTTTGGAATTTTTAGTCATGAGGATATTTCTATGGGCTCGTGTCGTACGGAGCCGAGATGCCAAAATCTTATCAGCCTTATCTCCCTTTTCATAAAAGGTTTGACGCAACTATTTTAGACGTTTGGCCGTGTGTTGCGAAAAAAGGAGAGCAAGAGAATGACGAACCGCGAGAAGTTCTTGTTGGAGGGAAGGGATAGGGAACTGTTTATGTTGTGACTCCAGTTGTTGAAGGTGAATGGACAGGGAGTTAGTACAAGTTAGAAAATCTTTTTTAGTTTTGGATGCTATACTAATTAGATGTCCCCGTAGAACAGCTTTATGGGCCAACCAGAGAGTGGAGGGAGAAGTGTCTGGGAGAGCATTTAATTGGAAATAGTCCATAAGAAGGATATTGAGATGGGTGATCGTATCGCGAGAATGAAGAATAGTATCATTTAAACGCCATGTCATTGGACGAGGACGTTCAGTGATACAGGAAAGGTCAGTTGAAATGGGCATGATCAGACCAAATCAGAGGATGGACTTTAACATCCACAAGTCAAAGGGCTAATTCGTGGCTGAGCAGGATCATGTCTATATGGGAATAGGAGTTGTGCATAGAGGAGAAGAAGGTATAGTCCCTAGTAAGGGGCACTCGAACCCACCAGAAATCATAGAGGAGCTGGGACTTTATGAGATCAAGCAGCGCCTTGGAGTTACGGAGATCTGCCCTATTGGAGTTAGTTGCCCCCTAGGTAGATCTATCTAGTGAGGGGTTCAGTACTGCAATAAAATCACCAGCTTCAATAAGGAAGCCCTGCCATTTATGAGAGAGAAGGGTATCTAGTCTAGTAAAAAAAGAGCAGGCTGGGCTTGGTTAGGGGCATATATGATAATGGTGCAGAGAGTATTGTTAAGAGTACCCACAAGAATATGGAAGCGACTCTCCTTATCTTCATAAGAGTAGATCATATCAAAAGTGAGGTGGTGCGCAAAGAGGATAGCAACACCTCGTTTTTTCTGCCTAGAGTCGCAGGCATGATAGGTGGTGGGATAGGTTTGAGAGCGGAGTTCTGGATGGAGAGTTCTCAAAAAGTGGGTTTCTTGGAGGAACACCAATTCTCCTTTGTATAAATTATGGGTGGTAAAGAGTTTGCTATGTTTTTGGGGGCTGTTGAGGCCTTTCGTGTTGAAGGAGAGTACCTTAAGACCCATGTGCGATGGTCAAGAGGAAAACTAGAAAAAAAAACAATAGAAGATGAAGAGGTAAGTAAAAGTGACACACCATCAGACATATAGAAAGGAGAGGATTGTCCTGTTTGAGAAGGAAGGGAAACCAGTGAAGAAAAAGGAAGGTAGGTCGGCCAAATGGCACAGGAGTCCAAGGCCATGGGTGCTGACAGTGGGGAGGGGAACTATGCACTAGAAAAGCACATAGGTCAGCAAATGGGTGCAAGACCCTGTAGGGGCGCGGCAGAAGTAGGACGCATATCCACAGTGATGTCATAGAGAAAAAATAAGGCCCTCCCACAAGCCCTAAATATAGTAAAGTTACGAGGAGAAAAAAGTGCAGTATCGTACAAGTGGAGTGTAGGGGGAGGGAATAAAAGAAACAAAAAAAGGGAAGGAGATCACAAGAAGTAGGAGAAAATATAGGTGAGCCCAAATTGCTGAAAAATGGAAAACAGTATAAAGAGGGGAACATATAAATGGGAGAGGGAAATACCATAAAAACAGAAACATGGAAAATAATAAACAATGAAAGGTAATGAATCAAGGGATAAATCATCCCAGACAAACCTTAAATACAAACTAATAAGCAGGATTTGTAGATTTATAGACATATACACATAAACAGTTCAACAGAGTCTCAGTAAGGTTGTAATGAGCGAACAGTTAAAACATGAACATGTATAGATATATCTTATAATCATTATAATGGAGCTTCATCAAGGCACAATTACATAAACATCTGCAAATATTTAAAAAATAGGCTAAATGAATTCCAAATATAAATAGTGAGACTATAGTATAAAGTTCATAATGGGGGTGTCCTCACAAGTGGAGGGGGCCCAGCATGAAACCACAAAAAACAACGTAACAGTAAACCTTTTAGAGGGTCTCAGGTTTCAGGGATCAGAGTGGAAGACGTAGGAACAGTAGACAATTCTGATGGAGGGGGTCGTCCAGTCATCTGTCGAGACCTTTGGGGGAGGGGGGCAGAGGATGTAGGGACAAGTTCTTCAGATATACCCAGGGTTGGAAGAAGAGATTGAGCTTCAGGGAGAGACTGAGCAACATGTAGTTGGTTCCGATGCCATATTAGAATGCGAAAGGGTAACCCCAACGGTAACTTAAAGTATATTATGGTGACGTAGCAGGGTGGTAAGAGGCTTAAAGTCCATACGTTTAGCAAGAGTTGAGGGGGAAACATCTTGAAAGATCTGGAGAGTGACATCCCTAAAGGTGACTGAAGAGAGTTTGCGGACCTCTCTCATTATAGTCTCCTTGGCTGTAAAGTAATGCATACATAGAATAGCATCTCGAGGTTGAGAAGAAGGTTGAGAGCGCGGTTTCAGAGCGCGATGGGCTCGGCCTAGGAGCAGGTGGTCTTCTGGAGTAGCGGGAGAAAGTTTTTTGTTTCATAAGGTACGGTGTGATTTCACCTGCAGAGGGTTTCTTCGTTCTAGGCATTATGGATATGGGCACATAAAAGGGTGTAAAAGAAACTCCACGTCTACTAATTAGGGGTGGGAGGGGATGGGGGTTCAGTTAGTACATATTGCAGCCCTCAGGGCGGGAATGTAAACTGTATATCAATCTCTCAGTAGGAACCAAAAACAAATAGAAAGGTCCTGAGTTATGGGCAGCCGAGGGAGTGTGCAGGGTAGGGGCACACAGCCAGCTCAGGAAAAAGCACAGCAGACTTGCGGGTTGGAGCAATGGGCACTGCTCCGATGTAGGAAGGATTTCCTGTGCAGGAAGGTTCAAAGGAGCGTCAAGGGGCCCAGCTGCTGGTAATTTGTAGGGGCCTCTACGTAAGACAGCGACCGTGCACCAGTCACAGCAGGCGGGGAGAGCAGCCCGATAGTGGAAGACCAAATCCAGCAGGAGGGAGACAGCCAGGACAGGTAAGAGAATGTCAGCATGTCCTGGGGCGCAGGCTGGTCTTATACAGATCTAATAATAATACAGGTGCCTCTGGATGGTGTTTGAGTTCCCTGTCAGCGCTGGGGAGGAAGCCAGCTGTAGTGGGGGTCACAGTCCTGGGGAATTTGCGGGAAGATGGCGGCCTCCTGCGATTCACAGGTCCGATCACGGATGCGTCTGGGGGCCCTTTAGGGATAAGAGTGGCCTCACCTGGAGACCCAGTCAGCTTGCAAGGGTCTGGAGGGGCAGGAGGATCGCGGCTCCATCCAGCGGCAACCGCGTCTGCTCCGGTCTGCGAGCTCCGAAACTGAGGCCGGGGCTTCTGGTGGAAGACTAGGCCGTGGGTGTATAGAGCCAGCTATGGTGGCTATCGGGCGTCCGGACAGGGGTGCTGGTGTCACCGGAGGTAGGAGAGGGCTGTTGGAGGTCTGCGCCAGTTTATAATGTAGTGGCCGGGAAGAACACACTCACCAGCCGATTCCAAGACGGAACTCCGCATCTGATGAAAGAATGAGCCTGGAGTTGGTATGAAGGGCTCTGTAGGTGGCACAGATGTTTGGGAGATTAGCGCTGGACTCAGCTGGGAGTTTCTATGGGTCAGATAGCCAGGGAACCGGGGTTAACAGCGGGTTTGACAGGAGTCAAGGAGAGCTGCATCCGCCATCTTAGGTAGCCAGGCCACGCCCCCCAAGTTTCCCTTCTTGTAACACAACAGAACCTCCTTTGTCAACTGTTTTAATGATTATATTTTCATCCTTCTTTAGTTGGTTAATCTCTTGTTTCTCACCATTATTAAGATTACAATTGTATTTATCACTTTTCATTTTAATTGCTCTAAAGTCATCCTTGACTGACTGATAAAATATATCTAAATGGCTCCCCTGAGATTCAACTGGATAGAATTTGGAGGGTGGCGCCACCAATGGTTTTATTTGAGGTTTATAAGCTAATTTCGGTATTAGATTTTTTAAGAAATGTCTCTGTATCGTCAGGTTGTTTATATAGTTATTAAGATCGATTAAGGTTGGTCTGGCACAAATTTAAATATATATATATATATATATAATATATATACACACTTATATAGAGACACACACATATATACACACACACCACTAGCGGCTCCAGGCACAGGCAAGTCTGTCAGCCGCCTGGAGTGCCATGGTATCCGGAGGGCGCAGGACAAGCCCCCCTCCCACTCAGCGCTATTTTGATGATATACGCACAGGGGGAGGAGGGAAGGGGCGCACACAGAGACATAGACAAAGTACACATATACATTACTTACTACTTCAGAGGCAGGGAAAGGCATATTGGCCAGCAGCAGCAGCAGAAGGAGGCAGAGACAAATATCGGGGGCGGGGCTTAATCGCGGGCCGCGGCAGGTGGCTCCGACTAAAGCAAAAAAATCAGTTCATCTTGGGGATCGGTGCCGGGGACACTGTGTGGGGGCACCCTATGTGTGGGGGCACCCTATGTGTGGGGGCCCCGGGACATTTGTCCCTGTCGACCTCTCTATAATCCGGCCCTGGTTATCATTACTGCCTCCCAGCACTGAGATCTGGGAGCTTATTTCCACCAAGACATTATCTGTGTGGGGTTTGTATGTTCTCCCCTTGCTTGTGTTTGTTTCTTTCCATTTCAGAATGGGAGTAATCACTGCATGCTTGAACAGTGATGGAAAGATGCCAGTAGCGAGAGAGAGATTGCAGATTTTAGTTAGGGTTGGGTTGAGCACAGGAGACAGAGCTTTACTGATTTGTGAGGGTATAGGATCTAGAGGAGAGGTAATAGAGTAGGAGGATGAGAAGAGTGTAGATACTTTATCTTCATTTGTGGGGTCAAATGAAGAGAATGTGCCAGAGAGTTCAGGTAGGGAATTGAGCTGGTCACTAGCTGAGGAAGAGACCACCATTTCATTTCGGATCTTATAAATCTTGTCCTTGAAATAGGAAGCAAGATCTTGTGCACAGATAGTAGCAGGTGGTTTGGGTGAGGGAGGGGTAAGAAGCAGTTTAAATGTATTAAAAATTTGCTTGGGGTTAGAGTCTTAAGCAGAGATGACACATTGGAAATATGTTTGTTTGGCAGTGTCCAGAGCAGTATGATAAGAGTTGTAGATAGTCTTATATGTGAGGAAGTCACTTGGAGCATGAGACTTTCACCACTGACGTTCAACTTTACATGAGAGTTTTTGTAGATGCCTTGTTAAGCCACGGTTGACGTCTAAGACTACGTGGTGTGTGATGGGTAGCTGGAGTTACTTCATCGAGGGTTTTTTCTAGAATCTGGTTTAGGTGTGATGCAGCAGTCTCAGGAGAAGTGAATGTAGAAATTGGTGTGAGTCGTTGTTGTAGAGAGGTAGATAGTTTTTGGAAATTAATAGCATTAATATTTCTGCAGGTTTTAGGAGGTTTGTTTGATTCCAATGACATTGAGGTTGATGTAATGGAGGAGAGTGTGCAGGTGATGAGGTTGTGATCTGAGAGAGGGAAAGGAGCATTAGTGAAATCAGGCAGTGGCCTCAAGAGAGGAGGTTAGAGAGAGTAGTTTTTAGGCATGAGGACATTGTGGACTGTCAATGGGGATATTGAAATCACCCATAACGATGGTGGAGATGTCTGAGGATAGGAAGTGAGGGAGCCAGGCAGATAAATGTTCCAGAAATTGTTGAGGTGGCCCAGGTGGGTGATAGATAACAGCAACTCGCAGAGAGAAAGGGGTGAAAGTCCTGATAGAATGTACTTCAAATGATGTAAATGTGAGTGAAGGTACCTGTGGGAGAACTGTGAATGTGAAAGATTGGGAGAGTAATATTCCTACCCCACCTCCTTTGCTATTACCAGGCCTGGAGGTGTGTGAGAAGTGTAGGTTACCATGTGAGAGTGCAGCAGGGGAGACAGTGTCTGATTGTGGGAGCCATGTTTCTGTTATTGCCAGAAGGTTGAGGTTGGTTGAAATAAAGAGGTCATGGATGGATGTTAGCTTATTGCAGACAGAGCGTGCATTCCATAAGGCACATGTTAGTGACTTGGAGGGTGAAGGGAGGCATGCAATGTTTATGAGGTTAGCTGGATTTATAGTTCATTGTGGGTGTGGCATGTGGGTTGGGCCTGGATTAGGCAATATGTCACCACCTAATAGAAGCAGCAGGAGAGAGATATAAATATAATTGTGGGATTTGTATGACAGATTATTATGATGACAGGTTGTGGATGTTAATGTCAGTGTGTATAGATAAGGTAAAAGCTCATATGTGTTTGTAAGAGGAGAGTAGATAAATGAGGCAGCAATATGTACAGAAGGATGAGCTACAGGGAGAGTAAAGGATGCAGTAGCCTTAGAGATGATATCATGGAGTAAGATTATAAAAATAAATTTTTGATTCATTTTTTTAAAACATGTTTTTAATGTTTTTGGAAAAAAAAAACTACTTTTGAGAAATTATGCTATAATTACCTGGTCTTAGATGTTGTTCAATGTTTGTTCAACTGTTTTTTTAACTGTTCAAAAAACACACTTAGTTTATCCACACTTTGGCCCTCATTCAGAAGCGGTCGCAAGAAGCGATCGCTCTCTCTGAATGAGGGCGGCCGCTTCTTTTTTTTAGTGCGGCCTCCTGGTCTCTAGCTAAGCTGTGGGTTACCACCCACAGCTTAGCGACCGACCAGGGTGATGGTCGCGATGGTCAAGGCCATCGCAACCATTGGGGCTTGCGACGAGACCCTAAGGTTGGGTCTCAGCAACTGCAAGCCCCAGGGAGCTTCCTGCTCTGATCAAGTAGGAAACTCCCCACTGACATCACTGCTGATGTCAGTGCAGCTGCCCACAAAACGGCAGCTGTGTAGCTGCCGGCCGGCCCGTTTGTGTAGCCACCCACCCGCCCCACCTACAAAATGGGCCGAGCTGTCAATCAACATCGATAGCTGGCCCTTTTGCAGTGAGCTCCGGAGCGAGAGAGTTTCTCTCTCGCTCCGGGGCTTGCGCATGTGCAGTGTGGCCGCTGCGCATGTGCAGGGCCTAAACATTGACCTGGTTGCGAGTGCTCAGCGCTTGCAACCGGGTCTGAATGAGGTCCATTGTGCATAACCACATTAAGCTGCAAACGCTCAGCAAGCTGCCCTTCTAAAAACCCTCACTTTAGTAAATCTACCCCATAATGTAAATTCTGTGTAATTCTCAGTATTCTCTTTAGATGGGTGTGATGTGTGACTCTGTCACTGTGCCAGCAGATTGGTTATACATCAGCCTGGCACGGTGGGTAAGAAATCACCTAGGCTAGCAGTTGTTATAAGGAGAGACTGTAATGTATGAAATACACATCGCTGCACTTTCATAGATCAGCCACTAGGGGGCTCCCCTCACTCACTGCCTCTCCTACAGGAGCATTTCATCAGCATTCTCCCCGAACCAGTAACCACTCGGGTGAGATGCCCGCTCACTCGTAGCACCTATAGATGCCGCATTACCACCTGGTCCTTAAAGACTGACAGAAACATCGGTCGTACCATCGATACTTGCTCCAGTCCTACAGAGGTGCAGCTTCTCCATGTGAGTACATCCTCCGATGTGACTGTCTGTGTATGGAGCCGCTCTCAGTGATGCACCGAAGACACCCTCATTACACTATGGGGCTGATTCCCTAATATACGCGTTTCCGATGTTCACGCAGATTGTCTGCACATGCGTCCCAGCGGCATTGCACGTGTCCGGCAGGTGCATTGCTATTACGGTTGAGGTGAGGTTTCAATGGCAAGTGATTGACAGGAAGCGAACGTTTTGCAGGTGGTAACAGGGAGAGACGGCTAAAACGGAGGCGCATTCTGGCCACATTCCGGCGATCTTTCCAGCAGTGTCTGCGATCCTGTACGGTGGCAATAATGCACGACCATAGACTCGCTCAGGGAGTCGATGTTTGCCTGGCCTGTGTCCGATGTCTCAGAATGGCGCACACATGTCATTTTTTTTAAAAAATGTCCAATAATGGACAATTACCAGCGAAACATATGTTTAAAATAAAGGAAATAAGAATAAAGGAAAGTATAAGGAGTGGACGGTTAGCTGGAGAAGGTGTAATAAAATCAACCGATCATCGCGCTGTGTGTAACCGTTATTTTATATTCTATTATTAACTCGATTATATTAATCCTTCATTAGTAATATGGATTTACAATGTTGTCATGTGATCTATTTAACCGATATATCGAGAGGGATAAGGGATGGTCAGAACACAGTTATATTGCTATAGATGGAATCAGCAATAGTTCTAAATGTACAGCAATATGATATATTACTATATGTGTGTACTAATATAGGTCTTATTGTCTATCATTAGCCTCTATTTGAAATATTCATATTTATATCAGACCGACCTTCCAATGTACCTATTAGATATGTACCACACTGAGATCCCTTATATATTGTAAAATTATAGGGCCTTATTCAGACCCGGTCGCAAGCGCTGAGCGCTCGCAACCGGGTCGATGTTTGCCCACTGGGCATGCGCGCGTCGGAGGCGGCTCTGACGTCCACATGCGCAAGACTCAGCTAGCGACGGGCACTCCGTCGCTACAGGTCTCGCACCAAAGGGAGCGAGCTGTCAATGGTGATTGACAGCTCGCCCCATTTGGGAGGCGGGCGGGGGGGGTGGCCGGCCAAACGGAGGCATTCCTGATGGAACGCTTGCCGTTTGGGGGCGGCCCCACTGACATCAGCAATGATGTCAGTGGGGAGCTTCCTGCTCGATCAGAGCAGAAAGCTCCCTGGGGCTTGCGCTTGCCGAGATGGTCGCAATGGTCCTGACCATCGCGACCATCAACCTGGTCGCTTGCTAGAGCTGTGGGTGATAACCCACAGCTTAGCTAGCGACCAGGAGGCCGCACTTCACACCACAAGCGGCCGCCCTCATTCAGAGCGACCGCTTGTATCTAGCGATCAACTCTGAATGAGGGCCTTAGGGCCTGATTCAGACCCACTCACGAGCGCTATGCGCTCGCAAATGGGTCGATGGTGGCCCAGTACACATGCGCATGACGGAGCCGGCTCTGTTGTGCGCATGCGCGAGACCCGGGTAGCGGCGGGCAAACCGTCGCTCCGGGTCTTGTACCAAAGGGGGCGTGCTATCGATGTTGAGTGACGGCACATCCCCTTTGGTGGGCGGGCCGGGGGAGTGGCTGCCCAAACGGAGGTATTCCCATGTGAACGCCTCCGCTTGGGGGCGGCCCCACTGACATCACGAGTGATGTCAGTGGGAGAGATTTCAGCTCTGTCAGAGCCGAAATTTCTCTGGGGCTTGCGGCGACGAGACCCTACCACAAGGGTCTCGTCGCAAGCCCACAGCTATGCGAGCGGTCAGGATGTTGCTCTAAAAAACAAGAAGGCCGGCCCTGATTCAGAGCGAGCGCTCTGTTAGAGCGTCCAGCTCTGAATCAGGGCCTTAGGGCCTGATTCAGAGCCGCCCGTAAGCGGCCGCTCGTTCGCTCCAAGCGATGTTCGCACATCTGCGCATGCGTATGGGTCATAATGCACATGCGCCAACCAGTCATTGCGGTCGGAAATCATGCGCTCGTAAAACAGCGAATGCCTACTAATTTGAGTGACAGGATGAGGCGTTTGTGGGTGGTAACAGGGGAAGGTGCTTCAAAACGGGGAGTGGAGATCCGAACGCAGGCGTGCCTAACGGTCACAACGGGCGTTATAAGGGTGTGCATAATTAACAAAGCAGCGTCATCGACCACGTCTCTTGGTTGTCTTTTAGCCTGAACTGTTCGCAGTGATAGCGGGAAGTAAATCCTACCACAAGAATAGCGAGCAGTTCAGACGCCTTTCCATGTACTCGATTAATCAAATAAATAGCGGAGATAACGTATGATGCGAGCGGCCAAGGGGCGTCTTTACAAAATAGCGAGTGCATGTTTCGGACGCTCGCTCAGACATAGAGGCGTCAACAGACCGCAAAGAGCGAGCGCTCAATTTAAATAACCGGCCCCTTTTTCTGAACGAGCGAGCGCAAATAGCGTCCGGCTCTGAATCAGGCCCTTAGTCCCTTAGATATATGAATCCCTAGTAGGACACTGTGTCATTGATCAGAGATTATAATCTTCCTTTATTATTTTTTAAAAGGTGAACCACACACCGATTCTTATTCCTGTATTCCAATACCAGACCATGCTCAGATGTGTGGGGCTTTTACTAATTTGGGGAATGACCCCAATTGTCAAATTTGTTAACCAAGGCTATTTAATCCTTGTAAAACTAAAGGTACTTATTCAAAGTCACAAAATCTGGTGCCTGTGCCCACTTTACTGCCCTATTCATGCCCAAATCCGTAATGTGGCATTTAAATTACAATTGAAGTTTGTGTAAGAGACACGGTTTTATGTTTTCATAGTGTTAACTTAGTGATCTAAATTTATTTAAATGTTGTAATCTACAAGTTTCTGAATAAGAAGCCAACTTCAGCCTGGTCTTTATCACCCAGTGTTTTACAGGCGGCATGAGAAGTGTATTCCCTGCCACAGGCCGCATTGTGTGAGGGACTCCTCAGTCACCATACTGTACCTTGGATGTATACATGGACATTATTATGGCTTCTAAAATTACAAGACTGCTATAACCTGGCCTGTCAATCTATAAGACCACACTACCTATCCTGGGCCAATGCACTATTTATACCTCTATTACATGCAGCTGATTTCATTGGCCTGAAAGTCGGAGGGTTGTGGACAGGGACTCACTGATGAACTCTGATTTACAGACATGTGCTTGTGCAGTGCCATGTTTTCTAGGCTGATTGTAGTGTGACAAGCTCCTGTTATGGTATGCACCATCTAAAGTGCTCACCATCACGTCACTTAGCAGAAGAGCACTCTACTGAGCTGGAAATCTGTCCACGGACACGTTGTTTCCTGCAGCAAATAATAAAGTATTGAGACTTTGCAGACTTCATAACAGACTCCTTAAGCTGGCCATACACGGTACAATTATCGGGGCGATCCACCCGATATCTGCGTATCACCCAGATAATTGTAGCGTGTGTGCGGGCAACTGAGAGTTAAACATTGCTCAATCGGGCATGCCGGATTGTCCAGCATACTCGTAAACTGCGATATTTAACAGGTAAACTGTCCGCCGCATCGGGCAGTGTATACCCAGCCATGGCCGACAGACAGACATTTCCTGTGTTCCTTCCCATGGAAGGAATAGGGAAATGTCTCCTCCACTGGGGGCGGAGCGCAGATGTCAGGTAAATACACAGTGTATGCAGCGGACGTCTGCGGCTGGCAGGCTGCCAGATAAAATGTCTGTCGGTCGGACAGGCATTTTATCTGCACGTGTATGCCCAGCTAAAGGGACACCTGTATATGCAGGAAGTTAATTTACCTCCATTGATTAAAATACCTTAATCACAAGTGACCTCCAAACATTCTGGTTAATGGCTGCATAAAGTTATGTGACAAGAATAGAATCTGTCGCTAATCCTCACCCTCACCGGTGTTACGAAAGGAACTTTCTGTTATAAATTGTCATATTGATACATAGGAACTGGGTTCTGCATCTAGAATGTGACTGATAATCTTGTGAGCTTGTGAGTGGACTCTATCCCGAATTGTAGTGGAGTAATCCCAAACCGTTCTACCATCTAGTGCTTACAATCAACTGGCCACAGCGTCAAAGAGACCAAACAGTTACAGATTTTCCTTTCATGTGCACCACCTCTACAGCATTGAGAAGAACAATGGGCACCACCTCTACAGCATTGAGAAGAACAATGGGCACCACCTCTACAGCATTGAGGAGAACAATGGGCACCACCTCTACAGCATTGAGGAGAACAATGTGCACCACCTCTACAGCATTGAGGAGAACAATGGGTACCCTCTCTACAGCATTGAGGGGAACAATGGGTACCCTCTCTACAGCATTGAGGGGAACAATGGGCACCACCTCTACAGCATTGAGGAGAACAATGGGCACCACCTCTACAGCATTGAGGTGAACAATGGGCACCACCTCTACAGCATTGAGGAGAACAATGGGCTCCACCTCTACAGCATTGAGGAGAACAATGGGCTCCACCTCTATAGCATTGAGAACAATGGGCACCACCTCTACAGCATTGAGGAGAACAATGGGCACCACCTCTACAGCATTGAGGGGAACAATGTGCACCACCTCTACAGCATTGAGGGGAACAATGTGCACCACCACTACAGCATTGAGGAGAACAATGTGCACCACCTCTACAGCATTGAGGGGAACAATGTGCACCACCTCTACAGCATTGAGGAGAACAATGGGCACCACCTCTACAGCATTGAGGAGAACAATGTGCTCCACCTCTACAGCATTGAGGAGAACAATGGGAACCACCTCTACAGCATTGAGGAGAACAATGGGCACCACCTCTACAGCATTGAGAACAATGTACACCACCTCTACAGCATTGAGAACAATGGGCACCACCTCTACAGCATTGAGGAGAACAATGGGCACCACCTCTACAGCATTGAGAACAATGGGCACCACCTCTGCAGCATTGAGGAGAACAATGGGCTCCACCTCTATAGCATTGAGGAGAACAATGGGCACCACCTCTACAGCATTGAGGAGAACAATGGGCACCACCTCTACAGCATTGAGAACAATGGGCACCACCTCTACAGCATTGAGGAGAACAATGGACACCACCTCTACAGCATTGAGGAGAACAATGGGCACCACCTCTACAGCATTGAGGAGAACAATGGGCACCACCTCTACAGCATTGAGAACAATGGGCACCACCTCTACAGCATTGAGGAGAACAATGGGTTGGGAAATGTAATTTGATGTTTACTGTACAGTTATTTGTATCTTGATATATATCGCAACTTGCTGAGTTTGTGCGGAGAAAACAATTTCATATCAGTTACAAGTGTAGTTCCATTTTATGCGTGCAGGTAACATGTTGGAGTAGTATTTCTGTAGCATATTCTTTGGGTTCATGTCACAAGTGTATACTCAGGCTATATGTTCATTGTTTACCCATATTGCATACTGTTGGTGTACGGTTCTAACCTTTTGAAAACTTTCAGATTGATCTCAGGAATCCTCCTCCTGAATAAACGAGAAGCGTTTTGAAGTTAATGTTGTTGCTCTCTTCCTATTGGGTTATCCTCCTTACCTCTCTGCAAGTTCAGCCCAGGATTTACCGTATCGTGTGGGAGAAGTGAACTGACAGAAGCCTCTCTGATAGGTAAAGGGCCAGATCATCGTATTATATCACCTGAGACCTGTAGGGGTAGAGCAGATTCTGGGGACTACGGACAGGTAAGTATAACAATATATCGCTGAAGGGTGTGCGGTGTGGGGCACCCATTATAAACGCACCATTCATTGTACTGTGGGGCTGATCAGCAAGGATCGCTATTCTGCTAATACGCACGTAACGCAGTTGCTAATAGAAGTGGTGAAATGCAAATGTTTGCGATCGCAGCCTGACATAAGGACACTCACTTCCCCTTACTCACATCTTGGACAACACAGAGAAACAATCAGTAACATCGAGAAACATCGGACCCAGACGCACAGTCAAGGCGTCAGTCCTCACTCAGGAATTGCTAACTTCAGCGCACGCTATGAGGCTGCTTATGGCCACAAAGTGGATAATTTATGCACGCCCCTGCAACGGCGTTGAGACGCACTGGCACACCTGCGTTCGCCCGATAACCCCCCCTTCCCCGTCACCACCCACAAACGGCACTTCCTGTCAATCACTCTTCACTCTGCTCTGGGTCTGCGTACCCTCTGCAATCGCAGTTCGGATCGCAAATGCTAGTTCACACTCACGAACTTAACTGTGTTCCTTGCTGAATGAGGCCCTGTACATCCTGTAGTGGTGACGTATTGTACACATGATCCGCAGTGTCATAGGTCTGATTATCAGTATAATTGCCGGTCTCAGCAGGAGTTCTCCCAAATTAGTATAACGGAGGCACACTCGGGAATCCTCTATTGTTATGGTTTCTGGAACATGTTTAGTACATAGGCGAGGATTTTCTGCACTAGGTCTCGATGTTGTTCGAAAACCTGAAATCAAAGTTAAGCAAATAATCTAACTCTATAGTTATTATACCTCTGTGTCTGAGGGTCCCAAAAATTGGGTGGCTCTTCCGGCCCCCCTGAAAGACTGGATAAAGCTGCATACACACGTAACGATTTTGTTAGTGAACGATTTTTTGAAGTGTAATGAACAATTTTTTGAACAATTTTTTTCAACGATGAACGAAAAATGTTCCTTCCCTTAATGAAAATCGGTAAGTTGGTCAGTCAGAAATGGACGATGAACTACAAACGGGAACGCACATGAATGATTATCGTTCATCGTTATAACTCAGAAACTGAACGATTTTTTGAATGATAACGATGTCATTCAAAAAATCGTTACGTGTGTATGCAACTTAAGTCTCTTGGCCAGAGCCACCCACCTGCAACCCCACTCCCGTCCAATCAGTGTCCTCTCCCCCCCCACTGGCGTTCCCTCCCACCTTGTATAAGTGGGCAGTCTGTGGAAGTAGATGAAGCAATTTGCGCTGAATTGCATCATTGTGGCCCCGCCCCCTGCTGTACAATACCCGTAATCTCTGCATTTTGTAGCGGGATATGGCCAAAATTACACAATTGTGCAGTCACGACCCCCAAACTTGTCTCACACCCACCACTCTGTGCCGCCCTCGCTGCCCTCTCCCCGAGGAGCATTGTGCCTTGTGGGGACAGAATTCCCCTTCCGTCTGGATTCTCTAAGATCTAAGGCCCTCATTCAGAGCCGCTCGTTAGCGGCAGTACGCTCGTTCCGAGCGATGTTTGCACATCTGTGCATGCGTACGCTTTTTAGTACGCATGCGCGAACCAGTCAGTGCGGCCGAAAATCCTTTGTACGCTATATAGCGAGTGCCTGCTATTTTGAGTGACAGAATGAGGCGTATGTGGGTGGTAACAGGGGAAGGTGCTTGAAAACGGGGGAGTGGAATTCGAACGCAGGCGTGCTTAAAGGTCAAAACGGGCGTTTTATGGGTGTGTATATTTAAAACAGCAGCGTCATTGACCACGTCACTGGGTTATTTTAGAGCCAGAACTGCTCGCAAATTTGTGGTAGCAAAAACCAACCACAAGAATAGCGAGCAGTTCATACGCTGGTCGATGTACTCGATTAATCTAATAAATAGCGGACATGACGTAGGATGCGAGCGGCCAGGGGGCGTTTTTAACAAATAAACGAGCGTATGTTTTGCTCGTTCGTTCAGACTTAGAGGTGTGAACAGACTGCAATGTGCGTACGGATCATTTGAATAGCCACCCCTTGTTTTTAAACGAACGACCGCAAATAGCGAACGGCTCTGAATGAGGGCCTAAGATCAGCGATTCCTCAGGTGACCACTGATTCCTTCTTTGTGACTTTATTATAGAGATAAATCAGGTCCCTGAATCAGTATATTATATAAAACATCAGTAAAGCTCCATTCATATTATTTCATTTAACTGCACTCTTCTAAAAATTACCCCACAGTCCCTATTCTGCTGACCCCCATGGGAACCTATTCTGCTGACCTCCACAGTCCCTATTCTGCTGACCCCCACGGTCCCTATTCTGCTGACCACCATGGGAACCTACTGTATTCTGCTGACCCCCATGGGAACCTACTGTATTCTGCTGACCCCCATGGGAACCTATTCTGCTGACCCCCATGGGAACCTATTCTGCTGACCCCCACGGTCCCTATTCTGCTGACCCCCATGGGAACCTACTGTATTCTGCTGACCCCCACGGTCCCTATTCTGCTGACCCCCATGGGAACCTACTGTATTCTGCTGACCCCCATGGGAACCTATTCTGCTGTCCCCCATGGGAACCTACTGTATTCTTCTGACCGTGGGAACCTATTCTGCTGACCCCCATGGGAACCTATAATGCTGACCCCCATGGTCCCTATTCTGCTGACCCCCATGGGAACCTATTCTGCTGACCCCCATGGGAACCTATTCTGCTGACCCCCATGGGAACCTATTCTGCTGACCCCCACGTTCCCTATTCTGCTGACCCCATGGGAACCTATTTTGCTGTCACCCATGGGAACCTACTGTATTCTGCTGACCCCCACGGTCCCTATTCTGCTGACCCCCATGGGAACCTACTGTATTCTGCTGACCCCCACGGGAACCTATTCTGCTGACCCCAACGGTCCCTATTCTGCTGACCCCCATGGGAACCTACTGTATTCTGCTGACCCCCATGGAAACCTATTCTGCTGACCCCCATGGAAACCTATTCTGCTGACCCCCATGGAAACCTATTCTGCTGACCCCCCTGGGAACCTACTGTATTCTTCTGACCCCCATGGGAAACCTATTCTGCTGACCCCCATGGGAACCTATTCTGCTGTCCCCCATGGAAACCTATTCTGCTGACCCCCATGGAAACCTATTCTGCTGACCCCCATGGAAACTTATTCTGCTGACCCCCATGGAAACCTATTCTGCTGACCCCCCTGGGAACCTACTGTATTCTGCTGACCCCCATGGGAACCTATTCTGCTGACCCCCATGGGAACCTATTCTGCTGTCCCCCATGGGAACCTACTGTATTCTTCTGACCCCCATGGGAACCTATTCTGCTGACCCCCATGGGAACCTATTCTGCTGACCCCCATGGTCCCTATTCTGCTGACCCCATGGGAACCTCTTCTGCTGACCCCCATGGGAACCTATTCTGCTGACCCCCACGGTCCCTATTCTGCTGACCCCAATGGGAACCTACTGTATTCTGCTGACCCCCACGGGAACCTATTCTGCTGACCCCCATGGGAACCTACTGTATTCTGCTGACCCCCATGGAAACCTATTCTGCTGACCCCCATGGAAACCTATTCTGCTGACCCCCCTGGGAACCTATTCTGCTGACCCCCATGGGAACCTATTCTGCTGACCCCCACGGTCCCTATTCTGCTGACCCCCATGGGAACCTACTGTATTCTGCTGACCCCCATGGAAACCTATTCTGCTGACCCCCATGGAAACCTATTCTGCTGACCCCCCTGGGAACCTATTCTGCTGACCCCCAATGGAACCTTTTCTGCTGTCCTCCATGGTCCCTATTCTGCTGTCCTCCATGGTCCATATTCTGCTGGCCCCCATGGGAACCTATTCTGCTGGCCCCCAGGGTCCCTATTTTGCTGGCCCCCACAGTCCCTATTCTGCTGGCCCCCATGGGACCCGATTCGGCTGGCCCCCATGGGACCCTATTCTGCTGGCCCCCATAGGTGCATATAGCAAAACATCGCTCACCTGTGTAAATATCAGGCACTACACCCATCACAGATTCAGGCCCATAGACTGCTCTTGCTGTAAATACTGTGTATATAAATACACATCTCACACACAGTTGTAAGAGCAGCATATGGCACAGTGGATAGCATTGCTGTCTTAAAGTGCTGGTGCCATGAGTATGATTGCTGACCAAATTTAACTCTGGGCCTGATTCAGGCCCGCTCGCAAGGCTATACGCACGCAAGTGGGTCGATGTTTGGCCACTGCGCATGCGCACGCCAGACCCGGCTACGATGTGCGCATGCGCGAGACCCGGCTAGCGACAGGCGCTCCGTCGCTCCGGGTCTCGCACCAAAAGGGGGCGGCTGTTGATTTTGATCGACAGCTCGCACCGTTTTGGAGGCGTGGCCGGGGGGTGGCTTCACAAACAGGTGTTCCCAAGCGAACGCCTGCCATTTGTGATGTCAGCGGGAGAGCTTCCGGCTTTATTAGAGCCAGAAGCTCTCTGGGGCTTGCGGCCATGAGACCCTACCACAAGGGTCTAGTCACAAGCCCGATGGTCGCGATGGTCTTGACCATCGCGACCATCATCCTGGCCGCTCGCAATAGCGTCCGGCTCTGAATCAGGGCCTCTGTGTGGAGTTTATATGTTTTTCTCATATTTGTATGCGATTCCCACAGTCCAAAAAACCTGTGTGTGTGTGTCTGTATGTTAGAGAATTTAGATTGTAAGCTCCAATGGGGCAGAGACTGATGTGAATCACACACAGTGTATCCTCTGTACAGTGCTTTGTAATATGGAGTTTTATAATGTGGAGCAATAATAATACATTTAATTTTAGTATAGTTAACGCCACCCACACAGTACTAGATCTGGGAATAGATGTAACACAAGTGTGATCCAACTGCCCAACAGAAATCCATCGTAAATCCTGTGAGTTGTGAGATCAGCATCAGACGTCCATGGTGGAGGTAAGTTGCGGTCTGGTCTGGAGGGTCAGGTTGGTGGAGTTAGTACGTGGTAGGTGGATAAATAGGTGGATACACAGGGTACTGTTGAGGTGGCATCTGTAGTCCCACAGTGGTTGTCTGGGCGGTGATAAAGTTGACGGGCTGTTTGCGTTTCTTGATCTCACGCGCCATCTGGCACCAGGAGCAGCTGAGGCACCAATACAGCATACAGCAGTCATCGCAGATGGAGCCCTGTGCAGAGACACATGGAGGAGAGTCAGCCTAAGAAGCCATACTGGGCCTAGCACAGATACAGGGCACATCGTACCACAGATACAGGGCACGTCGTACCACAGACACAGGGCACGTCTTACCACTCATATCCTGTACTGTGAGCAATCCCTGGGCACTAGTACCCCCGGGGGGCCAGCATGAGGACAGAAACAGACAAATGACAGGTGCATAACTCCAAATTACTGATTATATATAAATACATTATGCAATAAAATTTTGCAATCAATAAATAGAGGTTTTTAGTATAATCATAGCCAAGGTTATGGGCCTGCCCACCATATCCAGTAACCTCTGTAGGGTCAGTCCCTAACATACTAGGGTCCAAATCCAGAGCGCAGGACACCCCCAAACCAGCTCAGCTGAGCTACCCCAGGGCACCGCTCTAATGAGAAAGGTGAAGTGTAAAGTAAGATAGGTAAGAGCAGCTATGGCTGTATATATAGGAAGGAGAAGTGAAAATACAAATATAATAAAAACCAATAGTAAGTGTTAAAATGTGGCTGCTCATTGGCTGGGACCCATGTAAAGCGGCCGCTGATTGGCTTGCGCACCATGAGAAATTACAGCTGACTTTGGTAAGCTGTCATTTAGCGAGGTGTAAGTGTATGTAGCAGCATATACTTACATCTGTCCGGTCTGGTTCGAGGAACTCATTTATTTTTTTTACCAAGACCCTGGATGCTACGGAGAGCAGCGCCAGGATGTAGGGCAGTATAGATTGTTTTTTGCAGGGCCAGGCACACGGATTCTACTTGAGAAGGGGACAGACACACCTGCAGCAGGTAAGTATGTGTGAATGGGTAGGTGTATGAAATAAAGTTATACTAGGCACAGGGTGTGTTTAGTCTTTATTTAACTATTTATTTTACAGTGGGGGTACGGGTGCCGGCCACCTCCTGGCACTTGTAGTTCCATAAGTGCCAAAGGGCAGGCATGCTGGCACCTGTAGTTCCACTGTAAAATACAAAAGTTTCCTTTAATCTTACACTTTATTACCCCTTTATCCACAGCCCAGGAGTGTGGGAAAGAGCCCCGGGCTTTAGACCAAGCCTAGGGTTTTGGGGGGGAACCCTTCTTGGGGGGGTCCCCACTTCCCCTGAGATCCCTGGCTTGGCCTGAGTGGCTTGGGCTGATAATGCTTTGGCCACAGAGCCCCGTAATAGGGTCTCCGGGCTGTGGCATTACAGCCCGGCTGTTTTGGGTCCAGTGCTGGTGTTAATTATAGGGAGACTCTTACGCAATTTTTTTCCCGCTACAATTAAAACCAGGACTGGCCCTGCAGCCTGGTGCTGGTTCCTAAAATACGGTGGAACCCTACTCGTATTGTTCCCCGTAATTTTTGGAACCATGACTGGCTAACAAGTCCGGGGCTGGTTATGTGTTTTGGAGGGGGACCCTACGTAATTTTTTTTTATATAAGTAGGTTTCCGGTAAACTAGCAGCTAAGGAGGTGGAGGAGTTTGCTCCAATCTCGCCCGAGATTGTAATCTCGATTCTTACTAAATTTGCAACATGCATCTTTTTTATGAAAAGTACCTCTGAGTTTGGCCGATGGTGAGTTAATTCAAGTTTGCGATCTCACTGGAGTTTTTCTAGTGAGATTAAAGAACTCTCTCCAAAACTCACCCGAGCTTGTCCTTAGTAAATTTGCGAGATGAAAAACATGCCTAAACTCACCCGAGATTGTCATCTTGACCAAAATCCACACAACTGACCTGGGTTGGGTATGAAATCGGGATGCCGCTGTTTTCCTAACCTCTACCCAAACCCTACCGCCCCAGTACCTAATCCTAACCTCCCATTCCCCGGTGCCTAACCCCACACCCCAACCTCCTCCTAACACCCCGATACTTACCTTCAGGATGCCGGGGATCGGGATACTGGTGCCAAGATCCTGACCTGTCGAGATTTCGGCACCAGTATTCAGACCGTCAGCATCTCGCACATTGGGATGCCGTCTACATTCCAACTGACCCTAAGGATGACAGATAATCACAATTTACGTAATTTAATATTTTCTGAATTTTCTCATAAAGGGGCCTATTCCACATACGATGTATGGCCCGGTAACAGTGCGGTAATGCTAGTTTATGCATATTTTAGATACAGGGCCATTCATCATCAGGGGTCCGATAGGACCCCCTGATATTCAGCAAACTCCAAAAACTGAAAGTTTTTGGAGTTTGCTGCCGAGAACAAGCGACATCATCAGACGGCGCTTGTTCTCTGATGCCCGCTCCTTCCTTCCTATGGGAAGGAGTTCCGGGGATGCGAAGAGGGATCCTAGTGGATCCCTCCACCGCCTCCTCACTACCTCCCCGGCGGCAGTGCGCATGCGTGACCTCGGGTCACACATGTGTAGCTGGGACGACGGGGAGGGGGTAAGTAACACAGCTACATCTGTAACTGCGATACTGAGGGGACAGCTGCTTTTCGGAGCAGCTGTCCCTGCACCAGAGCAACGATGAATTACTCCAGTGTAGTCTATCCCTATCAGCGAGATCAATACTTTATCATCGGAGGCCATACAGCCTTAGATGGTGAATAGGCCCCAAAGAACACTTGGCTCAGTGGTACCATGATAAATGTTGTTACTGGTGAGCTGTGATTCAAGAATGTTTGGGAACCACTGGTCTAATGCACTGTGCCTGCTGCCTGTGACCTGTACTATGCTGCCTGTGACCTATGCTGCCTGTGACTTATCCTATACTGCCTGTGACCTGTACTATCCTGCCTGTGACCTATGCTGCCTGTGACATGTCCTATACTGCCTGTGACCTGTCCTATGCTGCCTTTGATCTATCCTATGCTGCCTCTGACCTGTACTGTGCAGCCTGTGACCTGTACCATGCTGCCTGTGACCTGTACTGTGCTGCCTGTGACCTATACTATGCTGCCTGTGACCTGTCCTATGCTGCCTATGACATGCGATAGGCTGCCTGTGACGTGTACTATCCTGCCTGTGACCTATGCTGCCTGTGACATGTCCTATACTGCCTGTGACATGTCCTATGCTGCCTTTGATCTATCCTATGCTGCCTCTGACCTGTACTGTGCAGCCTGTGACCTGTACTATGCTGCCTGTGACCTGTACTGTGCTGCCTGTGACCTATACTATGCTGCCTGTGACCTGTCCTATGCTGCCTATGACATGCGATAGGCTGCCTGTGACGTGTACTATCCTGCCTGTGACCTGCGCTAGTCCGCCTGTGACCTGCACTAGGCCGCCTGTGACCTGCACTAGGCCGCCTGTGACCTGCACTGTTCTGTGCTGCCTGTGACCTGTTCTCTGCTGCCTGTGACCTATGCTACCTGTGACCTGTACTATGCTGCCTGTGACCTGTACTATGCTGCCTGTGACCTATGCTGCCTGTGACCTGTACTATGCTGCCTGTGACCTGTACTATGCTGCCTCTGACCTGTACTGTGCTGCCTGTGACCTGTACTGTTCTGTGCTGCCTGTGACCTGTTCTCTGCTGCCTGTGACCTATGCTACCTGTGACCTGTACTATGCTGCCTGTGACCTGTACTATGCTGCCTGTGACCTATGCTGCCTGTGACCTGTACTATGCTGCCTGTGACCTGTACTATGCTGCCTCTGACCTGTACTGTGCTGCCTGTGACCTGTACTATGCTGCATGTGACCTGTACTGTGCTGCCTCTGACCTGTACTGTCTCTGACCTGTACTATGCTGCATGTACCCTGTGCTGCCTGTGTCCTGTACTGCCTGTGACCTGTACTGTGCTACCTGTGACCTGTACTATGCTGCCTCTGACCTATGCTGCCTGTGACCTATGCTGCATGTGACCTGTACTGTGCTGCCTGTGACCTATGCTGCCTGTGACCTATGCTGCCTGTGACATGTACTATCCTGCCTGTGACATGTACTATCCTGCCTATGACATGCGCTAGGACGCCGGTGACCTGTACTGTGCTGCCTGTGACATGTACTATCCTGCCTGTTATCTGCGTTAGGCCGCCTGTGACCTGTACTGTGCTGCCTGTGACCTGTACTATGCTGCCTGTGACCTGTCCTATGCTGCCTGTGACCTGTACTGTGCTGCCTGTGACCTATGCTGCCTGTGACCTGTACTCTGCTGCCTGTGACCTGTGACCTATGCTGCCTGTGACCTATACTATGCTGCCTGTGACCTGTCCTATGCTGCCTATGACATGCGATAGGCTGCCTGTGACGTGTACTATCCTGCCTGTGACCTGCGCTAGTCCGCCTGTGACCTGCGCTAGTCCGCCTGTGACCTGCACTAGGCCGCCTGTGACCTGCTCTAGGCCGCCTGTGACCTGCTCTAGGCCGCCTGTGACCTGTACTGTGCCGCCTGTGACCTGTACTGTGCCGCCTGTGACCTGTACTGTGCTGCCTGTGACCTGTTCTGTGCTGCCTGTGACCTGTTCTCTGTTGCCTGTGACCTATGCTGCCTGTGACCTGTACTGTGCTGCCTGTGACCTGTACTGTGCTGCCTGTGACCTGTCCTATGCTGCCTGTGACCTGTCCTATGCTGCCTGTGACCTGTACTATGCTGCCTGTGACCTGTACTATGCTGCCTGTGACCTGTACTGTGCTGCCTCTGACCTGTACTGTGCTGCCTGTGACCTGTGACCTATGCTGCCTGTGACCTATACTATGCTGCCTGTGACCTGTCCTATGCTGCCTATGACATGCGATAGGCTGCCTGTGACGTGTACTATCCTGCCTGTGACCTGCGCTAGTCCGCCTGTGACCTGCGCTAGTCCGCCTGTGACCTGCACTAGGCCGCCTGTGACCTGCTCTAGGCCGCCTGTGACCTGCTCTAGGCCGCCTGTGACCTGTACTGTGCCGCCTGTGACCTGTACTGTGCCGCCTGTGACCTGTACTGTGCTGCCTGTGACCTGTTCTGTGCTGCCTGTGACCTGTTCTCTGTTGCCTGTGACCTATGCTGCCTGTGACCTGTACTGTGCTGCCTGTGACCTGTACTGTGCTGCCTGTGACCTGTCCTATGCTGCCTGTGACCTGTCCTATGCTGCCTGTGACCTGTACTATGCTGCCTGTGACCTGTACTATGCTGCCTGTGACCTGTACTGTGCTGCCTCTGACCTGTACTGTGCTGCCTCTGACCTGTACTGTGCTGCATGTGACCTGTACTATGCTGCATGTGACCTGTACTATGCTGCATGTGACCTGTGCTGCCTGTGACCTGTACTGTGCTGCCTCTGACCTGTACTGTCTCTGACCTGTACTATGCTGCATGTACCCTGTGCTGCCTGTGTCCTGTACTGCCTGTGACCTGTACTGTGCTACCTGTGACCTGTACTATGCTGCCTCTGACCTACGCTGCCTGTGACCTATGCTGCATGTGACCTGTACTGTGCTGCCTGTGACCTATGCTGCCTGTGACATGTACTATCCTGCCTGTGACATGTACTATCCTGCCTATGACATGCGCTAGGCCGCCGGTGACCTGTACTTTGCTGCCTGTGACATGTACTATCCTGCCTGTTATCTGCGTTAGGCCGCCTGTGACCTGTACTGTGCTGCCTGTGACCTGTACTATGCTGCCTGTGACCTGTACTGTGCTGCCTGTGACCTGTCCTATGCTGCCTGTGACCTGTACTGTGCTGCCTGTGACCTATGCTGCCTGTGACCTGTACTCTGCTGCCTGTGACCTGTACTGTGCTGCCTGTGACCTGTACTGTGCTGTCTGTGACCTGTACTGTGCTGCCTGTGACCTGTACTGTGCTGCCTGTGACCTGTACTATGCTGCCTGTGACCTGTACTATGCTGCCTGTGACCTATGCTGCCTGTGACCTGTACTGTGCTGCCTGTGACCTGTACTGTGCTGCCTGTGACCTGTACTGTGCTGCCTGTGACCTGTGCTGTGCTGCCTGTGACCTGTGCTGTGCTGCCTGTGACCTGTGCTGTGCTGCCTGTGACCTGTACTGTGCTGCATGTGACCTGTCCTATGCTGCATGTGACCTGTCCTATGCTGCATGTGACCTGTGCTGCCTGTGACCTGTACTGTGCTGCCTCTGACCTGTACTGTCTCTGACCTGTACTATGCTGCATGTACCCTGTGCTGCCTGTGTCCTGTACTGCCCGTGACCTGTACTGTGCTACCTGTGACCTGTACTATGCTGCCTCTGACCTACGCTGCCTGTGACCTATGCTGCATGTGACCTGTACTGTGCTGCCTGTGACCTATGCTGCCTGTGACCTATGCTGCCTGTGACATGTACTATCCTGCCTGTGACATGTACTATCCTGCCTATGACATGCGCTAGGCCGCCGGTGACCTGTACTGTGCTGCCTGTGACGTGTACTATCCTGCCTGTTATCTGCGTTAGGCCGCCTGTGACCTGTACTGTGCTGCCTGTGACCTGTCCTATGCTGCCTGTGACCTGTCCTATGCTGCCTGTGACCTGTCCTATGCTGCCTGTGACCTGTACTGTGCTGCCTGTGACCTATGCTGCCTGTGACCTGTACTCTGCTGCCTGGGACCTGTGACCTATGCTGCCTGGGACCTGTGACCTATGCTGCCTGTGACCTGTACTGTGCTGCCTGTGACCTGTACTGTGCTGCCTGTGACCTGTACTGTGCTGCCTGTGACCTGTACTGTGCTGCCTGTGACCTATGCTGCCTGTGACCTGTACTGTGCTGCCTGTGACCTGTACTGTGCTGCCTGTGACCTGTACTGTGCTGCCTGTGACCTGTACTATGCTGCCTGTGACCTGTGCTGTGCTGCCTGTGACCTGTGCTGTGCTGCCTGTGACCTGTACTGTGCTGCCTGTGACCTGTACTATGCTGCCTGTGACCTGTGCTGTGCTGCCTGTGACCTGTACTGTGCTGCCTGTGACCTATACTTTGCTGCTTTTCTAAGTACGTCTGTTTCCCCAACTTCTAACAAGTGCTAAATCTTCACAGATATGTCTGAACTTTGTTGCAGCTCTGCCGGCCTAACACGGGTACTACAACCAGCATCTATTCACTGCTGACATGGGGCCTATTTATCAAACGAATGTTGCGGGACACGCATGCGCATTAGGCTCACAAGGTCTCTGCCTAGTAATAGCATTAATTGCCAAATCCTCACCGGTACGGGCTCTTATTACCAATGTCCTGGCAAGAGAAACTGGTGAATTTTATAGGCGATAAGAAATTATATTTAATGGGGCCAAATTCACATTGTTGATAAATATGCCCCAATTTCTGGAGTCCGTCGCGGTGCATCTTTAGACTTCAGCATCGGTTGCACCATTGCAGCTTGCAGCAGCCCTATGGCAGGGGATGTTTCTCCGTCTGCCGCGTCCTCCTGTGTGAGCGGCTGTGCGTCATGGATGCCGCCAGTTACAGTGACACGTCACCATCTGCTTAGCTCCTCCCCCTGTTACCTCAGAAGAACTTACACTGATTTCCCCAAACTCTGAGTCTGATAGTGTTCTGTGTCTCCTAGCACTAACAATCGGGACTTATGCACATTGCGACTCAGACGCACGAGAAGACTTAAAACAATGGACAACTGTGTGTGGCATCGACACTGTGCGATACACAGAACCAGTCATACGGTGTGCTAGAGACGCTGGGCTGTGACTGCATTGGAGCCCTGCTTACACAGACTAAGAAAATGGTGTGATGACACGGGGTATGTGGATCTGTGGCCATGGGCTAGGTGTATCAGAGCACCTTGAGGCATGTGGATTAGCTCGGTATTGGTGACCCCCGGTGGGGCGTGTGGCCATGGGCTAGGTGTATCAGAGCACCCTGAGGCATGTGGATTAGCTCGGTATTGGTGACCCCCGGTGGGGTGTGTGGCCATGGGCTAGGTGTATCAGAGCACCCTGAGGCATGTGGATTAGCTCGGTATTGGTGACCCCCGGTGGGGTGTGTGGCCATGGGCTAGGTGTATCAGAGCACCCTGAGGCATGTGGATTAGCTCGGTATTGGTGACCCCCGGTGGGGTGTGTGGCCATGGGCTAGGTGTATCAGAGCACCCTGAGGCATGTGGATTAGCTCGGTATTGGTGACCCCTGGTGGGGCGTGTGGCCATGGGCTAGGTGTATCAGAGCACCCTGAGGCATGTGGATTAGCTCGGTATTGGTGACCCCCGGTGGGGTGTGTGGCCATGGGCTAGGTGTATCAGAGCAGCCTGAGGCATGTGGATTATCTCGGTATTGGTGACCCCGGTGGGGTGTGTGGCCATGGGCTAGGTGTATCAGAGCAGCCTGAGGCATGTGGATTAGCTCAGTATTGGTGACCCCCGGTGGGGTGTGTGGCCATGGGCTAGGTGTATCAGAGCTCCCTGAGGCATGTGGATTAGCTCGGTATTGGTGACCCCCAGTGGGGTATGTGGCCATGGGCTAGGTGTATCAGAGCAGCCTGAGGCATGTGGATTAGCTCGGTATTGGTGACCCCCGGTGGGGTGTGTGGCCATGGGCTAGGTGTATCAGAGCACCCTGAGGCATGTGGATTAGCTCGGTATTGGTGACCCCCGGTGGGGTGTGTGGCCATGGGCTAGGTGTATCAGAGCAGCCTGAGGCATGTGGATTAGCTCGGTATTGGTGACCCCCGGTGGGGCGTGTGGCCATGGGCTAGGTGTATCACAGCGACCTGAGGCATGTCGATTAGCTCGGTATTTTTGACCTCCGGTGTGGTGTGTGGCCATGGGCTAGGTGTATCAGAGCTCCTTGAGGCATGTGGATTAGCTCGGTATTGGTGACCCCCGGTGGGGCATGTGGCCATGGGCTAGGTGTATCAGAGCACCCTGAGGCATGTGGATTAGCTCGGTATTGGTGACCTCCGGTGGGGTGTGTGGCCATGGGCTAGGTATATCAGAGCACCCTGAGGCATGTGGATTAGCTCGGTATTGGTGACCTCCGGTGGGGTGTGTGGCCATGGGCTAGGTGTATCAGAGCACCCTGAGGCATGTGGATTAGCTCGGTATTGGTGACCCCCGGTGGGGTGTGTGGCCATGGGCTAGGTGTATCAGAGCACCCTGAGGCATGTGGATTAGCTCGGTATTGGTGACCCCCGGTGGGGTGTGTGGCCATGGGCTAGGTGTATCAGAGCACCCTGAGGCATGTGGATTAGCTCGGTATTGGTGACCCCCGGTGGGGTGTGTGGCCATGGGCTAGGTGTATCAGAGCAGCCTGAGGCATGTGGATTAGCTCGGTATTGGTGACCCCCGGTGGGGTGTGTGGCCATGGGCTAGGTGTATCAGAGCACCCTGAGGCATGTGGATTAGCCGGGTATTGGTGACCCCCGGTGGGGTGTGTGGCCATGGGCTAGGTGTATCAGAGCTCCCTGAGGCATGTGGATTATCTTGGTATTGGTGACCCCTGGTGGGGTGTGTGGCCATGGGCTAGGTGTATCAGAGCACCCTGAGGCATGTGGATTAGTTCGGTATTGGTGACCTCGGTGGGGTGCGTGGCCATGGGCTAGGTATATCAGAGCACCCTGAGGCATGTGGATTAGCTCGGTATTGGGGACCCCCGGTGGGGCGTGTGGCCATGGGCTAGGTGTATCAGAGCACCCTGAGGCATGTGGATTAGCTCGGTATTGGGGACCCCCGGTGGGGCGTGTGGCCATGGGCTAGGTGTATCAGAGCACCCTGAGGCATGTGGATTAGCTGGGTATTGGTGACCTCCGGTGGGCTGTGTGGCCATGGGCTAGGTGTATCAGAGCACCCTGAGGCATGTGGATTAGCTCGGTATTGGTGACCCCCGGTGGGGTATGTGGCCATGGGCTAGGTGTATCAGTGCACCCTGAGGCATGTGGATTAGCTCGGTATTGGTGACCCCTGGTGGGGTTTGTGGATTGGGAATACCTTTGGTTACTCCTGAGGCACCATAACAAGGCTGAGATCATTCTCTCCACACACTATAGCACCTTATGTGGTTACTAGATGTTGTACACAATGGTGCCTGGACCTATGATTTGACTGCGGAGGAATAAACATAGTAAAATGCACTTACGGGGATTCTGTATCGCTCCCGGACAGCCGCCCTCATTGCCATAGACACTGGAGGGCAGATTAAACTGTTTCCTGTGTATGCAAGACATCCAGGGTCCAGTAAGGGGAGGCAGAGGCACTCCCCAAAATCGTTCGCTGTCTTACATTGCAAGCAGGGAAAGCAGAAAAAGGCACAGCAGCCTGGTGGAGGAATGGGGAGGAAATAAATGAAAAGTAAATGCACCCTCCCAGTCATTCTCCCAAACTCCACCCAGAACCCCTCCACCCTCCTTACATATCCCCATATCTTCACAGCAGTCACAGATCCCAGAGCTCCAGTTGTTGATGTTCATTTGGTTGATTGTTATGGTCTGTGTGTAAGGCACTGGCTGCACTGAGACCGGCTGCATTGTGGCACCGTGAATGGTCTAGAAGAGAGGACGAGAGTATTTCAGACTATCCATACAAAGAGAATACAGGCCGGGGGAGAGAGTCATCTACTCTTCATGTTATGACTTCCCCTCCCCTATATTAGACAAAAAAGGGTCTATAGATATCTGTGAGTAAATTAACACTTCTACACAGATGATTATTACACTATGCTAAACTAAGAGAGAAGGAAAAGTCGTTCCAAATTCACCAGATATTTTTACACTTATCCACCTCCTGTTCTACTGTACATCACCAACTGTTCTCCTCTATCTACTGTCCTACACAACAGACTGTCGTCCTCTATCTCCTAGCCTCCACCACCGACTGTTCTCCTCTATCTCCGAGGCTCCCCCACCAACTGTTTTTCTCTATCTCCGAGGCTCCCCCACCAACTGTTCTTCTCTATCTCCTAGCCACCACGACTGACTTTTCTCCTCTATCTACTGTCCTACACAACAGTCTATCTCCTAGCCTCCACCACCAACAGTTCTCCTTTATCTACTGTCCTACACAAATGACTACACTCCTGTGTCCTGTCCTACATCACCAACTGTTCTCCTCTATCTCCCTTCCTACATCACCAACTGTTCTCTCTCTACTGTCCTACACAAGTTACTAGAGACTCTGTCTCCTGTCCTACATCACCAACTGTTCTCCTCTATCTTCTGTCCTACATCACCGACTGTTCACCTCTATATCCTGTCCTACACAACAAACTGTACACCTCTTTCTCCTGTCCTACATCACTGACTACACCCCTCTGCCACATCACTGACTATATCTCTTTGTCTCCTCTCCTATACCACTGACTACACTCCTCTATCTCGTGTCCTACATCACCAACTGTTCTCCTCTATCTCCTGTCCTACACCACTCACTACACTCCTCTATCATATACCACTGACTACACTCCTCTGTCTCTTCTCCTATACCACTGACTACAGTCGTTTATCTCCTGTCCACACCACTGACTATTCTCCTCTGTCTCCTGTCCTACATCACCAACTGTTCTCCTCTATCTGCTATCCTACATCATCGACTGTTCTCCTCTATCTACTGTCCTACATCACCGACTGTTCTCCTCTATCTGCTATCCTACATCACCGACAGTTCTCCTCTATCTACTGTCCTATATCACCAACTTTTCTCCTCTATCTACTGTCCTATATCACCAACTGTTCTCCTCTATCTTCTGTCCTATATCACCAACTGTTCTCCTCTATCTACTGTAGTACATCACTGATTGTTCTCCTCTATCTACTGTCCTATATCACCAACTGTTCTCCTCTATCTACTGTAGTACATCACTGACTGTTCTCCTCTATCTACTGTCCTATATCACCAACTGTTCTCCTCTATCTTCTGTCCTATATCACCAACTGTTCTCCTCTATCTACTGTCGTACATCACTGACTGTCCTCTATCTCCTGTCCTACATCACCGACTGTTCTCTTCTATCTTCTGTCCTTCACCACTGACTGTTCTCTATCTCCTGTCCTACACCACCAATGCAGAATATGCTGGTGCTATATTTATATGTGTCACTAATAATAATTATGTGGATACAGCACTGCAGAATATGCTGGTGATATATACATATATGATAGTAATAATAATAATAATAATAATAATTAATAATAAGTAATATGTTGCTCATATATACTGTACATACATGTCACTGATGATAATGCGTAATATGCTGGTGATTTATACATATATAATAATGCCAATAATAATGTGTAATATGCTGGTGATATATACATATATAATAATAATAATAATAATAATGTAATACCAATAATAATGTGTAATATGCTGTGATATATACATATAATAATAATAATAATAATAATAATAATAATAATAATAATGTAATACCAATAATAATGTGTAATATGCTGTGATATATACATACATGTCACTGATAATAGAAATGTGGATACAGCATTGCGGTATATGCTGATCATATATACATACCTGTCACTAATAATAATGCATAATATGCTGGTGCTATATAAATACATGTAACTAATAATAATAATAATAATAATACCAATAATAATGTGTAATATGCTGATGATATATAATAATAATAATAATAATAATAATAATAATAATAAGTAATATGCTGGGTATATATATATATATATATATATATATATATAATAATGTGTAATATGCTGGTGCTATATAAATACATGTAACTAGTGATAATAATAATAATGTGTATACAGCGCTGTGGAATATGTTGGTGCTATATACATACATGTCAATAATAATAATGCGTAATATGCCGGTGCTATATACATACGTCACTAATAATAATGTGTATACTGCGCTGTGGAATATGTGAGTGCTACATAAATGAATGTAAATGGCTCTCACGCCTATAGCTGAATTGATTGACAGATCACTGACTGAATATTAGAGGGGAACACTAATATCTCTCTATATAATATATAATATATATCCGGATGTCTCGCACATCGCCCCTCTCTGATCGGCTGTGCTCACCTCGCTCTAGCTGCGTCTCTCTGCTGTCTGACCATCGTAGTTAGAATACACAATATAAAAGGTCTGAAGCTGCCCCAACCAGTCTGGCTGTAGTAACGGGACCCTCCCCGCACAGCACAGTCATCGCAACTTGTTGCCAAAAAACAAGAATCCTTTTCTATTGTACAAACTAACAAGATCCTGTTTGAAGAATGGGCGGCTGGAGTCTGGCTCATTCATTTCCTCCTCAGTTACTACCAATGGAAATGAACTTATCCCCTAAGAAATATAATCACAATGTGCAACATCCAGGGCTTGCTCTAACACTAATGCCCCAGGATGCTTTGCCCAGAATCACACATACTCTAGGGGTCTATGTACTAAGCTTTGGCAAAATTGTTATTTTTCAAGCACAACCTGTAAAGTGACAGCTAGGAGCTGAATGGTTGGTACATTATCTCTATCTTATTTTGATCTTTCACCGAGGCTTAATACATAGACCCCTAAGACTCTTAGCAGACCGGTCTACAAGAGGTGTACCATGTAAATGTCACCAGAAAGTCCACCTGCCAACACCTTTATTACCAGCCCTCAGGACCCCAAACAGTGCATGTTTTCCAGGTCTCCTCACAGAATCACAAATTAAATAATTAGCTCCCCCTGTGGATCTTTTAAAATGTATCAGTGAGTAATGAATACACCTGCGCACCTGCTGGGTGATCTGGAAAACGTGACCTGTGTGGGGTCCTGAGGACCGGGTTTGAGAACCTCTGCATTACAGTAATTAATCTTTTCTGTCTTTCCTCTAATTTGTGGCTTACAGTAAGTACACCATGAAAGTGAGCAGGCACCATGACTGTCTGTATCACATGCTGTCATTGTGTGTGTACACTGCATTGGGGGCAACTGACCGTCAGAACATGGAGGCCTGTAGAGGTACAGGACCAGGCCTGAGGACTGGCCCCTCTGAGCCGAGGCTGACCTCCTGCAGAATGGACTCACCGTGCAGAGAGAAACGTGTCCCCTTCATCCCTTCATCACATATAAATAATCTTCCTACAGTAGTAACAGTAAATCTCATTTCTGCCCTATGGGTCACCCGGCTATGCTTACTCCCTACACAATCACTCTGCACCTCTGCTCCCCCCCGGTCGGGGTATTTCTCTGACCCCAGGAAGGGCAACCATCTTTCTTCATAAGAAATGTGCCCTAATAGATACATTCACTCGATAGTTAAAAGTGACCTGTTCTCCGTTCTAATCAGTTTTCATTTCACTGTAGCTGTATCTGATAGTAAGTGTACCTCGTTACTGGTTACTTGTGTATACAGCTGTGGACATGCTTTGTTATTATACATTACACTTCCTTAGTGACAAGGACAGATCATTTTATGTTATTTTTAGCACTCCCTCCCGTATCCATGTTGGCTCCTACAACTGGCATTGGGTAATATAGATATTTCATGTGTTTTCCCCCAGGCTATATTTTATTTAGGCCCATTAATGACCCAAAATGTCCTTAGTCCTAAGTGACGTATTTATCACAATCTCAGATGCGAGAGTGATGTGAAAATTTGCCCAAAATTGCAGTGCGATATTTGAATACATAGCACGAATGTATTGGTCGCAGGGGCGGAGCTTGCAAGAAAACTCTGCCCCTGCGAATCTCCCCTCCGTACTTCTCAGGGTATCATTCACATAAAATACCCTGAGAGTGTGACCGTTTGTGTCGCTTGTTACATAGGTCCCCTCCCACAATGCCAGCCTCTCAGTCTACTGCACAGAGCAGCTTACCGGGGTCACAGAACAGGATCCCGGCGATCAGCTGACCGGGGTCACAGAACAGGATCCTGGCGATCAGCTGAACGGGGTCACAGAACAGGATCCTGGCGATCAGCTGAACGGGGTCACAGAACAGGATCCTGGCGATCAGCTGAGCAAAGTCACAGAGGACTCATTGGATCACCGATAACTAGTCCCTGGGTGCAGGTAAGTGTTTGGGGCTTTTTTTTTTTAAATTTAATTTATTTTATTTTATTTTTTTATTTTTTTTTACAGTGATCAGCCTGTGGTCTATTTAGACACACAAGGCTGATCACAGGCTCCAACTCCCATCTCTGTCTTTTGTTAGAGCAGAGCAGAAGTCGGTGAAACGAAAAAAAGCCCTAATAACGTCATCTCCAGGTGGAGTTATTATTACAGGGATCCCCCCATTAATTTTTTTACATGTGTATATTTTAGTGAATTGGAGCAGATCTCTTTTCCCTTTACAAGTATGGGAAATTCCATCTGTGTACTACAATAATGCAAATTTAAGGGATTGCAGTAGTTTTTTACAAGAACTGCACCAAAAGCCCTTAAATATATTAAAGTGATACTAAAATAATGTGAAAAGAGTGTGAGAACATCTGCTGTCACATTATATTGGCAAAATAATACTGATTACTGTGCCCATAAATGTGATCACAGTTTATAATCATGTGTGTTTCTGTGTGTGTGTATGTGTGTTTCTGTGTGTGTGTGTGTATGTGTGTTTCTGTGTGTGTGTGTGTGTGTATGTGTGTTTCTGTGTGTGTGTGTGTGTGTGTGTGTATGTGTGTTTCTGTGTGTGTGTGTGTGTGTGTATGTGTGTTTCTGAGTGTGTGTATGTGTGTTTCTGTGTGTGTGTATGTGTGTTTCTGTGTGTGTGTATGTGTGTTTCTGTGTGTGTGTGTGTATGTGTTTCTGTGTGTGTGTGTATGTGTGTTTCTGTGTGTATGTGTGTTTCTGTGTGTGTGAGTATGTGTGTTTCTGTGTGTGTGTATGTGTGTTTCTGTGTGTGTGTGTGTGTTTCTGTGTGTGTGTATGTGTGTTTCTGTGTGTGTGTATGTGTGTTTCTGTGTGTGTGTATGTGTGTTTCTGAGTGTGTGTATGTGTGTTTCTGAGTGTGTGTATGTGTGTTTCTGAGTGTGTGTATGTGTGTTTCTGTGTGTGTGTGTGTGTTTCTGTGTGTGTGTGTGTATGTGTGTTTCTGAGTGTGTGTATGTGTGTTTCTGTGTGTGTGTATGTGTGTTTCTGTGTGTGTGTGTGTGTGTATGTGTGTTTCTGTGTGTGTGTATGTGTGTTTCTGTGTGTGTGTGTATGTGTTTCTGTGTGTGTGTGTATGTGTGTTTCTGTGTGTGTGTGTATGTGTTTCTGTGTGTGTGTGTATGTGTGTTTCTGTATGTGTGTGTATGTGTGTTTCTGTGTGTGTATGTGTGTGTATGTGTGTTTCTGTGTGTGTGTGTATGTGTGTTTCTGAGTGTGTGTATGTGTGTTTCTGAGTGTGTGTATGTGTGTTTCTGAGTGTGTGTATGTGTGTTTCTGAGTGTGTGTATGTGTGTTTCTGTGTGTGTGTGTGTGTTTCTGTGTGTGTGTGTGTGTATGTGTGTTTCTGTGTGTGTGTATGTGTGTTTCTGAGTGTGTGTATGTGTGTTTCTGTGTGTGTGTATGTGTGTTTCTGTGTGTGTGTGTGTATGTGTGTTTCTGTGTGTGTGTATGTGTGTTTCTGTGTGTGTGTGTATGTGTTTCTGTGTGTGTGTGTATGTGTGTTTCTGTGTGTGTGTGTATGTGTTTCTGTGTGTGTGTGTATGTGTGTTTCTGTGTGTGTGTGTATGTGTGTTTCTGTGTGTGTATGTGTGTGTATGTGTGTTTCTGTGTGTGTGTGTATGTGTGTTTCTAAGTGTGTGTATGTGTGTTTCTGTGTGTGTGTGTGTGTGTGTATGTGTGTTTCTGTGTGTTTCTGTGTGTGTGTGTGTGTATGTGTGTTTCTGTGTGTTTCTGAGTGTGTGTATGTGTGTTTCTGTGTGTGTGTATGTGTGTTTCTGAGTGTGTGTATGTGTGTTTCTGTGTGTGTGTGTATGTGTCTTTCTGTGTGTGTGTATGTGTGTTTCTGTGTGTGTGTGTATGTGTGTTTCTGTGTGTGTGTGTATGTGTGTTTCTGTGTGTGTGTTTCTGTGTGTGTGTGTATGTGTGTTTCTGTGTGTTTCTGAGTGTGTGTATGTGTGTTTCTGTGTGTGTGTGTGTGTTTCTGTGTGTGTATGTGTGTTTCTGTGTGTGTGTGTGTATGTGTGTTTCTGAGTGTGTGTATGTGTGTTTCTGTGTGTGTGTATGTGTGTTTCTGAGTGTGTGTATGTGTGTTTCTGTGTGTGTGTATGTGTGTTTCTGTGTGTGTGTGTATGTGTGTTTCTGAGTGTGTGTATGTGTGTTTCTGTGTGTGTGTATGTGTGTTTCTGTGTGTTTCTGTGTGTGTGTATGTGTGTTTCTGAGTGTGTGTATGTGTGTTTCTGAGTGTGTGTGTGTATGTGTGTTTCTGTGTGTGTGTGTATGTGTGTTTCTGTGTGTGTGTGTATGTGTGTTTCTGTGTGTGTGTGTATGTGTGTTTCTGTGTGTGTATGTGTGTTTCTGTGTGTGTGTATGTGTGTTTCTGTGTGTGTGTATGTGTGTTTCTGTGTGTGTGTGTATGTGTGTTTCTGTGTGTGTGTGTATGTGTGTTTCTGAGTGTGTGTATGTGTGTTTCTGTGTGTGTGTGTGTGTATGTGTGTTTCTGTGTGTGTGTGTGTGTATGTGTGTTTCTGTGTGTGTGTGTATGTGTGTTTCTGTGTGTGTGTGTATGTGTGTTTCTGTGTGTGTGTGTATGTGTGTTTCTGTGTGTGTGTGTATGTGTGTTTCTGTGTGTGTATGTGTGTGTATGTGTGTTTCTGTGTGTGTGTGTATGTGTGTTTCTGAGTGTGTGTATGTGTGTTTCTGTGTGTGTGTGTATGTGTGTTTCTGTGTGTGTGTGTATGTGTGTTTCTGTGTGTGTGTGTATGTGTGTTTCTGAGTGTGTGTATGTGTGTTTCTGTGTGTTTCTGTGTGTGTGTGTATGTGTGTTTCTGTGTGTGTGTGTATGTGTGTTTCTGTGTGTGTGTGTATGTGTGTTTCTGTGTGTGTGTATGTGTGTTTCTGTGTGTGTGTGTATGTGTGTTTCTGTGTGTTTCTGAGTGTGTGTATGTGTGTTTCTGTGTGTGTGTGTATGTGTGTTTCTGTGTGTGTGTATGTGTGTTTCTGTGTGTGTGTGTATGTGTGTTTCTGTGTGTGTGTGTGTGTATGTGTGTTTCTGAGTGTGTGTATGTGTGTTTCTGTGTGTGTGTGTATGTGTGTTTCTGTGTGTGTGTGTGTATGTGTGTTTCTGTGTGTGTGTATGTGTGTTTCTGTGTGTTTCTGAGTGTGTGTATGTGTGTTTCTGTGTGTGTGTGTTTCTGTGTGTGTGTATGTGTGTTTCTGTGTGTGTGTGTATGTGTGTTTCTGAGTGTGTGTATGTGTGTTTCTGTGTGTGTGTGTATGTGTGTTTCTGAGTGTGTGTATGTGTGTTTCTGTGTGTGTGTGTATGTGTGTTTCTGTGTGTGTGTGTGTATGTGTGTTTCTGTGTGTGTATGTGTGTGTATGTGTGTTTCTGTGTGTGTGTGTATGTGTGTTTCTGTGTGTGTATGTGTGTTTCTGTGTGTGTGTCTGTGTATGTGTGTTTGTGAGTGTGTGTATGTGTGTTTCTGTGTCTGTGTATGTGTGTTTCTGAGTGTGTGTATGTGTGTTTCTGTGTGTGTGTATGTGTGTTTCTGTGTGTGTGTGTATGTGTGTTTCTGTGTGTGTGTGTATGTGTGTTTCTGTGTGTGTGTGTGTGTTTCTGTGTGTGTGTGTATGTGTGTTTCTGAGTGTGTGTATGTGTGTTTCTGTGTGTGTGTGTATGTGTGTTTCTGTGTGTGTGTGTATGTATGTGTGTTTCTGTGTGTGTGTGTATGTGTGTTTCTGTGTGTGTGTGTATGTGTGTTTCTGTGTGTGTCTATGTGTGTTTCTGTGTGTGTGTTTCTGTGTGTGTGTGTATGTGTGTTTCTGTGTGTGTATGTGTGTTTCTGTGTGTGTGTGTATGTGTGTTTCTGAGTGTGTGTATGTGTGTTTCTGTGTGTGTGTGTGTATGTGTGTTTCTGTGTGTGTGTATGTGTGTGTGTGTTTGTGTGTTTCTGTGTGTTTCTGAGTGTGTGTATGTGTGTTTCTGTGTGTGTGTATGTGTGTTTCTGTGTGTGTGTATGTGTGTTTCTGTGTGTGTGTATGTGTGTTTCTGTGTGTGTGTGTATGTGTGTTTCTGTGTGTGTGTATGTGTGTTTCTGAGTGTGTGTATGTGTGTTTCTGTGTGTGTGTGTATGTGTGTTTCTGTGTGTGTGTGTGTATGTGTGTTTCTGTGTGTGTATGTGTATTTCTGTGTGTTTCTGAGTGTGTGTATGTGTGTTTCTGTGTGTGTGTGTGTGTTTCTGTGTGTGTGTGTATGTGTGTTTCTGTGTGTGTGTGTGTGTGTATGTGTGTTTCTGAGTGTGTGTATGTGTGTTTCTGTGTGTGTGTGTATGTGTGTTTCTGAGTGTGTGTATGTGTGTTTCTGTGTGTGTGTGTATGTGTGTTTCTGTGTGTGTGTATGTGTGTTTCTGTGTGTGTATGTGTGTGTATGTGTGTTTCTGTGTGTGTGTGTATGTGTGTTTCTGTGTGTGTGTATGTGTGTTTCTGTGTGTGTGTCTGTGTATGTGTGTTTCTGAGTGTGTGTATGTGTGTTTCTGTGTGTGTGTGTATTAGGGGTGAGCGGGTTCGGATTTCTGAAATCCGAACCCCCCCGAGCTCCCCCGATCCGAGTCCGATCCGAGTCAGGCTCGACTTTTCCCGCCTGACTCGGATCTGAAATCGAGGCAAAACGTCATCATCCCGCCTTCCGAGTCTCGCGGGTTTTGGATCCTATATAAGGTACCCACGTCGGCGCCATTTTCTCACTCGGCTGTGGACAGTGAAGAGGGAGGGTGGGAGTTAGGGCTGTGTAGTGTAGTGTAGTGTAGTGCTGCTGTTGTCCACTACTTCAAAGTCCATAGGGGCTGGCTGTGTTGTGCTGTGCTGCTGTTGTTAATAGGGGCTGTGTCCACTACTTCAAAGTCCATAGGGGCTGGCTGTGTTGTGCTGTGCTGCTGTTGTTAATAGGGGCTGTGTCCACTACTTCAAAGTCCATAGGGGCTGGCTGGACTGTGTTGTGCAGTCAGTTCTCCATAGGGGCTGTGTCCACTCCAAAGTCCTGTGCAGTGTCCCAGTCCTAAAGGAGTGCTGCAGTGTTGTCCAGGGGGTGCTCTGTCCATCAGGGGTGCTCCCCCCAAGTGCTAAAAAAATAATATATTTTCTGTGTTTGTGAATTGTGTGCGCAGTAGCCGCACGTGCATCAACAAAGTAGTGCCAAGCGTGCGCCTGTGTCATAAGTAAAGGGCCGGCTGGCTTGACCGTTAAGGGTGCTGTAACCCTCGAAAGTACACTCCAGTCCAAACCAAAAAAAAAATTATTTTCTGTGTTTGTGAATTGTGTGCGCAGTAGCCGCACGTGCATCAACAAAGTAGTGCCAAGCGTGCGCCTGTGTCATAAGTAAAGGGCCGGCTGGCTTGACCGTTAAGGGTGCTGTAACCCCCGAAAGTACACTCCAGTCCAAACCAAAAAAAAAATTATTTTCTGTGTTTGTGAATTGTGTGCGCAGTAGCCGCACGTGCATCAACAAAGTAGTGCCAAGCGTGCGCCTGTGTCATAAGTAAAGGGCCGGCTGGCTTGACCGTTAAGGGTGCTGTAACCCCCGAAAGTACACTCCAGTCCAAACCAAAAAAAAAATTATTTTCTGTGTTTGTGAATTGTGTGCGCAGTAGCCGCACGTGCATCAACAAAGTAGTGCCAAGCATGCGCCAGTGTCATAAGTAAAGGGCCGGCTGGCTTGACCGTTAAGGGTGCTGTAACCCCCGAAAGTACACTCCAGTCCAAACCAAAAAAAAAATTATTTTCTGTGTTTGTGAATTGTGTGCGCAGTAGCCGCACGTGCATCAACAAAGTAGTGCCAAGCGTGCGCCTGTGTCATAAGTAAAGGGCCGGCTGGCTTGACCGTTAAGGGTGCTGTAACCCCCGAAAGTACACTCCAGTCCAAACCAAAAAAAAATTATTTTCTGTGTTTGTGAATTGTGTGCGCAGTAGCCGCACGTGCATCAACAAAGTAGTGCCAAGCGTGCGCCTGTGTCATAAGTAAAGGGCCAGCTGGCTTGACCGTTAAGGGTGCTGTAACCCCCGAAAGTACACTCCAGTCCAAACCAAAAAAAAAATTATTTTCTGTGTTTGTGAATTGTGTGCACTGTGGCTGCACGTGCATCAACAAAGGAGCAGCGCCAAGCGTGCGCCTGTGTCCCATAAGTAAAGAGCCGGCTGGCTCATTTCTTAAAGGGTGGTGTAACCCACAAAGTGCACTACTCTCCAGCAAAAATAAAATAATATTTTCTGTGTTTGTGTGCGCTTTAGCCGCACGTATATATATCAATATAACATAAATGGAGGACCAAACTTTCTCCGATAAAAATAAAATAGGGAAAGATCAAGAACCACTTCCTCCTAGTGCTGTTGCTGCTGCTGGGAGTTGTTCATCATCCCAGAGAGGAAGTAGGAACATCACTACTGTTACTAAACAATTGACCCTCCAACAGTCCCTAGCGATGAGGATGAAGTACGACAGCAGTCATCCTGAAGCAAAACGTATAACTGAGGCCTTGACTGCTATGTTGGTGTTAGACGTGCGTCCGGTATCCGACATTAGTGCAGTGGGATTTAGACAATTGATGGAGGTAGTGTGTCCTCGGTTCCAAATCCCGTCTAGATTCCACCTGCATCCTCAAAGCAGCAGCGACAAGCGTGCGTCTGTCTGTTAAAGGGTGGTGACACCCTCAAAGTGTGCTACACAAACAATTAAAATATTGTTCTTTTTTTTCTGTCTTTGTGAATTGTGTGGGCTGTAGCCGCACCTGCATCCTTAAAGCAGCAGCGACAAGCGTGCGTCTGTCTGTTAAAGGGTGGTGACACCCTCAAAGTGTGCTACACAAACAATTAAAATATTGTTCTTTTTTTTTCTGTCTTTGTGAATTGTGTGGGCTGTAGCCGCACCTGCATCCTTAAAGCAGCAGCGACAAGCGTGCGTCTGTCTGTTAAAGGGTGGTGACACCCTCAAAGTGTTCTACACAAACAATTAAAATATTGTTCTTTTTTTTTCGGTCTTTGTGAAATGTGTGGGCTGTAGCCGCACCTGCATCCTTAAAGCAGCAGCGACAAGCGTGCGTCTGTCTGTTAAAGGGTGGTGTAACGCTCAAAGTGCTCCAAAAAATAAAAAACTATTTTTTTAATGTGTTTGTGACTTGTGTGCGATGTAGCCGCACCTGCATCCTTAAAGCAGCAGCGACAAGCGTGCGTCTGTCTGTTAAAGGGTGGTGACACCCTCAAAGTGTGCTACACAAACAATAAAAATATTCTTCTTTTTTCTGTCTATGTGAATTGTGTGGGCTGTAGCCGCACCTGCATCCTTAAAGCAGCAGCGACAAGCGTGCGTCTGTCTGTTAAAGGGTGGTGACACCTCAAAGTGTTCTACACAAACAATTAAAATATTGTTATTTTTTTTTTGGTCTTTGTGAAATGTGTGGGCTGTAGCCGCACCTGCATCCTTAAAGCAGCAGCGACAAGCGTGCGTCTGTCTGTTAAAGGGTGGTGACACCTCAAAGTGTTCTACACAAACAATTAAAATATTCTTCTTCTTTTTTCTGTCTTTGTGAATTGTGTGGGCTGTAGCCGCACTTGCATCCTCAAAGCAGCAGCGACAAGCGTGCGTCTGTCTGTTAAAGGGTGGTGTAACCCTCAAAGTGTGCTCCACAAACAATAAAAATATTCTTTTTTTTTTCTGTCTTTGTGAATTGTGTGGGCTGTAGCCGCACTTGAATCCTCAAAGCAGCAGCGACAAGCGTGCATCTGTCTGTTAAAGGATTACATCGGTGACAGCATCCAAGTAGGCATGTCAGACAGTCCGTACCTGTACTGGCAGGAAAAAGAAGCAATTTGGAGGTCCCTGTACAAACTGGCTCTATTTTACCTGAGTTGCCCCCCCTCCAGTGTGTACTCCGAAAGAGTGTTTAGTGCAGCCGGGAACCTTGTCAGCGAAAGGCGTAGGAGGTTGCTTCCACAAAATGTGGAGAAGATGATGTTCATAAAATGAATTATCAACTCTTCCAGGGAGACCAGCCTCCAGAACGTACAGAGGGACCTGTGGTTCCAGCAGGGACGAATTAATACTCTGTGAGGATGAGGATGTACATAACACTGAAGAGGGTGAGGAATCAGTGGATGAGGAGGATGAGGATGACATCTTGCCTCCGTAGAGCCAGTTTGTGCAGGGACAGATAAATTGCCAGCTTGTTTTGTGGGGGCCCAAACGAACCAATCATTTCAGCCACAGTTGTGTGGCAGACCCTGGCGCTGAAATGATTGGTTTGTTAAAGTGTGCATGTCCTGTTTATACAACATAAGGGTGGGTGGGAGGGCCCAAGGACAATTCCATCTTGCACCTCTTTTTTTTCTTTGCATTATGTACAGTTTGGGGCCTAGTTTTTCAATGCCATCCTGTCTGCCACTGCAGTTTCACGCCTAGATGGGTCACGTGTTTGTGCCGCCCACTTGTGTCGCTTAGCATAGTCATCCAGCTACCTCGGTGCAACCTTTTGGACATAAAAACACTATTGTGAGGTGTGAGGTGTTCAGAATAGACTGGAAATGAGTGGAAATTAAGGTTATTGAGGTTAATAATAGCATAGGAGCAGAGAAACCAACAAATTCTGTGATTTTAGCTGTTTTTATGCTTTTTTTCAAAAAAATCCAGATCCAAAACACGAAGAAAGATCCAGATCCAAAACCAAAACACAAAACACGAAAAGTGGCCGGTGCACACCCCTAGTGTGTATGTGTGTTTCTGTGTGTGTGTGTATGTGTGTTTCTGTGTGTGTGTGTGTGTTTCTGTGTGTGTGTGTATGTGTGTTTCTGTGTGTGTGTGTATGTGTGTTTCTGTGTGTGTGTGTATGTGTGTTTCTGTGTGTGTGTATGTGTGTTTCTGTGTGTTTCTGAGTGTGTGAGTGTGTGTGTGTGTGTGTGTGTGTGTGTGTGTGTGTGTGTGTGTGTGTGTGTGTGTGTGTGTGTGTGTGTGTTTCTGTGTGTGTGTGTATGTGTGTGTATGTGTGTTTCTGTGTGTGTGTGTATGTGTGTTTCTGTGTGTGTGTGTATGTGTGTTTCTGTGTGTGTATGTGTGTTTCTGTGTGTGTGTGTATGTGTGTTTCTGTGTGTGTGTGTGTATGTGTGTTTCTGTGTGTGTGTGTATGTGTGTTTCTGTGTGTTTCTGAGTGTGTGTATGTGTTTCTGTGTGTGTGTTTCTGTGTGTGTGTGTATGTGTGTTTCTGTGTGTGTGTATGTGTTTCTGTGTGTGTGTGTGTATGTGTGTTTCTGTGTGTTTCTGAGTGTGTGTGTGTGTGTGTGTGTGTGTGTGTGTGTGTGTGTGTGTGTGTGTGTGTGTGTGTGTGTGTGTTTCTGTGTGTGTGTATGTGTGTTTCTGTGTGTGTGTATGTGTGTTTCTGTGTGTGTGTGTGTGTGTGTATGTGTGTTTCTGAGTGTGTGTATGTGTGTGTGTTTCTGAGTGTGTGTATGTGTGTGTGTTTCTGAGTGTGTGCGCGTGTGTGTCCGGGCAGACAAACAAATGAAGGTGTTGCTCCCTATACAGTGCAGGTTTTAAGGATATCCATGCTTAAGCACAGGTGACTACATTACTCAATTTAATGTAAGCATCTGTGCTCATCCATGGATATCCTTTAACCCTGGACTGTTATGATGCCTAGAGAGCAGAGCTTAGAGAGCACCAGATTATACAGTGGGCTGTGAGACGTCTGGATGAATGAGGTATGAGGTGACCAGCAGAGACAGGGTTACTCAGGTCTCTGGGAGAAGTCAGAGCTAAGTACAATGCAGGGTGTAATTGAATCTTGTCACATTCACCTGTCTGACACCTACAGTATTCACAAAGGTTGCTAGGTGCCTAAGCTGCTGCCTGCCAGTAAACAGTGTACACAGAGTCAGGCGAGTACTGGGGTAACTGGAATAACAGGAATATCTTCCAAACTTTCAGTGAGCTGCCCAGAATCTAAAGGTCACTTCACGTCCTCGCAGAGCATTCCTGGGTGCATGCCCCTGTACTGTACACATCCTCGCAGGGCATTCCTGGGTGCATGCCCCTGTACTGTACACATCCTCGCAGGGCATTCCTGGGTGCATTCCCATGTACTGTACACATCCTCACAGAGCATTCCTGGGTGCATGCCCCTGTACTGTACACATCCTCGCAGAGCATTCCTGGGTGCATGCCCCTGTACTGTACACATCCTCACAGAGCATTCCTGGGTGCATGCCCCTGTACTGTACACATCCTCACAGAGCATTCCTGGGTGCATGCCCATGTACTGTACACATCCTCGCAGAGCATTCCTGGGTGCATGCCCATGTACTGTACACATCCTCACAGAGCATTCCTGGGTGCATGCCCCTGTACTGTACACATCCTCACAGAGCATTCCTGGGTGCATGCCCATGTACTGTACACATCCTCGCAGAGCATTCCTGGGTGCATGCCCATCTACTGTACACATCCTCACAGAGCATTCCTGGGTGCATGCCCCTGTACTGTACACATCCTCGCAGGGCATTCCTGGGTGCCTGCCCCTGTACTGTACACATCCTCACAGAGCATTCCTGGGTGCATTCCCATGTACTGTACACATCCTCGCAGAGCATTCCTGGGTGCATGCCCCTGTACTGTACACATCCTCGCAGAGCATTCCTGGGTGCATGCCCCTGTACTGTACACATCCTCACAGGGCATTCCTGGGTGCATGTACTGTACACATCCTCGCAGAGCATTCCTGTGTGCATGCCCATGTACTGTACACATCCTCGCAGGGCATTCCTGGGTGCATGCCCCTGTACTGTACACATCCTCACAGGGCATTCCTGGGTGCATTTCCATGTACACATCCTCTCAGAGCATTCCTGGGTGCATGCCCATGTACTGTACACATCCTCGCAGAGCATTTCTGGGTGTATGCCCCTGTACTGTACAGGTCCTCACAGAGCATTCCTGGGTGCATGCCCATGTACTGTACACATCCTCGCAGAGCATTCCTGGGTGCATGTCCATGTACTGTACACATCCTCGCAGAGCATTCCTGTGTGCATGCCCATGTACTGTACACATCCTCGCAGGGCATTCCTGGGTGCATGCCCCTGTACTGTACACATCCTCACAGGGCATTCCTGGGTGCATTTCCATGTACACATCCTCTCAGAGCATTCCTGGGTGCATGCCCCTGTACTGTACACATCCTCACAGAGCATTCCTGGATGCATGCCCATGTACTGTACACATCCTCACAGAGCATTCCTGGGTGCATGCCCCTGTACTGTACAGGTCCTCACAGAGCATTCCTGGGTGCATGCCCCTGTACTGTACAGGTCCTCGCAGAGCATTCCTGGGTGCATGCCCATGTACTGTACACGCTAAACTAAACATAAGCTTCTGCTGATAAATAAAATACCATAAAACACCAATATTAGGAATCTATATAATAGTGTTACAAGGTCTGAGACATCCACAGTGGCTCCCACTATGTGCACTGTACATTAATAAGACGATCCAGCTGCTGCCTCGCTGTAGTCCTGTTACATACTGTATATACAGTACAGACCTATTTATGTTTTTCCGCATTTTTGTGGGGTACAATTATTAAGAAGTGTGGCCAGCCACTCAAAAATAATACAAATCTTAATCACAGGACGTTGGGGCAATAAGGGTTCTGTTTTGGGGAAATGTACCTATTGAAAACGCCATGACGTGCTCTCCGATTAGAGTTGGGATGGTATAATTATGCTGAAAATGACTGCGTACAATTACAGTCTCTTGGTGCCGGCTCTGTACTGATGAGGGACTGGAAGCAGAGCGATAGGTACGACTGTCACCTTGTCTCTGGTTTGGGACCCAGCGCTCGTACTGTAGTCAGGCAGCCATTGGCTTGTGCATGTGCCAGTGGGGGCTGATGGGTAGACTCTCCAAGAGCAGGCCGCAGGCTACTGTGCGCTAACATCGTCTGCGTTTGCTGCCACTTTTTGGTAAATCCGATAGTTTTCTTTTTTTGGGCAAAATGGAGGGACTGCGGCAGCTATAGTATCAGAAATATCTGCCGCGGTCCCTCCGTCTTACATCCTGGGAATACTTTGCTTTTGCAGTGATTTCCTGTAACATAATTATACCCCTGATGTCAACGTATTGACTCTCTCTCTTTCTATCTATCTACCATCCAGTTACCCCTGAGATAACCAGAATATATTATAGCTGTTGCATTAAACCAAGGATAGACCATTGTCTCATATTTTCCTCTGTGCATACAGTATATTATTATCCTTTATTTATATGGCGCCACAAGTGTTGCGCAGCGCCTTACATAGTACATAGAACTAATAAGTGAAGAAGAAACCAGTAACTTACAGTACATTACAGTACATTACAGTGCAGGACAAGGACACGATTTATATACATTGCTGCAATAGTGATTATTACACTCACAATAAGCAGCAGGGAGTTGGCAGAGACGTGTTAGGTGACATAATGGGGAGTAAGGAGTAGAAGAAAATATAAAGAGAAGCACATGAGGGAAGAGGTCCCTGCTCGTGAGAGCTTACATTCTAAAGGGGAGGGGCAGACAGATGGGAGTGACACAGAAGGGGAGGGGCAGACAGGCGTGACACAGAAGGGGAGGGGCAGACAGACGGGAGTGACACAGAAGGGGAGGGGCAGACAGACAGGTGTGACACAGAAGGGGAGGAGCAGACAGACAGGCATGACACAGAAGGGGAGGGGCAGACAGACAGGCGTGACACAGAAGGGGAGGAGCAGACAGACAGGCGTGACACAGAAGGGGAGGGGCAGACAGACAGGCGTGACACAGAAGGGGAGGGGCAGACAGACAGGCGTGACACAGAAGGGGGGGGGAAGCAGACAGACAGGCGTGACACAGAAGGGGGGGGAAGCAGACAGACAGGCGTGACACAGAAGGGGAGGGGCAGACAGACAGGCGTGACACAGAAGGGGGGGAAGCAGACAGACAGGCGTGACACAGAAGTGGAGGGGCAGACAGACAGGCATGACACAGAAGGGGAGGGGCAGACAGACAGGCATGACACAGAAGGGGAGGGGCAGACAGACAGGCGTGACACAGAAGGGGGGGGAAGCAGACAGACAGGCGTGACACAGAAGGGGAGGGGCAGACAGACAGGCGTGACACAGAAGGGGAGGGGCAGACAGACAGGCGTGACACAGAAGGGGAGGAGCAGACAGACAGGCGTGACACAGAAGGGGAGGGGCAGACAGACAGGCGTGACACAGAAGGGGAGGGGCAGACAGACAGGCATGACACAGAAGGGGAGGGGCAGACAGACAGGCGTGACAGAAGGGGGGGGAAGCAGACAGACAGGCGTGACACAGAAGGGGAGGGGCAGACAGACAGGCGTGACACAGAAGGGGAGGGGCAGACAGACAGGCGTGACACAGAAGGGGAGGGGCAGACAGACAGGCGTGACACAGAAGGGGAAGATAGGGAGGAAAGAGCATGAGGTGGGTTAGGATGAGAGCTGGAAGGCTGTGATGAAGTAGTGAGTCTTGAGAGCCCATTTTTAAAATTTGTAGAGAGGTGGGGAGTCTGATAGGGAGAGGGAGAGAGTGCCAAAGGTAGGGAGCAGCACGGGCAAAATCTTGGAGGCGGGAGTGGGAGGAAGTAATCAGTTAGCAGGAGAGGCAGACAGGAGAGTGAAGGGAGATGAGGTCAGAGATGTAAATGGGAGAGGAATGGGTGAGGGCTTTGTAAGCGAGAGTGAAAACCTTGAATTGGGTTCTGAAAGGGAAGGGGAGCCAGTGGAGGGCTAGTAGGAGAGGGGAGGCAGATGTAGAGCGTTTGAAGAGGAAGATGAGCAAAGTGGCAACATTGAGGACAGACTGGAGAGTAGAGAGATGGGAAATGGGGAGGCCAGATAGGAAGAGGTTACAATAATCCAATCTGGAGATGACCAGTGAGTGTATTAGGGTCTTAGTAGCATCCTGGGTGAGAAAGGGTCTGATCCTGGAATTATATTTGAGATGGAAACGACAGGACTGTGAGAGGTTCTGGATATGTGGTATGAAGGCGAGGGATGAGTCCAGGATAACTCCAAGACAGCGCACTTTGGGGCTAGAAGAGATAGTTATGCCATCTATTGATAAAGAAATAGTGGGAGGTGAGGTTATGTTGGAGGGTAGGAAGACGATCAGCTCTGTCTTAGACATGGAAAGTGTAAGAAATTACTGGGACATCCAGGAAGAGATGGCAGAGAGACAGTTGGAGATACGAGTGAGGGGAGAGGGAGAGAGGTCAGGGGAGGAGAGAGGGGGAGAGGTCAGGGGAGGAGAGAGGGGGAGAGGTCAGGGGAGGAGAAAGGGGGAGAGGCCAGGGGAGGAGGGAGGGGGAGAGGCCAGGGGAGGAGAGAGGGGGAGAGGTCAGGGGAGGAGAGAGGGAGAGAGGTCAGGGGAGGAGAGGGGGAGAGGTCAGGGGAGGAGAGAGGGAGAGAGGTCAGGGGAGGAGAGAGGGGGAGAGGTCAGGGGAGGAGAGAGGGAGAGAGGTCAGGGGAGGAGAGAGGGGGAGAGGTCAGGGGAGGAGAGAGGGGGAGAGGTCAGGGGAGGAGAGAGGGGGAGAGGCCAGGGGAGGAGAGAGGGGGAGAGGCCAGGGGAGGAGAGAGGGGGAGAGGTCAGGGGAGGAGAGAGGGAGAGAGGTCAGGGGAGGAGAGAGGGGGAGAGGTCAGGGGAGGAGAGAGGGGGAGAGGTCAGGGGAGGAGAGGTAGATGTGCATATCATCAGCATAGAGATGATAATGGAGAAGAAATGAGCAGATGATGTCACCTAAAGAGGAAATATGTTAAAATCTATGAAGAATTAAACATCAGACAACTTCGTTAACCCGGAAATTGTTCATGCTGAAGCTATTTAAGCCAATTAGGGTGATTAAATGAGCGTGATTCAATATGAATCACTATTGCGATCGCAGACACTCTGCAAAAATATGCTAATATCTGCAATCGTGAAGCCAGCATAGTGTGGTACCCCAGAACCTGGGAGTACCTCATGTTGTGTACCCTTATATATGTGTTGCTGGACATTTGAATGTATTCATTGGTGACAGTGGACAATGTAGCCAGCTTCAGGAGCTGGGGTGCGGCTGGAGAGACTGGACCTCCAATGCAATAGAGAAACAGTGCCCTGCGACCAGAGGGGCTTGTACTGATAGTTGGGGCGGCAGTTGGTGATGTAGCTGGACAGGAGAACAGGCTGCGCTGCCTTGATGCTTACCTGAGGGCTGTGGCCGTACTCCGGTACGAGCAGCGGAGGTCTCTGACGTGGGGAACATCCGGTGGGAACAAGCGTTGTCATCCGAGGAAGTTAGAGAGAAATAATTGTTCCAGACTTTGATTGTGGTTCCAAAGCACAAAAAGTTCTTATTGCAACAAAAAGTAAGTTACACACTTTGATCTATCACAATAAGCGCAAAGACAATTAAATACAATAGGTACAGCTTGATATATACGCATGCGCATCGGTCCCAGTATACAGTCGTCAATCCTGAGGTCTGTGGTCATCCAAGAGACTGGCTACTGACTGGGACCGGTGCGCAGGTTATATACCCTACAGAGCATGATAACAACAATGTAGACAGACATAATTCCATTGGTTCTTGCTCTTGGTCTTTGTAGTACGCTGTAGTTCATAGGACAGTTCATATGTTGTCACTAGGGGTATGTACCAATTCTCCAACAATGTCTTGAGATTACATTGTCTTTCTGAAACTGGTTTAAGACACTACATACAGAGTACACATTCTAACTAGGGGTGTGCACCGGCCACTTTTCGTGTTTTGGTTTTGGATCTGGATCTTTCTTCGTGTTTTGGATCTGGATTGGTTTTGCCAAAACCACCCTTCCGTGTATTGGGTTCTGGGTTTTGTATCTGTATTTTTTTTAAAAAAAGCATAAAAACAGCTAAAATCACAGAATTTGTGTGTTTTTCTGCTCCTATGCTATTATTAACCTCAATAACCTTAATTTCCACTAATTTCCAGTCTATTCTGAACACCTCACACCTCACAATAGTGTTTTTATATCCAAAAGGTTGCACCGAGGTAGCTGGATGACTATGCTAAGAGATACGAGTGGGCGGCACAAACACGTGGCCCATCTAGGAGTGGCACTGCAGTGGCAGACAGGATGGCAGTTTGAAAAACTAGGCCCCAAACTGTACATAATGCAAAGAAAAAAAAAGAGGTGCAAGATGGAATTGTCCTTGGGCCCTCCCATCCACCCTTATGTTGTATAAACAGGACATGCACACTTTAACAAACCAAACATTTCAGCGCCAGGGTCTGCCACACGACTGTGGCTGAAATGATTGGTTCGTTTGGGCCCCCACAAACCAAGCTGGCAATTAATCTGTCCCTGCACAAACTGGCTCTACGGAGGCAAGATGTCGTCCTCATCCTCCTCATCCACTGATTCCTCACCCTCTTCAGTGTTGTGTACATCCTCATCCTCACAGAGTATTAATTCGTCTCCGCTGGAATCCACAACCACAGGTCCCTCTGTACATTCTGGAGGCTGGTCTCCCTGGAAGAGTTGATTATTCATTTTATGAACATCATCTTCTCCACATTTTGTGGAAGCAACCTCCTACGCCTTTCGCTGACAAGGTTCCCGGCTGCACTAAACACTCTTTCGGAGTACACACTGGAGGGGGGGCAACTCTGGTAAAATAGAGCCAGTTTGTACAGGGGCCTCCAAATTGCTTCTTTTTCCTGCCAGTACAGGTACGGACTGTCTGACATGCCTACTTGGATGCTGTCACCGATGTAATCCTTTAACAGACAGACGCACGCTTGTCGCTGCTGCTTTAAGGATGCAGGTGGAATCTAGACGGGATTTGGAACCGGGGACACACTACCTCCATCAATTGTCTAAATCCCACTGCACTAATGGCGGATACCGGACGCACGTCTAACACCAACATAGCAGTCAAGGCCTCAGTTATACGTTTTGCTTCAGGATGACTGCTGTCGTACTTCATCCTCATCGCTAGGGACTGTTGGAGGGTCAATTGTTTAGTAAAAGTAGTGATGTTCCTACTTCCTCTCTGGGATGATGAACAACTCCCAGCAGCAGGAACAGCACTAGGAGGAAGTGGTTCTTGATCTTTCCCTATTTTATTTTTATCGGAGAAAGTTTGGTCCTCCATTTATATTATATTGATATATACGTGCGGCTAAGGCGCACACAAACACAGAAAATATTTTTTTATTTTTGCTGGAGAGTAGTGCACTTTGTGGGTTACAGCACCCTTTAAGAAATGAGCCAGCCGGCCCTTTACTTATGACACAGGCGCACGCTTGGCACTACTTTGTTGATGCACCTGCGGCTACTGCGCACACAATTCACAAACACAGAAAAAATATTTTTTTATTTGGTTTGGACTGGAGTGTACTTTGGGGGTTACAGCACCCTTTAACGGTCAAGCCAGCTGGCCCTTTACTTATGACACAGGCGCACGCTTGGCACTACTTTGTTGATGCACGTGCGGCTACTGCGCACACAATTCACAAACACAGAAAAAATATATTTTTTTTTTAGCACTTTGGGGGAGCACCCCTGACGGACAGAGCACCCCCTGGACAACATTACAGCACCCCTTTAGGACTGGGACACTGGACAGGACTTTGGAGTGGACACAGCCCCTATGGACAACAGCAGCGCAGCACAGCACAGCACAACACAACACTACTCTGCACTACACTACACTACACTACACTACACAGTCCAGCCAGCCCTAACTCCCACCCTCCCTCTTCACTGTCCACAGCCGAGTGAGAAAATGGTGCCGAAGCGGGTACCTTATATAGGATACAAAACCCGCGAGACCCGGAAGGCGGGATGATGACGTTTTGCCTCGATTTCAGATCGGCCTCGGATCGGGGGGGCTCGGATTTCAGAAATCCGAACCCGCTCACCCCTAATTCTAACCAATAATTTTCTATGATCTATAACCATTGAACGCAAGATACGACTCTCGCGCTGATAGATTCGAATATCTGGAAATAAACAGGGTGTCAGTATAGTACCAAACATGCCATGTCTACCATGTTGTATACCTTAAACATCATATATGCACACTTTATACTATAATGATTGTCTAATAAAACCTTTCTATATGTGCTTGCATAAGTAATAGTGAGATATTTACATAAATACATCAGTATGCGTTGTACGTCTGAGCACAGCAAAAATGTTGCGGTGTGTGTATGTATTGTGCACAACGCAATTATGCCCTGTGTGTTTGTGCATTTTATCTTACATATGCTAATGTGCGTCTTCATATTAAAATGGTTACAGGGTATGTTCGTGGGTATGTGCGTAAGCATAAGAGCGTCTATGTGTTTGCATTGTGGATACACATGCGATTGTCTATGTGTAAGCAAATGTGCATTAGTGTTTGTGCCATGGATTAAAAAATAATAATAAATATATATATATATATATATTTGATATTATATCCGTCTGACTCTAATTACAAAGGGTCATATAAAGTGAAGTTTGTCCTGCTCACAGGTGGGGCAAGCCTTGGCCATAGTCAAGAAGTCTAATAACTTTAACAAAGGCTTTCTTATGCTGATTTAGAATACAATTGTCAACACTTCTTAACCACATCAGCATTGGACACAAGGCATACAATTGCTAATGATAATCAAACCTCTGTCAATTGTTTCTAACTCTACATTCAGAACACTTCCTCTGAGCATATCAGTGTCTGTGTTACACTTCAATTGCCACAGACATACTGTATCTGTATGCGGAGCTTCTCAATATATATGCAAACACTCAGTGTCTGTGTATTTTTAATTACTTGTCACAGACATACTCCTGCTTCTCACACACTTGACTAAACCTTGGATAACTAATATATATTATATATATATATATATATATATATATATACACATACATACATACACACACACATATTACATACGAATTTGTGCGCATTGGCTTGCTGCCGACGCAGAGTAGCATCCGATTTACTCTTTATCAGCCCATAAACGACTAGATCGTCAGATAATAATTATAAACGATCATAACCAATTATTTGACTTCGACAGTGTGCCTCAGGCGGAGCTGCGGAAATATAGAGAGACTGAGCTTGTAAAGGAGCTGGAGGTTGAGAGCTGATACAGGAGGGGTAAGAAAACTGCTGCAACCTCCCAAATAGACACTCAGTGACATTAGCGCCTTTTAACTGGAGGCTGACAGTTGTCCACCGTTACATATGCACAGCAGTCCCTTCAGAGATCAGCGTGGGGTCTATAGACTGCATTCATAATAGTAAGATTAACCCCCTGATACCGCCTATTGGAGGTTAGGTACAACAGTTACCAGCAGTGTTAGGGGGACACTTCAGTGCCAGCACCTGTAATACTCTCGCTATGAACTAAGGTTGCTAAGCAGAGAAGGAACGGACTGTAACACCACAACAGAAATCTTATTGCAGGCACAGGGAAACTAGCCAGGAGAGATTGCAACCGGATAGCTACATTTCACTCTAATGGTGCATACACATGATCAGATTTTTCCTTCAGATATGAACGATAACGATTTAAAAATCGTTCAGTCGTTCATATCTGAAGGAAAATCGTTCATATCTGACATGCCTGAACGATGGACGATCAACAATGCGCGTTCCCGTTTGTCAGATAACGATATCTGACATCTGATGGGTTTGCAGTCAGACTTGGACGATTCCATTCATTTTAATGCAGTCAAAAATCGTTCAAAACTTTGGTAAAATCGTTCAAATCTTTCAAATCATTTAATCGTTCATCTGACAAATCTGACAAATCTGACCGTGTGTACACTCCATAAGCCTAAGAAGCTACAGTCCCTTGGTTACTATAGTGATAGTGTTACACAACACATTGAATCCAGGTAAGATACCAGCACCATCGCAGCAGGATCATTACAGAGGATTACAGTGTTGCATTAATTAGAGACGAGTACTGTAGCTGGAGCAGTATAAGAACATCTGTACAGGACTCGGCACAGACAGAGTAGATTGCCAGTTAACTAATTCCCAAAGAACTGATCTTCATATCCCGGGCAGCGAAGGGTGCACCCTACTAACTATTTCAGCGCTGAACTAGCATTGTATGCAGGGCCGGATTAATAATGGGGCTGATGGAGCTACAGCTCCAGGCCCACCACCAGAATAGGCCCACAGCAGCATTTTACAGGATGAAAAAAAAAAAATTTGCTTCATCCTTCATTAGCCTGCCAGTTCGATGCCCCGTCCCCACAACCCCGGCCGAGACCAACCCTCCTCCCCAGACTCGGACTGAGCTGCCCGGGAGGTAATTCCCTGGTGAGCCCCGTTCTGTGAGGGGGCGGGGCTTAGCGGGCCACGAAAGGGGGGGCTCGCTGCCATCATGGCTGGATTAACAGCTGTGTGGGCAGCTGTGTTAAGATCCAGCCCCCTGCCCATACAGCCCCCTGCCGTCCGAAGCCCCGCCCATGGTCAATGTAGCTCCGCCCACCAGCGCCATCCAAAGCTCCGCCCACTCGCGGGTAGGCAACCCAAAGTTTCATCCCTTTACCTCAGCAAATGAGTCAGGTGGACTGGAGACTGTACTGTAGTGGGCACTGATGGTATGAAAATAAGTGGGGCCGCAGAGGCTGAGCTGTCTTCAGAAGTAGGACAAGGAAAATACCGACCATCCCTACTGGTCAGTGTAATATGATCTGGTGCTGCTTTGTGTTCTCTGAGTTCTAGAGTGTGATCTTTCCTGGGGCCATGTGTACTGTATGTTTTAGTATGTGTGTGTATATATATATATATATATATATATATATATGTAACTGCAGTCTTAAATTAAGGTAACTGCAATCTAAAATTAAGTGGAAGTCCAGGAACAGAGCATTTTGGCCGCCAACACTGACCACTCGCTCGCTGCCCACAAAGTTTGCCTATTAGTGCTAAACAGAGCACGGAACCAGCGTTAAGTGCCGCTATATCGCTTCCTGCTTCGCCTCTTTACCGAGGCGAAGCAGGAAGCACTAACGATGAGATGTATGAACATCTCATCGGCCGGAGAGGGGGATTCCTGCCTGAATACACAGCACATCAGCCTAGTGCTGATGCGGTGTCTCAGTCCCGCCCGGCTCCACTGAGCATGCGCGGGATCTTGCAAGTATCGCAAAATCCTGCGTGCAGCCCTGGAGCCGGCAGCCACTGCAGCAGTGACAGCGCTGTCCCTGCTTTGGGGATAGGGCATTGCCAGGTTGTAGCTGTTGATATCGACAGCTGCAGCGAGCAGAATGGTCAGGCGAACTGACCGTTCATACATTGCCCAGGCTATAGGCACTGCTATCTTCTAGATACCAGCGCCGATAATGACGGGTGCATAGCGCCCCTGTCATTTACCGCCAAACCCCCCATCATACATTGGGGAAAAGCAATAGCAGCGCGATACCGATTTGGCGCTTAATACATCTCCTCCACTGTCTCTGAAGCACTGGAATTGCTGACGTGTGTTTGACTACTGCATATCTTCAATAAATGATTCTGCGCAGCAGCATCAGGGGACGTGGCTGGGTAGAGCTCCGAAGAAGGTGGAAGGAACAGTATAGACACAGGCAGCTTAGCAGAAGCATCTTAAGAGAGGAGGGGGCCCGTGTGCACTCCCCGTGTGGGGCCCCCTCCTCTCTCCTTGGTGGCCGGCAGCCGACTGACGCGGCTAGCCAGCCACTGGTGCATTAGTAGACTCCGGGCACTAGAGTGTGCCTGGAGTCTACTGCGCATGCGCAGAACACCAGAAAAATGGGCGTGGCGGACATTTTCCGGTGTTCTGAGCAGCACTGACAACTGACGCGGGACCACGGACAGGTGAGTGTCAAATAATATGGGTCCAGGGTGTGCGGTGCGGGGGCCCCCCTGGACCACACTGCACCCATTATAGATACGCTACTGCGGCCTAGATAAAACAGTGTCTCAAGTTTAATTAGAGTTGGGGACTAATTATGGGTACACACTGCACAGATATATCTGTAGATTGAGTGATCTGCAGATATTACCTGTAGATGATGGTCATTCAAATACACTAGAATGACCATCATCTTCCAAGCAGCTGCAGGTTCTGCTGGCCGGGGACGCTTCGCGACCCCCTCCTCGCGTCTGTCGCTGCTTGAGTATGGGCGATCGGGTGATCACTCGTACTCACTTGCCGATGGACAGATATATCTGCAGATATGTGGCTATCGACTGTGCAGCACAGCTGACACGATGTGTCTGTGAACTATGTCATTTACAGACATATAGCTGGTGCACACTGGCCAACGGGCACCCAATATATTGGCCGATCAATTGATCGGCGAATATATCTGCCAGTGTGTACCCAGCTAAGGGAAATGTTTAAGACCAGCCTGGCCAAAGGGACAACTATCGCAACAGATGGTCGGGATTGCTCCGATGTGATTCCAGGCTGTGACTTCGGTCACAGCGCTGGAATCACGCAGGTGCAGCAAGGAGGTGACTGACACCTCCTTCTGCATTTGCATTTTAGATGGATGGAATTACACAGACGCTTTTTCTTTTAATCTAAACTATTCTAGCACTCAAGGAAAGGCAGACTATACAGTACATAGCCTTTCACAAAAACAACAATTTTTTTTTGTTATAGCTTCAGTACTGGGCAGATACAATTAGCTGCAGGATTGCTAAAGCTCCATCCTGCTATTCATTGAAGGGTCACTACCCTGCAGGTTAAGCCCAGAGGGTGCACTTAATGTAGAAAACTCTGAGTTAAATGCACCCTCTGGGGCTTAACGCTCAGGATAACCATAGATTCCAGACACCTAATGCGGAATCTATGGGCTAATAACACAAGTTAGCCACAGGTTTACCGCGCATGTAAAATGCATAATTGAATAGTGCCGGCCGTTAAATCCGGACCTTTACCTGCACTGTAAACACTGTGGCTGATGAATCTACCCCTATAAATTAAGGTAGTTGAAGGTAGACGCTAGCTATGCCCCATGAAACTAGCCACACCCCATAGCAGAAACTACACACCCTGTGCTGACCATACCCACACAGCTCTGATCACGCTCCCACATCACTAGTCACATCCCCTGTAGTGGCACACAATAGGCCCTTAATAAATTTCAGCTCCAGGCCTATGTGGACCTTAATCTGGCGCTGATTGTATGAGACTTGTAAAGTACAGTAGTGTGAGGAAAACATTTTCCTAAATAGGTGTATAGAAAAGTAACACAAGTTTGCATTTGTATTCTTGACACAACCTTATCCATTTATCATACTCACGTGAGGCTGTTTGTATAATTTAGAGATGTTAGGGGAATTGCATGATTAGTTATTTGATAATTGCCACTAGAGAATACTGACCCATTTATAGTTTGAAGTCCAGAGTTCGCTGGTGATCTGCAGGTTCCAGAAAAATAAAATAAAAGGGTGTTAATGTGTGTTACTGTCTACTGAAATGCATTGTTGGTATATGAATATTGCCGTGTGTTTCTTTGTTCTTGCAAAGTATAATAATAATTTTATTTATATAGCGCTTTTCTCCTAAAGGACTCAAAGTGCTTTACATTTACAGTACAAAATACAAAACAAGCTTAAACAAGGGACATTAGTGAGATGCTGGGTGAATAGGTCTTGAGTCTATTTTTGAGGGATTCTAGAGTCAAGGCCTCTGGAGCTGTGCGGGGAAGTGAGTGCCATAAGGTTGGAGCCACAAAACTGAAAGCTCGACCCCCAGACGAATTCCGTGAGATTCTAGGTAATGTTAATAGCCCTTCGTCAACGGATCGCAGTAATCGAGAGGGACAGTAAGGAATCAGAAGCTGCTTCAGGTACCCTGGGCCATGGTCATGAAGGGCTTTGTAAGTTATTAATCCAATCTTGAAAGCAATTCAAACATAAGAAAGGATTCACTATTGCCATCTTTACTGTTCTACTATGTTGTATGATTACATTGTGAATAAACTCATACTTTAGGGTATCACAACAGAGACACCCACTACCACTTTCGCACATCCACAAGATCTCGCAGACGCAGACAAGAAACATCGGTACCATCATGCAGTGGGGCGATTATCAATGTTCTGGTGATGCGTCTCAGCCACAATGTGCAGCGATTGAATTGAGATTATGGTTGCAGGGATGATTCAATCATAAATAACTGACTGGAAGCGCGCGTTTTGTGGGCGGTAACGGGGAGCGACAGAGCAGAGTTGTGTTCCGGCCGTTTGAGCGATGTTTCCGGCAGTGTCTGCGATTCTATAAGCAGAGAACATGGCTCCTGCGTCTCAGGTACAGCGGCAATGCTGTGCGACCATAGACTCACTGGAGGAGTCGCTGTTTGCCTGACCTGCGTCCGATGCTGCTGATGTGTACATGGTTGCGGCAGCTATAAAGGCTCCGGTGGGAGTCTCAATGTAAGACTCAGTCGCTGTTGCATTTACGCATATACACAGACGTGAAAATGGCAGCTGAGGCTGCAATTGCGCACAACTCAGGCCCTAAGTGCAATAGTACTATCTAACAAAACGCGGTAAATACATCATTCATTATATACTGTATAAAGGATACAATACGGCTCATTGGTTAGTACAAATCATAATTTTTTCATGACCTCTTTGATTTCTTAATTGTTTTCTGCTGATTATAGTTACTGACGATTATATACATATTACACACAGGACGATTACAGGTGTAACCAGCAAATTTTATATTGTAATAGAGTTCCAAGTGCTCCCTCTGTGCAGCAATGCTTCCTTCTGCTCCTCCAGTCTCCACCGACTTCACAACGTCATTACGTCACATCTGCGGGAACAGGTCACGCCAGCGAGCGGGGACTCGGCTATCACTTTGCTTCTAGCCATTCGCCAGGACAGAGCTTTATCAGAACTGCAGCTGGTGACAAATATTCCCCTATGTCTGGCTCCACTTCTAACAGTCTCCATTATTCCTCTATGGCTGTATAAGACAGGAAGCAGGACATTGGCGCTCAGTCCCTGGGTGACAACTGACGAGGGGGTGAAACCCACTTGTGAGCAGTGAGCTACACCTGGGTACTGGTGCATGCCGATCCCCTGGGCCCGGCGTTAACAACATTGCGTTATGGCTGCAAAACACACAGAGGCAAATGTCAATATATAATTAAGCTAAACCCATTTTGGTGTAGATGCAGCATCAGAACAACACAAAGCTGCTCACACACTGACCTTCTGTATATAGACAAATAAATGCATCACGATGGCAACAAGTGTGTAATTACAGTATGCAAACAACACACTCTATAGCCATAGGAGGAATACACATATGAATAGTTACAGGCCAGCAGGAGAGGCTCAGAGACTGTGCAGGGCCCTACGTGTGCTGTGCTCCATTCCCCCAATGTCCTCATCCCTACCTGCCCCCCACGTCTGTTTGGGAGCACTCACTCACAGCATCCAGCTCCCTGCCCAGCCCCAACCAGGATCCTCCTCACTCACAGCATCCAGCTCCCTGCCCAGCCCCACCCAGGATCCTCCTCACTCACAGCATGCAGTTCCCTGCCCCACCCAGGATCCTCCTCACTCACAGCATGCAGTTCCCTGCCCAGCCCAGGCTCCTCCTCACTCACAGCATGCAGCTCTCTGCCCAGCCCAGGATCCTCCTCACTCACAGCATGCAGCTCCCTGCCCAGCCCAGGCTCCTCCTCACTCACAGCATGCAGCTCCCTGCCCAGCCCAGGCTCCTCCTCACTCACAGCATGCAGCTCCCTGCCCATCACAGGCTCCTCCTCACTCACAGCATGCAGCTCCCTGCCCAGCCGAGGCTCCTCCTCACTCACAGCATGCAGCTCCCTGCCCATCACAGGCTCCTCCTCACTCACAGCATGCAGCTCCCTGCCCAGCCCAGGCTCCTCCTCACTCACAGCATGCAGCTCCCAGCCCAGCCCAGGCTCCTCCTCACTCACAGCATGCAGCTCCCTGCCCAGCCCCACCCAGGATCCTCCTCACTCACAGCATGCAGCTCTCTGCTCAGCCCAGGCTCCTCCTCACTCACAGCATGCAGCTCTCTGCTCAGCCCAGGCTCCTCCTCACTCACAGCATGCAGCTCCCTGCCCAGCCCAGGCTCCTCCTCACTCACAGCATGCAGCTCCCTGCCCATCCCCACCCAGGATCCTCCTCACTCACAGCATGCAGCTCTCTGCTCAGCCCAGGCTCCTCCTCACTCACAGCATGCAGCTCTCTGCTCAGCCCAGGCTCCTCCTCACTCACAGCATGCAGCTCCCTTCCCAGCCCAGGCTCCTCCTCACTCACAGTATGCAGCTCCCTGCCCAGGCTCCTCCTCCTCACAGCATGCAGCTTTCTGCCCAGCCCAGGCTCCTCCTCACTCACAGCATGCAGCTCTCTGCCCAGCCCAGGCTCCTCCTCACTAACAGCATGCAGCTCTCTGCCCAGCCCAGGCTCCTCCTCACTAACAGCATGCAACTCCCTGCCCAGGCTCCTCCTCACTCACAGCATGCAGCTCCCTGCCCATCCCAGGCTCCTCCTCACTAACAGCATGCAGCTCCCTGCCCAGCCCAGGCTCCTCCTCACTCACAGCATGCAGCTCCCTGCCCAGCCCAGGCTCCTCCTCACTCACAGCATGCAGCTCCCTGCCCAGGCTCCTCCTCACTCACAGCATGCAGCTCCCTGCCCAGGCTCCTCCTCACTCACAGCAAGCAGCTCCCTGCCCAGCCCAGGCTCCTCCTCAGTCACAGCATGCAGCCCCCTGCCCAGGCTCCTCCTCACTCACAGCATGCAGCTCCCTGCCCAGCCCAGGCTCCTCTTCAGTCACAGCATGCAGCTCCCTGCCCAGGCTCCTCCTCACTCACAGCATGCAGCTCCCTGCCCAGCCCAGGCTCCTCCTCACTCACAGCATGCAGCTCCCTGCCCAGCCCAGGCTCCTCCTCACTCACAGCATGCAGCTCCCTGCCCAGCCCAGGCTCCTCCTCACTCACAGCAAGCAGCCCCCTGCCCAGGCTCCTCCTCACTCACAGCATGCAGCTCCCTGCCCAGCCCAGGCTCCTCCTCAGTCACAGCATGCAGCTCCCTGCCCAGGCTCCTCCTCACACACAGCATGCAGCTCCCTGCCCATCCCAGGCTCCTCCTCACTAACAGCATGCAGCTCCCTGCCCAGCCCAGGCTCCTCCTCACTCACAGCATGCAGCTCCCTGCCCAGCCCAGGCTCCTCCTCACTCGCAGCATGCAGCTCCCTGCCCAGGCTCCTCCTCACTCCCAGCATGCAGCTCCCTGCCCAGGATCCTCCTCACTCACAGCATGCAGCTCTCTGCCCAGCCCAGGCTTCTCCTCACTCACAGCATGCAGCTCCCTGCCCAGCCCAGGCTCCTCCTCACTCACAGCATGCTGCTCTCTGCCCAGCCCAGGCTCCTCCTCACTCACAGCATGCAGCTCCCTGCCCAGCCCAGGCTCCTCCTCACTCACAGCATGCAGCTCCCTGCCCAGGCTCCTCCTCACTCACAGCATGCAGATCTCTGCCCAGCCCAGGCTTCTCCTCACTCACAGCAAGCAGCTCCCTGCCCAGCCCAGGCTCCTCCTCACTCACAGCATGCAGCTCCCTGCCCAGCCCAGGCTCCTCCTCACTCACAGCATGCAGCTCCCTGCCCAGCCCAGGCTCCTCCTCACTCACAGCATGCAGCTCCCTGCCCAGGCTCCTCCTCACTCCCAGCATGCAGCTCCCTGCCCAGGCTCCTCCTCACTCACAGCATGCAGCTCTCTGCCCAGCCCAGGCTCCTCCTCACTAACAGCATGCAGCTCCCTGCCCAGCCCAGGCTCCTCCTCACTCACAGCATGCAGCTCCCTGCCCAGCCCAGGCTCCTCCTCACTCACAGCATGCAGCTCCCTGCCCAGGCTCCTCCTCCTCACAGCATGCAGCTCCCTGCCCAGCCCAGGCTCCTCCTCTCTCACAGCATGCAGCTTTCTGCCCAGCCCAGGCTTCTCCTCACTCACAGCATGCAGCTCCCTGCCCAGCCCAGGCTCCTCCTCACTCACAGCATGCAGCTCCCTGCCCAGGCTCCTCCTCCTCACAGCATGCAGCTCCCTGCCCAGCCCAGGCTCCTCCTCTCTCACAGCATGCTGCTCTCTGCCCAGCCCAGGCTCCTCCTCACTCACAGCATGCAGCTCCCTGCCCAGCCCAGGCTCCTCCTCACTCACAGCATGCAGCTCCTTGCCCAGGCTCCTCCTCACTCCCAGCATGCAGCTCCCTGCCCTGGCTCCTCACTCACAGCATGCAGCTCTCTGCCCAGCCTAGGCTCCTCCTCACTCACAGCATGCAGCTCCCTGCCCAGCCCAGGCTCCTCCTCACTCATAGCTTGCAGCTCCCTGCCCAGGCTCCTCCTCACTCCCAGCATGCAGCTCTCTGCCCAGGCTCCTCCTCACTCCCAGCATGCAGCTCCCTGCCCTGGCTCCTCACTCACAGCATGCAGCTCTCTGCCCAGCCTAGGCTCCTCCTCACTCACAGCATGCAGCTCCCTGCCCAGCCCAGGCTCCTCCTCACTCATAGCTTGCAGCTCCCTGCCCAGGCTCCTCCTCACTCCCAGCATGCAGCTCTCTGCCCAGGCTCCTCCTCACTCACAGCATGCAGCTCTCTGCCCAGCCCAGGCTCCTCCTCACTCACAGCATGCTGCTCTCTGCCCAGCCCAGGCTCCTCCTCACTAACAGCATGCTGCTCTCTGCCCAGCCCAGGCTCCTCCTCACTCACAGCATGCAGCTCTCTGCCCAGCCCAGGCTCCTCCTCACTCACAGCATGCAGCTCTCTGCCCAGCCCAGGCTCCTCCTCACTCACAGCATGCAGCTCCCTGCCCAGCCCAGGCTCCTCCTCACTCACAGCATGCAGCTCCCTGCCCAGCCCAGGCTCCTCCTCACTCACAGCATGCAGCCCCCTGCCCAGCCCAGGCTCCTCCTCACTCACAGCATTCAGCTCCCTGCCCAGGCCAGCTCCATGTCTCACCTGGGTATCAGAGTTTATCTGCGCCTGGCTGTGAGGGTGAGAAGGTGGCAGGGGACTCGGAGCCAGGCTGGCTGCAGCGCTGCACACTGATCGTACAGGACGTGTCACAAATGCTGCTGCTGCTGTGGCCAGACCAGAGAGAAGGGGAAACGCAGCAGCTGCAGATGAGAGTACACGCGGCCTCCGGCGGCATTATGTGTTACACTGACTGAGTGGCACCTTCTAGGGTCTGGCATCGTAGGCAGCTGCCTAATGGCAGTGCGGGCTGTGGCTAAGGACCAAGATCCTGTTGGCCCTGTGTGCACCCAGCTTAACACTCTGGGGGGGACAGTTACTAAAGTGCAGGTGTAGGTGTAATACCCTGGTAGGGATAATTCACGGTGTGTATACAACTCACTAACCTCCTGATTCTTCAGCCAAATTGTTTCACTTCAGGTTCGCTAATGATGGCGGCGCTATGGAGGTACAGGACCGGTCTCTGGTGTGGCGTACGAGGCCTCCGTGAGGTCATTTTATTTGCAGGAAATGAATTTGAGTAAAGGATCAGTGCCCGCAGGACGGCGGCACCACAATGACACAATATATACACTGCCCGCAGGACGGGCGCACCACAATGACACAATATATACACTGCCCGCAGGACGGCGGCACCGCAATGACACACAATATAATCAGTGCCCGCCGGACGGCGGCACCCCAATGACACACAATATAATCACTGCCCGCAGGTCGGCGGCACCGCAATGACACACAATATAATCACTGCCACCAGGACGGCGGCACCACAATGACACAATATATACACTGCCCGCAGGACAGCGGCACCGCAATGACACACAATATAATCAGTGCCCGCAGGACGGCGGCACCACAATGACACACAATATAATCAGTGCCCGCAGGACGGCGGCACCACAATGACAAACAATATAAACACTGGATTTGCAGCTCATCAATAATTGGCAATAATCACTTTTGTATCAATATACTTTACTGTACTCAATCTATGAATCACTTTTACATGCACCATAGATCACGTAATAACATGAGTGACTTTCCAATATTATACACAATAGTATAAATCACTTTCAGCCATTACATTTAAGAAAGAAATGACTTTTCCTATATATTGGCAATATCACTATTCATTTAGTATTCTGTAATATAACACCTGGCAGATCACTGTAACACTATTCCTGGGATATGGTTCCGGTATACCTGAGCTCAGGGTTTGAGATATAATATAAGACGGGATGTATATGCATTTACATAAAGCCCTTAAGTGCAAGATTAATTCCTCCAAAAGACACAGTAGTGGGAATGATCCTGAGTGACATGGACACTTCTCCTTAGGATAACTCAGGTGCTGTCTGAAGCTTGCAATGTTCTGCACCACAGACTGGAATCTGCTTCCTTTTCATTCAAGGTAAATTAGTTGTCCCATAGCTAAACTAGTGTCTCCCTTTACTACTGGCTTGGTCAGGGGTCAGGACACAATACTGGGCGGTGTGGGTAGGTGCTGGTTCACCGGGTCTCTTACACACGTTACTGGATCAGGCTGCAGGGTCACTCTTTAGGTGCAGGCAGGGCTTCCCTCTCTGCATTAGCTCTTGCCTGGGTGCTGATAGCAGGGGTTTTCCCTGTTACTGTGGCAGTCTCCTCTGCCCTTGTGTGGTTACAAGCGTCGCTGGGTCCAGGGATGCCATCAGAAATTGTGGGTCCCGGGACTGGCAATATAGGCAGCCCCCCCATGTTTCTGCAACTCCTGTCATACAGGGTCTTTCCAGTTTCAGTGAGCCACTCTTCTGTCTCCCCAGCCGTCCCCCCTACTGTATCTCTCCAGCCAGCCCCCCTTCTGTATCTCTCCAGCCAGCCCCCCTTCTGTATCTCTCCAGCCAACCCCCCCTTCTGTATCTCTCCAGCCAGCCCCCCTTCTGTATCTCTCCAGCCAGCCCCCCTTCTGTATCTCTCCAGCCAGCCACTCTTCTGTCTCCCCAGCTGTCCCCCCTTCTGTATCTCTCCATCCTGGCCCCTTTTGCTGTGTCTCCAGCCAGCCCCCGTTCTGTCTCTCCAGCCCCAACACACCTTGGTGGTGTTGCTCTAAGACCTACTCCTCATGCGACGCACTCCTCCCTCTCAGAGGCGCGGTGTGATGGGTGAGGATGTGGACAGGTGGCAAAGTGGGCGGGAAGTGGGATTACAGGGGCAAATGCAGGATTTGCAAGAGGCGGTTTCCTATTTATATATATTTGTTTTATTTATATATGCATGTATATATAATCATAATCAATAACTTGGCCATATATATATATATATATATATATATATATATATTAGTGTTTTCAGGCAAAACTTCAAACGACAAACAGTGCCTTTGTCCAAGTTTCAGTCCATCTGGACTTTTAGCAGCAATGTTCTTAATAAAAATCTGGGTGGACTGAAATGGTGATAGTACCTGTGAATGACGCTGTAGAGATCTACTGTATGTATGGTATGCAGTCGGGAAACCGTCTGCCTTAATACCGACAGCAGACTTCACGGCTGCTTTATCCCGGCGTGGGAGAAATGACCGGTGTCTTTATCTATACACATGTCATTTACCTGATGCCGGGCGCCGCGAGCGGACAGCTGTGGGTGGGGGGGGTTATATATAATATATATATATATACACACACACACACACACACACAGTATATATATACTGTACATACATACGTACACATGCTGCCCAGTTATTGTTTCTGAAGATTCCCCCCTACATGTAACACACAGCCCAATCTCCCACTGGAAGGTGCCCTGCCTGCAGCTGGAGGAGTACAATAGCCACCAATGAAACGACTGCGCGAGTTGCCTAGGAGGAGGAGCTATGTGCCGATGCATCAGCTCCCCACAGTCTTGCAATATCATCTCTGCGGCTACGAGGAGCTGCAGCTCCCTTCACTGACAAGCAACCTTTTTGGAACTCCAGTGAGATGGAGACAAGAATCACCGTCTCACAGAAAATAAAATGCTTGTTTATCAGCGGCAATGGATTGGCAGGTGAAGGGGGGAGGGACTGGCATTGTGGGCAGGCCCCCTCTCTGTCCGGGCCCGGTACACCAGTCCCGGCAGTCCCCCCCTGATGGCGGCCCTGGCTGGGTCTCCCTCTTTACTTAATCAGTCCTTCTCTGCTCATCAACAACACTGTCTCTCCACACTGGCTCTTCTGTGCCCTGCTCAGCTCCCATCAGATGCAGGGCACATGTAACACCTTTCTCTGTCCAGGGCAACATTCCATGCCTGGGATTCCCGCTCTCAGAGCATCCAATCAGGGGAAGGTAAAGCTGGCCATACACCTGCACGATTTTGGGCCGATTGCCCTATTTTCGATGAGTCATCAGATGGATCTTGTGAAAATTGTTTATTATTTTAGTAAGATAAGATCCGATGTGTGCTCCCGCGGCTACTATTGGACCTTATGATCAGATGTGCAGCCCATATATGTTCCATCGTATCGTGTGCAGATCATGACGTTTATTTTGTTCGTGCGATCCATCGTGCAGCAATTCAAGTAATTTCAATGACTGTTTCCCTAATGAGCCTGTGACACCCAGGATCGATCATATGACAGATCGTGTGCTCAGAAAAACAACAAACATACTGCCGGGAGCTCCGAGGAGCCGTAGGGAAAATCGTATGATGAATCGGATCTTATGCTGGTCTTGTAGGTGTATGGCCAGCATTAGGGAAATCGTATGATGAAGAATGGGATCTTATGCTGGTCCTGTAGGTGTATGGCCAGCATTAGGGAAATCGTATGATGAATCTGATCTTATGCTGGTCGTGTAGGTGTATGGCCAGCATTACGGAAATCGTATGATGAAGAATCGGATCTTATGCTGATCGTGTAGGTGTGTTGCCAGCATTAGGGAAATCGTATGATGAATCTGATCTTATGCTGGTCGTGTAGGTGTATGGCCAGCATTAGGGGAATTGTACCATGAATCTGATCTTATGCTGATCGTGTAGGTGTATGGCCGCATTAGGGAAAATCGTATGATGAATCTGATCTTATGCTGGTCTTGTAGGTGTATGGCCAGCATTAGGGAAAATCGTATGATGAATCTGATCTTATGCTGGTCGTGTAGGTGTATGGCCAGCATTAGGGGAATCGTATGATGAAGAATGGGATCTTATGCTGGTCGTGTAGGTATATGGCCAGCATTAGGGAAATCGTATGATGAATCGGATCTTAGGCTGGTCTTGTAGGTGTATGGCCAGCATTAGGGAAATCGTATGATGAATCGGATCTTATGCTGGTCTTGTATGTGTATGGCCAGCATTAGGGAAATCGTATGATGAATCGGATCTTATGCTGGTCCTGTAGGTGTATGGCCAGCATTAGGGAAATCGTATGATGAATCTGATCTTATGCTGGTCGTGTAGGTGTATGGCCAGCATTAGGGAAATCGTATGATGAATCTGATTTTATGCTGGTCTTGTAGGTGTATGGCCAGCATTAGGGAAATCGTATGATGAAGAATGGGATCTTATGCTGGTCCTGTAGGTGTATGGCCAGCATTAGGGGAATCGTATGATGAATGGGATCTTATGCTGGTCCTGTAGGTGTATGGCCAGCATTAGGGGAATCGTATGATTAATCGGATCTTATGCTGGTCCTGTAGGTGTATGGCCAGCATTAGGGGAATCGTATGATGAATGGGATCTTATGCTGGTCCTGTAGGTGTATGGCCAGCATTAGGGTAATCGTACGATGAATCGGATCTTATGCTGGTCCTGTAGGTGTATGGCCAGCATTAGGGAAATCGTATGATGAATCGGATCTTTTGCTGGTCGTGTAGGTGTATGGCCAGCATTAGGGGAATCGTATGATGAAGAATGGGATCTTATGCTGGTCCTGTAGGTGTATGGCCAGCATTAGGGGAATCGTATGATGAATGGGATCTTATGCTGGTCCTGTAGGTGTATGGCCAGCATTAGGGGAATCGTATGATTAATCGGATCTTATGCTGGTCCTGTAGGTGTATGGCCAGCATTAGGGGAATCGTATGATGAATGGGATCTTATGCTGGTCCTGTAGGTGTGTGGCCAGCATTAGGGAAATCGTACGATGAATCTGATCTTATGCTGGTCCTGTAGGTGTATGGCCAGCATAAGAAGACTTGCAGCTTGCAACATTGTATTGTCTCTAGCTGCATTAACGAATGTTGTCCCTGTCATTTCTGTAGAGGTGAGCTGTGTGCAACATGCCTTGCTGGCTGCAGAAGCATTGCTGGCACCTGTAGTTCCACAGGTTTCTATGGGGATAGCACAGGTTTCTAGAACTGAAGATGTTGCCCATAGCAACCACTCAGATTCTACTTGAACATTTATCTAGCACCTTCTAAAAGATCATAGCTCAAATCTGACTGGTTACTATGGGAAACAACTCTACTATAAAAAAAAAGCATTTTAGTAAATATACCCCCTGGTGTTCACACTTCTACATCACATCATGTCTAGCTGAGAGGAGGTATTATAGATCAGTAATAACGAGATCAGGAAGCAGTATGTATGTGTAAGAGGTGGGTGTCAGGGTGTGCCCCTGCTCCTGTGCAGGTGTAGTCATAGGCACTTACCTCCCACATTCCAAGACTCACCTTCAGACCGCAGATGATGCTCCTACAGATGGTCCTGGAATTCCGGTTGGAAATGGCCGGTGATGAGCCTGCCCTGTAAGGGAAGTCGGCACACTAAAGACCTCATTCAGAGTCGGTCGTTGCGGCCGCTCGGTCGTACGCAGCCGATGTTCGATAAACTGCGCACGCATAAACTTCGCAATGCGCGTGCACAAACTAGCTGCTACGATCAGAAATGTCTCTCTCCTTGAACTTGGCCAGGTCGTTAGTTTGAGTGAAAGAATGAGGCGTTTGTGGGTGGTAACAGGGGAAGGTGCTTGAAAACGGGGAGTGGAGATCCGAACGCAGGCGTGCCTGACTATGCGAACGGCGTTTTATGGGAGTGCATAATTAACAAAGTAGTGTCATGGCACATGTGACATGGTTATTGCACTGACTAGATCGTAGTGCTTAAGAGAGGGTAAGGTCAGCCTTAAGCTCTGCGATCAGCTCCGATGGGTCCTGATGGTCGCGATTAATCCTTATATCCCAGGAGATGACGTGTGTTGTGATCGAGAAGGGGGCGTGATTTAGTCTTACGACCGCTTCTTACCCTCGGTCGTTCAGCTAACGATCTCATCTTAGCAACGCAACTTGCGATCGCTTCATTTGCATATCCGGCTCCTTTCCCCTACGACCGTATGGCCGCAACGACCGACTCTGCATGAGGTCCTGAGTCTCTGGAAAGGAACAGGATTCCTCAAGACTAGATGACCTCTGCAAGTGTGCAACCCGACCAAAAATGCCCAAAAGGAGGAAGGGGAAAGGACGACACTCAACACAAACAGCGCCTCTGGCCTGCCTACAGTGGGGGGGGGGGGGGACGCTAATGGGGCCTAGTGCACACAATTCCTCTGGCCTGCAAAAAATGGAGGCAGAACAATGGGGAACTAGTGCCCTCTGTAGCTCAGGCCTCTGGCCTGCCTAAAATGGTGGCTGCTAAACGGAGCCTCAGCCAAACACTGAATGGTGGTGGTACAGTGGGGTTTCTATAGACACACAAAGAAGACAAAAATGGCCTCACTGAGGGCTTACCTGGTCAGCTGACTGCACCTGTGCTCTCCACCGCGATGCCTCCACAGTCCCCCTGGGTCCATCTGCATCCTGGGATCTTCCAGCAACAATCCTCCAGCTCCAGCAGCGTCTGAACACGAACCATGACTGGGCCGCATGCAGTGGCTTAAATAAGCCATGGCACAGCCTTCTGTGGTTAATCATGCGGCGTGCCCTCATTGGCCACCACGTAGGCATGCCAGGCAATGCGGGGACCGGCACCCGGTGGTGTTGGTGACACAGGAGAGTTCGGGAGACTAGGGGTGCCATTGACCAGACATCTCACATATATAAATAAATTAGGATTCTACAAAAAAAAAAAAAAAAAAAGGGACATCCTAGGAAATTTGAGGAAGACTGAGAGGTAACATAAGAAGGAAGAACAGGGGACAGATCTGGGGAAGAGTCTCCAGCAGTTGTGGTGTGATGTGGCGTGATGATTAGATGTATAGTAAACACAAACACATAAAGTGAAGATTAGATGACTCATTATTTCTTTACTGCTACCAGAGTCTGTGCTAAGGATAATAACGCTACATGTACAACTACTAAGGCCATTATTACTTGTAGAACAGCCTTCTAGTTTGTAAAGTCTACCGAGTTTCTCCCAAGACATTTCACATTTTGTCACCAGCATATGTATAAATATGTTAGATGAGGATGAATTAGCTCCCTCTTCCCTTACTTTATACACACTGACACTGGCATTGCTTCTTGTCTTGTACTATATAATTAGTAATGTGAGGTGGGATCAGCACCCTCTTCCCTTACTTTATACACACTGACACTGGCATTGCTTCTAGTCTTGTACTATATAATTAGTAATGTGAGGTGGGATCAGCACCCTCTTCCCTTACTTTATACACACTGACACTGGCATTGCTTCTTGTCTTATACTATATAATTAGTAATGTGGGGTAGGATCAGCACCCTCTTCCCTTACTTTATACACACTGACACTGGCATTGCTTCTTGTCTTATACTATATAATTAGTAATGTGAGGTAGGATCAGCACCCTCTTCCCTTACTTTATACACACTGACACTGGCATTGCTTCTTGTCTTGTACTATATAATTAGTAATGTGAGGTGGGATCAGCACCCTCTTCCCTTACTTTATACACACTGACACTGGCATTGCTTCTTGTCTTATACTATATAATTAGTAATGTGAGGTGGGATCAGCATCCTCTACCTTTACTTTATACACACTGACACTGGCATTGCTTCTTGTCTTATACTATATAATTAGTAATGTGAGGTGGGATCAGCACCCTCTTCCCTTACTTTATAGACACTGACATTGCTTCTAGTCTTGTACTATATAATTAGTAATGTGAGGTGGGATCAGCACCCTCTTCCCTTACTTTATACACACTGACACTGGCATTGCTTCTTGTCTTATACTATATAATTAGTAATGTGGGGTAGGATCAGCACCCTCTTCCCTTACTTTATACACACTGATACTGGCATTGCTTCTTGTCTTATACTATATAATTAGTAATGTGAGGTAGGATCAGCACCCTCTTCCCTTACTTTATACACACTGACACTGGCATTGCTTCTTGTCTTATACTATATAATTAGTAATGTGGGGTAGGATCAGCACCCTCTTCCCTTACTTTATACACACTGACATTGGCATTGCTTCTTGTCTTATACTATATAATTAGTAATGTGGGGTAGGATGAGCACCCTCTTCCCTTACTTTATACACACTGACACTGGCATTGCTTCTTGTCTTATACTATATAATTAGTAATGTGAGGTGGGATCAGCACCCTCTTCCCTTACTTTATAGACACTGACATTGCTTCTAGTCTTGTACTATATAATTAGTAATGTGAGGTGGGATCAGCACCCTCTTCCCTTACTTTATACACACTGACACTGGCATTGCTTCTTGTCTTATACTATATAATTAGTAATGTGGGGTAGGATCAGCACCCTCTTCCCTTACTTTATACACACTGATGCTGGCATTGCTTCTTGTCTTATACTATATAATTAGTAATGTGAGGTGGGATCAGCACCCTCTTCCCTTACTTATACACACTGACACTGGCATTGCTTCTTGTCTTGTACTATATAATTAGTAATGTGAGGTGGGATCAGCACCCTCTTCCCTTACTTTATACACACTGACACTGGCATTGCTTCTTGTCTTATACTATATAATTAGTAATGTGAGGTGGGATCAGCACCCTCTTGCTTGCTATAAAATGAATAGTGTTTTTCCAAGTAGGCCCTTATAAACTACCAATACTTGGGTTGAGGCACTGAGAGAAGGATACAACACTTAATGTACAATTAGGGGTGGCAACATCATAGACTTCAATAAAAGTTAGTTATAGAGGTTATAAGGGGGCTACATAGAGGTGATCGTATGTCTGTTTATGAAGCTTATGGTTTGCAGTGTGTGTGTGGCTGTGAGACGAGTGTATGTAACTGCAATAGGCCACACAGATTCCAGGTGCATCACCACTTGCAAATGGAGCGGTGTAACTGGGATGTATTTGAGCAGCGTCCAATTAGGGCGAATCAGCAGAAACGTGGGCTGTGCAGGTTTGCCCGTTTTCAGAAGTATATTTTGCACCAAGGATAGGGCTGGTGTAAGAGCAAACAGATGACGGGTATGAAACCAAACATACATATCGGGATAGTCTGCTAGCAAAGTGATGTAACAGCCATCATCAGCCTCTAATTGCACATACAGTAGTTGAGGTTATTGCAATGAACATTACGGTAGGTAACTAAGGTGCCATTCTGCAAATATCCGCAGGTACTAGAAGCTGAAAATTCTTCTGCGACAAGATGGCAGACGTTTCCCACGTAGCCCTTACCCAGGATGCACCAATCGCTACAAAAGACAAATGCTGTATGCAACAATCATTAATGTACATTTTAAAAAAGGGACCAGAAAGGAACTTTGGGGTCAATCCTGTAAGGTGCGATGTGCTGTTGCAACGGCATTTAAATGCCGGCAATTGTACCGCATCTCTAACCCTTCGCTACCCGACCCAAGCCTGGAGTTGCATAATTTTGCTCGGAGCCTTATGGGGCAGAAAGCACTTTTAGGCGAATCCGGGTGGCCGCCAAATACGGCTGCTGTCGCGTTGACTCCCACCTGTGAGTACATCGTATGTGATAGGATTGACCCCTTTGTGTTAAATTGAGGAGAGTGTAAACATAAGAAAAAGATAAAAAACAAAAACACAGCAATTTGCAATAATCCAGGAGATTTTATTGTTCTAATTTTGTAAAAATTCGGCATTTGTCAGACTTTCCATGAAAATAGCAGCAATACAGTGTAATATAAAGTTGAAATATAATCATTTATTCTAATGTACAGTAAGCAATAGATATCTAGCCCTATATACTGGATGTAGTGTTTCTGGGAACTCAGAGCATCGGTGGTCGTGACCTTCACCAGCGGCTGACAGTGAAAAAGGACCGGAAAGAGGACCAGGCCTTCACTAGAGGAAACACGTGGAGCGAATGGCCGGCTGAAGTCACTTTGGAACTGAGTTTTTAGAGGTCATCAGTCGAAGGTCATCGGGAAGAAACCGGAAGATGCGCCAGCCTTCCTCCTGCGACAGGTCACGGGCACCCCGGGACTTATAGAAAGAGATGGCCGTTTGGTTCCAATCCAGGACGGAGAACTGCAGGCGGGCACAGCCCAGAGACAGGCAGGACTACCAGGGCGATGGGGCAGGAATGGGAGGAGGGGGAAGAAAAAAAAAAAAAAAAATCACATTATTTATATACAGATGAGCCCAGTTACATTGTGACTGATCGCGCCATTAACGTGCGCATGCATCATCGTGCCATTCAGGGCCGGACTGGGATTAAAAATAGGCCCTTGCATTTAAAGCACACAGGCCCACCTCACGTCAGAATCTAGCTCTTGGCATAGACTCCTCCCCTTACTGTCCCTGACTCCTCCCACTTTTTAGTCTATGTTCTTACAAATATAATTAATATTAGAACATACAAGTTATACATCATTCTCTGTATTAAAATACACAACACACATTGCAGGGGATTCAAACACGTGCCATAGTCAGACATTTGGTATTTGGTTGGTTCGGTTGGGCAAAGCTGGCGCTACATTGGTGGAGGTCACACACCAAGAAATGGCGTTTTCCAGATGACCGAGCCGTAGCTCAGCAGCTGTATAGGATTAGATAGGACTCACTCTAGCAATTTATCATCCTCTGTGTTCAGCGGTGCTGATCTCAGAGGACGACACATCTGTGAACAGCAAAGCAGAGCCGTTATGACACATTTTGGTGCCCTGTGTATATAAAGAGCATTGGTGCCACCATTCACAAGTGAAGCAGGCAGAGTGTGCGCCAAAAAAAACAGCTGTGGTCTTACTGGGAAGGGGGTGACAACACAATAGTACCCCCAATTCAAGTTATGCCACACAGCAGTGTCCCTTAGTAACATTAACCACACAGAAGTGCCCTTTATTCTCATTTCAACACACAGTAGAGCCCATTCACCTTATGCCACGCAGAGCCCATTCACGTTATGCCACACAGCCTAGAGCCCATTCACATTATTCCACACAGAGCCCATTCATGTTATGCCACACAGAAGTACTCCTTATAATGCCACAGAGTAGCAGTGCCCCTTATAACACATTATGCCACAGAGTAGCAGTGCCCCTTATAACACATTATGCCACACAGTAATGCCCCTTATAACACATTTTGCTATATGGGCAGGTACCTTGCGTGGGCCACATATAAGGAGGTCTTGGGCAGCAAATATCTCCCAGGTTGTGCACCACTGAAATATACTAATGTAGTGGTCACTGTAGGATTTATTTGGGAAGGGTGAAAAACCACTGACGAGGGCACGTTAATTTCGAAGGGTAAAATTTTGGCTGTGATGCCTCATTATGGGGCCTATTTACCAAATGAATTTTGCTGGAGAGATCTGCTGCCACTCCTCACTTTCTATGGCAATAGCAGCCCTCATAGGTTTACATGGGAGCCGCTATTTCTGAGATTTACCAAGTTGTGGAATAGGAAGCATTCCGGAGCTTGGCACAGTAGCGAATGCCATCTTTAGATAGCTCATAGGCTGCAATGGCTAATGCTATTTGCTGCAAAAGCTACCAGGAGAGGGATGCTATGCGCTAGCATGGTCCGATGACCGCGCACGGCCAGTAAGACAGCCGGCACCCCAACAAGAAGGTAAAGTGGATGATGCCAGTTGGCTCCTTATGATGGGTCACAGGACGGAATAGGTATGGCGTTGGAAATTCCGATAGTCAAGTATTGACTAACCTAACCCTCCTTAGGGGTGCCTAACCCTAACCTCCCCCCCCACCCCAAGTGCCTAACCCTAACCCCCCTCTTCCCTGTTGCCTAAACCTAAGACCCCCAGGGGGGTGCCTAAGTCCCCCTCCGGGTGCCCTAAACCTAACCCTCCCCCCTGCAGCTATCCGCTCGTGGAGCCCACCATCCCTTCAGTCGGGATGCTGGCCGTTAGTCTCCCGGCGTCAGGGAAATGTCAGGAGCCTACATCTAGACGCCCGGCATTTCACCCTCACCGGGATACGACAGTCGGGAAGCCAGCTGCCGGTATTAAGGCAGCCGGCTTCCCGATTATACCCACAGGACAAGGCTGCAGCATAGACAACCAATAGGACTTTGACCAACATTCTTTGAGACGATGGCGCGTTTTTGCACAAGTCACATACAAGTGTGTATGAATAGCACAGAATCCATGTTGCCACAATCCTAAAGGCGACACCCAGTGAACTAACTATAAATAAAGGCCAACTTATCTTCTTGTCCCATAACTGCACCTAATACTGTAAAAAGTACATATACAGTACGTCGACATATTTAAGGCTATTAAAAGTCAAGAATTAGTAACTAGCAAATTATATAAGTAAAATATCATAACCATGTAGTCATCATCCATATAACCAACTGGTGCAAACTAGCTTAAGTGACAAAAGGCGTCTATTTTAGAAACGAAGCGAAAAGTGGTACAAAATAATCGCGGCTTATCGCTTTTATATTTTCAGATTTATATTTTTATTACAGCTGGAGACGCCATTGCGGTAACGGGCTGCGCCAGCCAGGAGATTTCAGATATTTGTTTTTAATTTGTAAGAGCGGTTTGTATTATCTACAAATGCACCGATCAATGTCGATAACATCAGACCGACGCTGATCAGAAAAAATGCCTGTGGGGAGCAGAAGAGAGGAAGCCAGCCAGCGTAGCGGGAATTGCCGGGGAAGCAGAGACGTCAAAGGAAAGGAGGAAGAGAGGAAGAGAGAAAGCCAGCCAGCGTAACGGGAATTGCCGGGGAAGCAGAGACGTCAAAGGAAAGGAGGAAGAGAGGAAGAGAGAAAGCCAGCCAGCGTAGCGGGAATTGCCGGGGAAGCAGAGACGTCAAAGGAAAGGAGGAAGAGAGGAAGAGAGGAAGCCAGCCAGCGTAGCGGGAATTGCCGGGGAAGCAGAGACGTCAAAGGAAAGGAGGAAGAGAGGAAGAGAGAAAGCCAGCCAGCGTAACGGGAATTGCCGGGGAAGCAGAGACGTCAAAGGAAAGGAGGAAGAGAGAAAGAGAGAAAGCCAGCCAGCGTAGCGGGAATTGCCGGGGAAGCAGAGACGTCAAAGGAAAGGAGGAAGAGAGGAAGAGAGAAAGCCAGCCAGCGTAGCGGGAATTGCCGGGGAAGCAGAGACGTCAAAGGAAAGGAGGAAGAGAGGAAGAGAGAAAGCCAGCCAGCGTAACGGGAATTGCCGGGGAAGCAGAGACGTCAAAGGAAAGGAGGAAGAGAGGAAGAGAGAAAGCCAGCCAGCGTAGCGGGAATTGCCGGGGAAGCAGAGACGTCAAAGGAAAGGAGGAAGAGAGGAAGAGAGGAAGCCAGCCAGCGTAGCGGGAATTGCCGGGGAAGCAGAGACGTCAAAGGAAAGGAGGAAGAGAGGAAGAGAGGAAGAGAGGAAGCCAGCCAGCGTAGCGGGAATTGCCGGGGAAGCAGAGACGTCAAAGGAAAGGAGGAAGAGAGGAAGAGAGGAAGAGGAAGAGAGGAAGAGAGGAAGCCAGCCAGCGTAGCGGGAATTGCCGGGGAAGCAGAGACGTCAAAGGAAAGGAGGAAGAGAGGAAGAGAGGAAGCCAACCAGCGTAACGGGAATTGCCGGGGAAGCAGAGACATCAAAGGAAAGGAGGAAGAGAGGAAGAGAGGAAGCCAGCCAGCGTAACGGGAATTGCCGGGGAAGCAGAGACGTCAAAGGAAAGGAGGAAGAGAGGAAGAGAGGAAGCCAGCCAGCGTAACGGGAATTGCCGGGGAAGCAGAGACGTCAAAGGAAAGGAGGAAGAGAGGAAGAGAGAAAGCCAGCCAGCGTAGCGGGAATTGCCGGGGTAGCAGAGATGTCAAAGGAAAGGAGGAAGAGAGGAAGCCAGCCAGCGTAGCGGGAATTGCCGGGGAAGCAGAGACGTCAAAGGAAAGGAGGAAGAGAGGAAGAGAGGAAGCCAGCCAGCGTAGCGGGAATTGCCGGGGAAGCAGAGACGTCAAAGGAAAGGAGGAAGAGAGGAAGAGAGGAAGCCAGCCAGCGTAGCGGGAATTGCCGGGGAAGCAGAGACGTCAAAGGAAAGGAGGAAGAGAGGAAGAGAGGAAGCCAGCCAGCGTAGCGGGAATTGCCGGGGTAGCAGAGATGTCAAAGGAAAGGAGGAAGAGAGGAAGAGAGGAAGCCAGCCAGCGTAGCGGGAATTGCCGGGGAAGCAGAGACGTCAAAGGAAAGGAGGAAGAGAGGAAGAGAGGAAGCCAGCCAGCGTAGCGGGAATTGCCGGGGAAGCAGAGACGTCAAAGGAAAGGAGGAAGAGAGGAAGAGAGGAAGAGAGGAAGCCAGCCAGCGTAGCGGGAATTGCCGGGGTAGCAGAGACGTCAAAGGAAAGGAGGAAGAGAGGAAGAGAGGAAGCCAGCCAGCGTAGCGGGAATTGCCGGGGAAGCAGAGACGTCAAAGGAAAGGAGGAAGAGAGGAAGAGAGGAAGAGAGGAAGCCAGCCAGCGTAGCGGGAATTGCCGGGGAAGCAGAGACGTCAAAGGAAAGGAGGAAGAGAGGAAGAGAGGAAGAGGAAGAGAGGAAGAGAGGAAGCCAGCCAGTGTAGCGGGAATTGCCGGGGAAGCAGAGACGTCAAAGGAAAGGAGGAAGAGAGGAAGAGAGGAAGAGAGGAAGCCAACCAGCGTAACGGGAATTGCCGGGGAAGCAGAGACATCAAAGGAAAGGAGGAAGAGAGGAAGAGAGGAAGAGAGGAAGCCAGCCAGCGTAACGGGAATTGCCGGGGAAGCAGAGACGTCAAAGGAAAGGAGGAAGAGAGGAAGAGAGGAAGCCAGCCAGCGTAACGGGAATTGCCGGGGAAGCAGAGACGTCAAAGGAAAGGAGGAAGAGAGGAAGAGAGAAAGCCAGCCAGCGTAGCGGGAATTGCCGGGGTAGCAGAGATGTCAAAGGAAAGGAGGAAGAGAGGAAGAGAGGAAGCCAGCCAGCGTAGCGGGAATTGCCGGGGAAGCAGAGACGTCAAAGGAAAGGAGGAAGAGAGGAAGCCAGCCAGCGTAGCGGGAATTGCCGGGGAAGCAGAGACGTCAAAGGAAAGGAGGAAGAGAGGAAGAGAGGAAGCCAGCCAGCGTAGCGGGAATTGCCGGGGAAGCAGAGACGTCAAAGGAAAGGAGGAAGAGAGGAAGAGAGGAAGCCAGCCAGCGTAGCGGGAATTGCCGGGGAAGCAGAGACGTCAAAGGAAAGGAGGAAGAGAGGAAGAGAGGAAGAGAGGAAGCCAGCCAGCGTAGCGGGAATTGCCGGGGTAGCAGAGACGTCAAAGGAAAGGAGGAAGAGAGGAAGAGAGGAAGCCAGCCAGCGTAGCGGGAATTGCCGGGGAAGCAGAGACGTCAAAGGAAAGGAGGAAGAGAGGAAGAGAGGATGAGAGGAAGCCAGCCAGCGTAGCGGGAATTGCCGGGGAAGCAGAGACGTCAAAGGAAAGGAGGAAGAGAGGAAGAGAGGAAGAGGAAGAGAGGAAGAGAGGAAGCCAGCCAGCGTAGCGGGAATTGCCGGGGAAGCAGAGACGTCAAAGGAAAGGAGGAAGAGAGGAAGAGAGGAAGCCAACCAGCGTAACGGGAATTGCCGGGGAAGCAGAGACGTCAAAGGAAAGGAGGAAGAGAGGAAGAGAGGAAGCCAGCCAGCGTAACGGGAATTGCCGGGGAAGCAGAGACGTCAAAGGAAAGGAGGAAGAGAGGAAGAGAGAAAGCCAGCCAGCGTAGCGGGAATTGCCGGGGAAGCAGAGACGTCAAAGGAAAGGAGGAAGAGAGGAAGAGAGGAAGAGAGGAAGCCAGCCAGCGTAGCGGGAATTGCCGGGGTAGCAGAGATGTCAAAGGAAAGGAGGAAGAGAGGAAGAGAGGAAGCCAGCCAGCGTAGCGGGAATTGCCGGGGAAGCAGAGACGTCAAAGGAAAGGAGGAAGAGAGGAAGAGAGGAAGCCAGCCAGCGTAGCGGGAATTGCCGGGGAAGCAGAGACGTCAAAGGAAAGGAGGAAGAGAGGAAGAGAGGAAGAGAGGAAGCCAGCCAGCGTAGCGGGAATTGCCGGGGTAGCAGAGACGTCAAAGGAAAGGAGGAAGAGAGGAAGAGAGGAAGCCAGCCAGCGTAGCGGGAATTGCCGGGGAAGCAGAGACGTCAAAGGAAAGGAGGAAGAGAGGAAGAGAGGAAGCCAGCCAGCGTAGCGGGAATTGCCGGGGAAGCAGAGACGTCAAAGGAAAGGAGGAAGAGAGGAAGAGAGGAAGAGAGGAAGCCAGCCAGCGTAGCGGGAATTGCCGGGGAAGCAGAGACGTCAAAGGAAAGGAGGAAGAGAGGAAGAGAGGAAGAGGAAGAGAGGAAGAGAGGAAGCCAGCCAGCGTAGCGGGAATTGCCGGGGAAGCAGAGACGTCAAAGGAAAGGAGGAAGAGAGGAAGAGAGGAAGCCAACCAGCGTAACGGGAATTGCCGGGGAAGCAGAGACGTCAAAGGAAAGGAGGAAGAGAGGAAGAGAGGAAGCCAGCCAGCGTAACGGGAATTGCCGGGGAAGCAGAGACGTCAAAGGAAAGGAGGAAGAGAGGAAGAGAGGAAGCCAGCCAGCGTAACGGGAATTGCCGGGGAAGCAGAGACGTCAAAGGAAAGGAGGAAGAGAGGAAGAGAGAAAGCCAGCCAGCGTAGCGGGAATTGCCGGGGTAGCAGAGATGTCAAAGGAAAGGAGGAAGAGAGGAAGAGAGGAAGCCAGCCAGCGTAGCGGGAATTGCCGGGGAAGCAGAGACGTCAAAGGAAAGGAGGAAGAGAGGAAGAGAGGAAGCCAGCCAGCGTAGCGGGAATTGCCGGGGAAGCAGAGACGTCAAAGGAAAGGAGGAAGAGAGGAAGAGAGGAAGCCAGCCAGCGTAGCGGGAATTGCCGGGGAAGCAGAGACGTCAAAGGAAAGGAGGAAGAGAGGAAGAGAGGAAGCCAGCCAGCGTAGCGGGAATTGCCGGGGAAGCAGAGACGTCAAAGGAAAGGAGGAAGAGAGGAAGAGAGGAAGAGAGGAAGCCAGCCAGCGTAGCGGGAATTGCCGGGGTAGCAGAGACGTCAAAGGAAAGGAGGAAGAGAGGAAGAGAGGAAGCCAGCCAGCGTAGCGGGAATTGCCGGGGAAGCAGAGACGTCAAAGGAAAGGAGGAAGAGAGGAAGAGAGGAAGAGAGGAAGCCAGCCAGCGTAGCGGGAATTGCCGGGGAAGCAGAGTCGTCAAAGGAAAGGAGGAAGAGAGGAAGAGAGGAAGAGGAAGAGAGGATGAGAGGAAGCCAGCCAGCGTAGCGGGAATTGCCGGGGAAGCAGAGACGTCAAAGGAAAGGAGGAAGAGAGGAAGAGAGGAAGCCAGCCAGCGTAATGGGAATTGCCGGGGAAGCAGAGACGTCAAAGGAAAGGAGGAAGAGAGGAAGAGAGGAAGCCAGCCAGCGTAACGGGAATTGCCGGGGAAGCAGAGACGTCAAAGGAAAGGAGGAAGAGAGGAAGAGAGAAAGCCAGCCAGCGTAGCGGGAATTGCCGGGGAAGCAGAGACGTCAAAGGAAAGGAGGAAGAGAGGAAGAGAGGAAGAGAGGAAGCCAGCCAGCGTAGCGGGAATTGCCGGGGTAGCAGAGATGTCAAAGGAAAGGAGGAAGAGAGGAAGAGAGGAAGCCAGCCAGCGTAGCGGGAATTGCCGGGGAAGCAGAGACGTCAAAGGAAAGGAGGAAGAGAGGAAGAGAGGAAGCCAGCCAGCGTAGCGGGAATTGCTGGGGAAGCAAAGACGTCAAAGGAAAGGAGGAAGAGAGGAAGAGAGGAAGAGAGGAAGCCAGCCAGCGTAGCGGGAATTGCCGGGGTAGCAGAGACGTCAAAGGAAAGGAGGAAGAGAGGAAGAGAGGAAGCCAGCCAGCGTAGCGGGAATTGCCGGGGAAGCAGAGACGTCAAAGGAAAGGAGGAAGAGAGGAAGAGAGGAAGAGAGGAAGCCAGCCAGCGTAGCGGGAATTGCCGGGGAAGCAGAGACGTCAAAGGAAAGGAGGAAGAGAGGAAGAGAGGAAGAGGAAGAGAGGAAGAGAGGAAGCCAGCCAGCGTAGCGGGAATTGCCGGGGAAGCAGAGACGTCAAAGGAAAGGAGGAAGAGAGGAAGCCAACCAGCGTAACGGGAATTGCCGGGGAAGCAGAGACGTCAAAGGAAAGGAGGAAGAGAGGAAGAGAGGAAGAGAGGAAGCCAGCCAGCGTAACGGGAATTGCCGGGGAAGCAGAGACGTCAAAGGAAAGGAGGAAGAGAGGAAGAGAGGAAGCCAGCCAGCGTAACGGGAATTGCCGGGGAAGCAGAGACGTCAAAGGAAAGGAGGAAGAGAGGAAGAGAGAAAGCCAGCCAGCGTAGCGGGAATTGCCGGGGTAGCAGAGATGTCAAAGGAAAGGAGGAAGAGAGGAAGAGAGGAAGCCAGCCGGCGTATCGGGAATTGCCGGGGAAGCAGAGACGTCAAAGGAAAGGAGGAAGAGAGGAAGAGAGGAAGCCAGCCAGCGTAGCGGAATTGCCGGGGAAGCAGAGACGTCAAAGGAAAGGAGGAAGAGAGGAAGAGAGGAAGCCAGCCAGCGTAGCGGGAATTGCCGGGGAAGCAGAGACGTCAAAGGAAAGGAGGAAGAGAGGAAGAGAGGAAGCCAGCCAGCGTAGCGGGAATTGCCGGGGAAGCAGAGACGTCAAAGGAAAGGAGGAAGAGAGGAAGAGAGGAAGAGAGGAAGCCAGCCAGCGTAGCGGGAATTGCCGGGGTAGCAGAGACGTCAAAGGAAAGGAGGAAGAGAGGAAGAGAGGAAGCCAGCCAGCGTAGCGGGAATTGCCGGGGAAGCAGAGACGTCAAAGGAAAGGAGGAAGAGAGGAAGAGAGGAAGAGAGGAAGCCAGCCAGCGTAGCGGGAATTGCCGGGGAAGCAGAGACGTCAAAGGAAAGGAGGAAGAGAGGAAGAGAGGAAGAGGAAGAGAGGAAGAGAGGAAGCCAGCCAGCGTAGCGGGAATTGCCGGGGAAGCAGAGACGTCAAAGGAAAGGAGGAAGAGAGGAAGAGAGGAAGCCAACCAGCGTAACGGGAATTGCCGGGGAAGCAGAGACGTCAAAGGAAAGGAGGAAGAGAGGAAGAGAGGAAGCCAACCAGCGTAACGGGAATTGCCGGGGTAGCAGAGACGTCAAAGGAAAGGAGGAAGAGAGGAAGAGAGGAAGCCCGACAGTGTAGCGGGAGCTGCCGGGGAAGCAGAGACGTCAAAGGAAAGGAGGAAGAGAGGAAGAGAGGAAGCCAGACAGTGTAGCGGGAGCTGCCGGGGAAGCAGAGACGTCAAAGGAAAGGAGGAAGAGAGGAAGAGAGGAAGCCAGCCAGCGTAGCGGGAATTGCCGGGGAAGCAGAGATGTCAAAGGAAAGGAGGAAGAGAGGAAGAGAGGAAGCCAACCAGCGTAACGGGAATTGCCGGGGAAGCAGAGACGTCAAAGGAAAGGAGGAAGAGAGGAAGAGAGGAAGAGAGGAAGCCAACCAGCGTAACGGGAATTGCCGGGGAAGCAGAGACGTCAAAGGAAAGGAGGAAGCGAGGAAGAGAGGAAGCCAGACAGTATAGCGGGAGCTGCCGGCGGAAGCAGAGACGTCAAAGGAAAGGAGGAAGAGAGGAAGAGAGGAAGCCAGACAGTGTAGCGGGAGCTGCCGGGGAAGCAGAGACGTCAAAGGAAAGGAGGAAGAGAGGAAGAGAGGAAGAGAGGAAGAGAGGAAGCCAGACAGTGTAGCGGGAGTTGCCGGGGAAGCAGAGACGTCAAAGGAAAGGAGGAAGAGAGGAAGAGAGGAAGCCAACCAGCGTAACGGGAATTGCCGGGGAAGCAGAGACGTCAAAGGAAAGGAGGAAGCGAGGAAGAGAGGAAGCCAGACAGTATAGCGGGAGCTGCCGGTGGAAGCAGAGACGTCAAAGGAAAGGAGGAAGAGAGGAAGAGAGGAAGCCAGACAGTGTAGCGGGAGCTGCCGGGGAAGCAGAGACGTCAAAGGAAAGGAGGAAGAGAGGAAGAGAGGAAGAGAGGAAGAGAGGAAGCCAGACAGTGTAGCGGGAGCTGCCGGGGAAGCAGAGACGTCAAAGGAAAGGAGGAAGAGAGGAAGAGAGGAAGAGAGGAAGCCAGACAGTGTAGCGGGAGCTGCTGGGGAAGCAGAGACGTCAAAGGAAAGGAGGAAGAGAGGAAGAGAGGAAGCCAGACAGTGTAGCGGCAGCTGCCGGGGAAGCAGAGACGTCAAAGGAAAGGAGGAAGAGAGGAAGAGAGGAAGAGAACGCCTCCTCCCGGCCTCCTCCCGGCCTCTAAGACAGCACAAACAAATGTGTCCTCATTAGGCTTCGCTGCAGCTGCTTCCAACAGCCCTCTTGGTGCAGCTGGTCCTGTGAGACTGATAGCGCCGGGCGTCTTTATTAGGTCATTGTTGACGAAAGTGTGTCTAAAACTGTGCCGATTAATTTGTGACCTTAATATATCGGTGTGTGTCTCTAAATCAGCATGAAAAGTGCTATAATGCAGAGGCCACAGCTTTCATCCATGTACAGTCTCAGACTCTCAGACATACAAGTGTCACAGATCATATGAATCAGCGCAGTCTCCTGGTATGTCCTAGTCATACCGCATTGGAATTAAGGCGTGTATCCATTTAGCAATTAGTGCAGGTGACTGCATGATAACGACAATATTATCAGGCGTGCAAATCGTGCATGTATTGGGCACATTTAGGTCGGAAACGACCAGCTATACGCCCGCCCGCCGGTCGTTTCTGACATCTATCATCGCCCGTACATGCTGGTCAGCCTGATGATCACGTCAGGTTCAGAATGTACGTGGATGATGGATGTGCCGACACTGAACGCACATCACAGATGGAGAAACGACAGCACGATTGCAATAGCGTAATCGTGCTAGTTTCTCCGGCTTGTAGTGGATACGCACCTATACACATGTTCTGCAAAAGAGAGGCCCAACACTAGCACGTGACCAGGTAGCTCTCACGCCAGGCATATTGCGCTGCATGGCGTATTGCGGCTAGATGTGTCCTTGCTCATCTTTAATCCATTAGCAGACTTTCTGCACCAGGAGGTTGTGGTCGGATTGTTCACAAAGTCATGGACCAGCGATGCGCGTGCACGCTGGGTCCTTGCCGACCCCAACTATCTACGGAACATGCCCGTCAACGATCATCAGGTTCTGAGATAGGAGGTCGGGCTCCTGCACGGAATGACGTTCGGTGAACGCCGTTCAGTGCGGCGCCCGCACCTCGATGACATGAAGGTCTGAACGCCGGCTTCTTATCTACATAACTACCGTTCCTGCACAGCCCCATTATATCCAATGCAGGCTGCAGGAACGTGACAGGAGAAATGATCCACGCTTTTAATGCAGTTAAATACATAGCTAGAGAAAGCCATATTTCTGTTCATTGAATAACCCCAAGCGCTACCATACAATTCCTACACAAGATTCAGGCATCATGTACATTACAAGGGAGTACAAAACATGTTAGGCATGCACTTCACTTATAATAAAAGTTATTTTGCACAGGATCTAGTGAAGATACAGCCATGGGCTCATTGTTCCCGAGTCTCATGAGAGCAGGACGGCTTCCCGCCATAACACTGCGCACAGACACCTCAGAGTGCTGCACAAGCTAAATCAGCCCCTTATTAATGATTTTTGACAGCATTAAAATGACTGCAGTCAGTTTTGGACAATTTCAAACACATCAGACGTCAGATATCGTTATCTGACCATCGGGAACGCGCATCGTTCACATATGTCAGATTTTCCTTCAGATATGAACAATTGAATGATTTTTTAAATAGTTATCATTCAGATCGGAAGTAAAATCTAACAGTGTGTATGCGCCACTATCTGACCGAGTGCATGCGCCACTATCTGACCGAGTGTATGCGCCATTAGTCGCTGGACCGAGTGCATGTGCCATTAGTCGCTGGACCGAGTGTATGCACCATTAGTCGCTGGACCGAGTGTATGCACCATTATCTGACCGAGTGCATGCGCCACTATCTCACCGAGTGCATGCGCCATTAGTCGCAGGACCGAGTGCATGCGCCATTAGTCGCTGGACCGAGTGCATGCACCATTAGTCAATGGACCGAGTGCATGCACCATTAGTCACTGGACCGAGTGCATGCACCATTATCTGACCGAGTGCATGCACCACTATCTCACAGAGTGCATGCGCCATTAGTCGCTGGACCGAGTGCATGCGCCATTAGTCACTGGACCGAGTGTATGCACCATTAGTCACTGGACCGAGTGCATGCACCATTAGTCACTGGACCGAGGGCATGCACCATTATCTGACCGAGTGCATGCACCATTAGTCACTGGACCGAGTGCATGCACCATTATCTGACCGAGTGTATACACCATTAGTCACTGGACCGAGTGTATACACCATTAGTCACTGGACCGAGTGCATGCACCATTATCTGACCGAGTGCATGCACCATTAGTCACTGGACCGAATGCATGCACCATTATCTGACCGAGTGCATGCACCATTAGTCACTGGACCGAGTGCATGCACCATTATCTGACCGAGTGCATGCGCCATTAGTCGCTGGACCGAGTGCATGCGCCATTAGTCGCTGGACCGAGTGTATGCGCCATTAGTCACTGGACCGAGTGTATGCACCATTAGTCACTGGACCGAGTGTATGCACCATTAGTCACTGGACCGAGTGTATGCACCATTAGTCACTGGACCGAGTGTATGCACCATTAGCCACTGGACCGAGTGTATGCACCATTAGTCACTGGACCGAGTGTATGCACCATTAGTCGCTGGACCGAGTGCATGCACCATTAGTCACTGGACCGAGTGTATGCACCATTATCTGACCGAGTGCAAGCACCATTAGTCACTGGACCGAGTGCATGCACCATTATCTGACCGAGTGCATGCGCCATTAGTCACTGGACCGAGTGCATGCGCCATTAGTCACTGGACCTAGTGTATACACCATTAGTCACTGGACCGAGTGTATGCGCCATTAGTCACTGGACCGAGTGTATGCACCATTAGTCGCTGGACCGAGTGTATGCACCATTAGTCGTTGGACCGAGTGTATGCGCCATTAGTCGCTGGACCGAGTGCATGCGCCATTAGTCGCTGGACCGAGTGCATGCGCCATTAGTCGCTGGACCGAGTGCATGCACCATTAGTCGCTGGACCGAGTGCATGCGCCATTAGTCGCTGGACCGAGTGCATGCGCCATTAGTCGCTGGACCGAGTGCATGCGCCATTAGTCGCTGGACCGAGTGCATGCGCCATTAGTCGCTGGACCGAGTGCATGCGCCATTAGTCACTGCACCGAGTGTATGCACCATTAGTCACTGGACCGAGTGTATGCACCATTAGCCACTGGACCGAGTGTATGCACCATTAGTCACTGGACCGAGTGTATGCACCATTAGTCACTGGACCGAGTGCATGCACCATTAGTCACTGGACCGAGTGTATGCACCATTATCTGACCGAGTGCAAGCACCATTAGTCACTGGACCGAGTGCATGCACCATTATCTGACCGAGTGCATGCGCCATTAGTCACTGGACCGAGTGTATGCACCATTAGTCGCTGGACCGAGTGTATGCACCATTAGTCGCTTGACCGAGTGTATGCACCATTAGTCGCTGGACCGAGTGTATGCACCATTAGTCGCTGGACCGAGTGTATGCACCATTAGTCGCTGGACCGAGTGTATGCACCATTAGTCGCTGGACCGAGTGTATGCACCATTAGTCGCTGGACCGAGTGTATGCACCATTAGTCGCTGGACCGAGTGTATGCACCATTATCTGACCGAGTGCATGCGCCACTATCTCACCGAGTGCATGCGCCATTAGTCGCTGGACCGAGTGCATGCGCCATTAGTCGCTGGACCGAGTGCATGCGCCATTAGTCGCTGGACCGAGTGCATGCACCATTAGTCACTGGACCGAGTGCATGCACCATTATCTGACCGAGTGCATGCGCCACTATCTCACCGAGTGCATGCGCCATTAGTCGCTGGACCGAGTGCATGCGCCATTAGTCGCTGGACCGAGTGTATGCACCATTAGTCACTGGACCGAGTGCATGCACCATTAGTCACTGGACCGAGTGCATGCACCATTATCTGACCGAGTGCATGCACCATTAGTCACTGGACCGAGTGCATGCACCATTATCTGACCGAGTGTATACACCATTAGTCACTGGACCGAGTGTATACACCATTAGTCACTGGATCGAGTGCATGCACCATTATCTGACCGAGTGCATGCACCATTAGTCACTGGACCGAGTGCATGCGCCACTATCTCACCGAGTGCATGCGCCATTAGTCGCTGGACCAAGTGCATGCGCCATTAGTCGCTGGACCGAGTGTATGCACCATTAGTCACTGGACCGAGTGCATGCACCATTAGTCACTGGACCGAGTGCATGCACCATTATCTGACCGAGTGCATGCACCATTAGTCACTGGACCGAGTGCATGCACCATTATCTGACCGAGTGCATGCGCCATTAGTCACTGGACCGAGTGCATGCGCCATTAGTCGCTGGACCGAGTGTATGCGCCATTAGTCACTGGACCGAGTGTATGCGCCATTAGTCACTGGACCGAGTGTATGCGCCATTAGTCACTGGACCGAGTGTATGCTCCATTAGTCACTGGACCGAGTGTATGCACCATTAGTCACTGGACCGAGTGTATGCACCATTAGTCACTGGACCGAGTGTATGCACCATTAGTCACTGGACCGAGTGCATGCACCATTAGTCACTGGACCGAGTGCATGCACCATTAGTCACTGGACCGAGTGCATGCACCATTATCTTACCGAGTGCATGCACCATTAGTCACTGGACCGAGTGCATGCACCATTATCTGACCGAGTGCATGCGCTATTAGTCGCTGGACCGAGTGCATGCGCCATTATTCGCTGGACCGAGTGCATGCGCCATTAGTCACTGGACCGAGTGCATGCGCCATTAGTCGCTGGACCGAGTGCATGCGCCATTAGTCGCTGGACCGAGTGTATGCACCATTAGTCACTGGACTGAGTGTATGCACCATTATCTGACCGAGAGTATACACCATTAGTCACAGGACCGAGTGCATGCACCATTAGTCGCTGGACCGAGTGCATGCGCCATTAGTCGCTGGACCGAGTGTATGCACCATTAGTCACTGGACCAAGTGTATGCACCATTAGTCACTGGACCAAGTGTATGCACCATTAGTCACTGGACCAAGTGTATGCACCATTAGTCACTGGACCGAGTGCATGCACCATTAGTCACTGGACTGAGTGCATGCACCATTAGTCACTGGACCGAGTGCACGCACCATTATCTGACCGAGTGTATGCACCATTAGTCACTGGACCGAGTGCATGCACCATTAGTCACTGGACCGTGTGTATGCACCATTAGTCACTGGACCAAGTGTATGCACCATTAGTCACTGGACCGAGTGCATGCACCATTAGTCACTGGACCGAGTGCATGCACCATTAGTCACTGGACCGAGTGCACGCACCATTATCTGACCGAGAGTATACACCATTAGTCACTGGACCGAGTGCATGCACCATTATCTGACCGAGTGCATGCACCATTAGTCACTGGACCGAATGCATGCACCATTATCTGACCGAGTGCATGCACCATTAGTCACTGGACCGAGTGCATGCACCATTATCTGACCGAGTGCATGCGCCATTAGTCACTGGACCGAGTGCATGCGCCATTAGTCGCTGGACCGAGTGTATGCGCCATTAGTCACTGGACCGAGTGTATGCGCCATTAGTCACTGGACCGAGTGTATGCGCCATTAGTCACTGGACCGAGTGTATGCGCCATTAGTCACTGGACCGAGTGTATGCACCATTAGTCACTGGACCGAGTGTATGCACCATTAGTCACTGGACCGAGTGTATGCACCATTAGTCACTGGACCGAGTGCATGCACCATTAGTCACTGGACCGAGTGCATGCACCATTAGTCACTGGACCGAGTGCATGCACCATTATCTTACCGAGTGCATGCACCATTAGTCACTGGACCGAGTGCATGCACCATTATCTGACCGAGTGCATGCGCCATTAGTCGCTGGACCGAGTGCATGCGCCATTAGTCGCTGGACCGAGTGCATGCGCCATTAGTCACTGGACCGAGTGCATGCGCCATTAGTCGCTGGACCGAGTGCATGCGCCATTAGTCGCTGGACCGAGTGTATGCACCATTAGTCACTGGACCGAGTGTATGCACCATTATCTGACCGAGAGTATACACCATTAGTCACAGGACCGAGTGCATGCACCATTAGTCGCTGGACCGAGTGCATGCGCCATTAGTCGCTGGACCGAGTGTATGCACCATTAGTCACTGGACCAAGTGTATGCACCATTAGTCACTGGACCAAGTGTATGCACCATTAGTCACTGGACCAAGTGTATGCCCCATTAGTCACTGGACCGAGTGCATGCACCATTAGTCACTGGACCGAGTGTATGCACCATTAGTCACTGGACCGAGTGCACGCACCATTATCTGACCGAGAGTATACACCATTAGTCACTGGACCGAGTGCATGCACCATTAGTCACTGTACCGAGTGCATGCACCATTAGTCACTGGACTGAGTGCATGCACCATTAGTCACTGGACCGAGTGCACGCACCATTAGCTGACCGAGTGTATGCACCATTAGTCACTGGACCGAGTGCACGCACCATTATCTGACCGAGAGTATACACCATTAGTCACTGGACCGAGTGCATGCACCATTAGTCACTGGACCGAGTGCATGCACCATTAGTCACTGGACCGAGTGCACGCACCATTACCTGACCGAGTGTATGCACCATTAGTCACTGGACCGAGTGCATGCACCATTATCTGACCGAGTGCATGCACCATTAGTCACTGGACTGAGTGCATGCACCATTATCTGACCGAGTGCATGCACCATTAGTCACTGGACCGTGTGCATGCACCATTAGTCACTGGACCGAGTGCATGCGCCATTAGTCACTGGACCAAGTGTATGCGCCATTAGTCACTGGACAGAGTGCATGTGCCATTAGTCACTGGACCGAGTGCATGTGCCATTATCTGACCGAGTGTATGCACCATTAGTCACTGGACCGAGTGCATGCGCCATTAGTCACTGGACCGAGTGCATGCGCCATTAGTCACTGGACCAAGTCAAAAGACCTGCGATTCTCTTCACAGCTCTGTGTCCATCTGCATTGCAGGAAGAGGGGGATGTGCAGAGTAGTTATCATGAGCAGAGTCCCGCGTGAGTGTGACACACAGATCCATGCTGGCCTCGGTGCAAAGTTGCCCTGGGCAACTTTTCTTAGATTGCAGGGAAGGGGAACTGCAGGCAGCACAGTGTAGAGCCGCTAGGAAGTGCATACCAGCGTCCGGGAGCCTCTTACTATGGCTGTGCACCCGGCTCAGGCGCCCGCTCTGTTCTAGTGCGCACGTGCTCCCTTGGCCTGCCCTTGTTACTCCACTGCTGGCTGGACCGGCCCATCTGGCATTTGTCAGATGGCCAGATCTGGCTCTGGTGCCATGTAATTCCCCACGCCTGCATACGCTATGGCACACACTGCCATAGCATCATGGAAGAGAGGGTGCGAACGCAATGCGCGTATCCGCTAGCAGATGAGCCGCTTGCGCTATGAGTTGAATGATTTACCACGCTAGCGAAAAAGGAAACAGGTGGGAATATCTATAATGCCTTTATATATGTTTAACAATTAGGCTACAGGTCCTGTACATTAAACTTCTATAGCTCCTCATACATTTTCCCCCCATTGTATCTCCCCCAACAGCTGCCGTTATGTCATTGCAGAGCTGGGGGTTATCAATTATTTTGTTTATAATAATATATATATATATATATATATATATATTATATACACTCACACACACACACACTTAGCTGAGAGATGCAGCACACAGACACATAGTCCCGCCATCAGTCCCTACTATTTACTTTGTATTTGTGATTTATAGGGGACGATATCAGGAGAATGACAACATGGGAAACATGGTGACAATATTGTAAAGCAGTTTTTACTGTAGCTTAACCTTTACCAGAACCCTAACGCTAACGTCAAATGTTTATCCATGTCAACATTTCACATTTTGATGTCAGCAATATTGCAGTCAACAATCTGACCACATATCGTGGTAAGTACTATACAGGGAAAATTAGTAACTCTGGCCCCGATTCAGAGCCGGTCGCTCTGACAGAGTGCTCGCTCTGAATCAGGGCCGGTCTTCTTTTTTTCCTTTTAGAACGGCCTCCTGGATGCTCGCATAGCTGTGGGTGACCACCCACAGCTATAGCAAGCTGCCATGATGTCACGATGGTCAAGACCATCAGGCTTGCAATGAGACCCTTGTGGTAGGGTCTCGTGGTAGCAAGCCCCAGAGAGCTTTCGGCTCAAAAAGTGCTGAAAACTCTCCCACTGACATCACTTGTGATGACAGTGGGGCCGCCCCCAGATTGTAGGCGTTCTCATGGGAACGCCGCCGTCTGGGCAGCCATCCCCCCCGGCCCGCCCACCAAAGGGGGCGTGCTGTAACTCAACATCGACAGCATGCCCCCTTTGGTACGAGACCCGGAGCGACGGATTGCCCGTTGCTATCCAGGTCTCGCGCATGCGCACGACGGAGCCGGCTCAATCATGCGCATGCGCTCTGGGCCACCATCAACCCAGTTGCGAGCGATCAGCACTTGCGACTGGTTCTGAATTAGGCCCTCTGTCTGTCTCTTTGTATTTGATCACAATTGTGACGGTATACACACTCACTGCGTGTGCCGAGGTTAGTAAGGTCTGCGTAAGGTCAGGGCTGCCGTAATCATGCGTGAGGGACCAATGTTACTTGATGTTGCAGATGTATACACAGGACTGTGAGGTATTACAGATGTGAGATAGCAGTAGTGGGTGTCTCTATGCTGGCTGAGCTGTGACTGATGTTACAGATGTATACACAGGACTGTGAGGTATTACAGATGTGAGATAGCAGTAGTGGGTGTCTCTATGCTGGCTGAGCTGTGGCTGATGTTACAGATGTATACACAGGACTGTGAGGTGTTACAGATGTGAGATAGCAGTAGTGGGCGTCTCTATGCTGTCTGAGCTGTGACTGATGTTACAGATGTATACACAGGACAATGAGGTATTACAGATGTGAGATAGCAGTAGTGGGCGTCTCTATGCTGTCTGAGCTGTGACTGATGTTACAGATGTATACACAGGACTGTGAGGTGTTACAGATGTGAGATAGCAGTAGTGGGTGTCTCTATGCTGGCTGTGCTGTGACTGATGTTACAGATGTATACACAGGACTGTGAGGTATTACAGATGTGAGATAGCAGTAGTGGGTGTCTCTATGCTGGCTGTGCTGTGGCTGATGTTACAGATGTATACACAGGACTGTGAGGTATTACAGATGTGAGATAGCAGTAGTGGGTGTCTCTATGCTGGCTGTGCTGTGGCTGATGTTACAGATGTATACACAGGACTGTGAGGTATTACAGATGTGAGATAGCAGTAGTGTCTCTGTGCTGGCTGTGCTGTGGCTGATGTTACAGATATATACACAGGACTGTGAGGTATTACAGATGTGAGATAGCAGTAGTGGGTGTCTCTATGCTGGCTGAGCTGTGGCTGATGTTACAGATGTATACACAGGACTGTGAGGTATTACAGATGTGAGATAGCAGTAGTGGGTGTCTCTATGCTGGCTGTGCTGTGGCTGATGTTACAGATATATACACAGGACTGTGAGGTATTACAGATGTGAGATAGCAGTAGTGGGTGTCTCTATGCTGGCTGTGCTGTGGCTGATGTTACAGATGTATACACAGGACAATGAGGTATTACAGATGTGAGATAGCAGTAGTGGGCATCTCTATGCTGGCTGAGCTGTGGCTGATGTTCCTGATGTATACACAGGACTGTGAGGTATTACGGATGTGAGATAGCAGTAGTGGGTGTCTCTATGCTGGCTGTGCTGTGGCTGATGTTACAGATGTATACACAGGACTGTGAGGTATTACAGATGTGAGATAGCAGTAGTGGGTGTCTCTGTGCTGGCTGTGCTGTGGCTGATGTTACAGATGTATACACAGGACTGTGAGGTATTACAGATGTGAGATAGCAGTAGTGGGTGTCTCTATGCTGGCTGTGCTGTGGCTGATGTTACAGATATATACACAGGACTGTGAGGTATTACAGATGTGAGATAGCAGTAGTGGGTGTCTCTATGCTGGCTGAGCTGTGGCTGATGTTACAGATGTATACACAGGACTGTGAGGTATTACGGATGTGAGATAGCAGTAGTGGGTGTCTCTATGCTGGCTGTGCTGTGGCTGATGTTACAGATATATACACAGGACTGTGAGGTATTACAGATGAGAGATAGCAGTAGTGGGTGTCTCTATGCTGGCTGTGCTGTGGCTGATGTTACAGATGTATACACAGGACTGTGAGGTATTACAGATGTGAGATAGCAGTAGTGGGTGTCTCTATGCTGGCTGTGCTGTGGCTGATGTTACAGATATATACACAGGACTGTGAGGTATTACAGATGTGAGATAGCAGTAGTGGGTGTCTCTATGCTGGCTGTGCTGTGGCTGATGTTACAGATGTATACACAGGACTGTGAGGTATTACAGATGTGAGATAGCAGTAGTGGGTGTCTCTATGCTGGCTGTGCTGTGGCTGATGTTACAGATGTATACACAGGACTGTGAGGTATTACAGATGTGAGATAGCAGTAGTGGGTGTCTCTATGCTGGCTGTGCTGTGGCTGATGTTACAGATGTATACACAGGACTGTGAGGTATTACAGATGTGAGATAGCAGTAGTGGGTGTCTCTATGCTGGCTGAGCTGTGGCTGATGTTACAGATGTATACACAGGACTGTGAGGTATTACAGATGTGAGATAGCAGTAGTGGGTGTCTCTATGCTGGCTGAGCTGTGGCTGATGTTACAGATGTATACACAGGACTGTGAGGTATTACAGATGTGAGATAGCAGTAGTGTCTCTATGCTGGCTCTGCTGTGGCTGATGTTACAGATGTATACACAGGACTGTGAGGTATTACAGATGTGAGATAGCAGTAGTGTCTCTGTGCTGGCTGTGCTGTGGCTGATGTTACAGATGTATACACAGGACTGTTAGGTATTACAGATGTGAGATAGCAGTAGTGGGTGTCTCTATGCTGGCTGTGCTGTGGCTGATGTTACAGATATATACACAGGACTGTGAGGTATTACAGATGTGAGATAGCAGTAGTGGGTGTCTCTATGCTGGCTGAGCTGTGGCTGATGTTACAGATGTATACACAGGACTGTGAGGTATTACGGATGTGAGATAGCAGTAGTGGGTGTCTCTATGCTGGCTGTGCTGTGGCTGATGTTACAGATGTATACACAGGACTGTGAGGTATTACGGATGAGAGATAGCAGTAGTGGGTGTCTCTATGCTGGCTGTGCTGTGGCTGATGTTACAGATGTATACACAGGACTGTGAGGTATTACAGATGTGAGATAGCAGTAGTGGGTGTCTCTATGCTGGCTGTGCTGTGGCTGATGTTACAGATATATACACAGGACTGTGAGGTATTACAGATGTGAGATAGCAGTAGTGGGTGTCTCTATGCTGGCTGTGCTGTGGCTGATGTTACAGATGTATACACAGGACTGTGAGGTATTACAGATGTGAGATAGCAGTAGTGGGTGTCTCTATGCTGGCTGAGCTGTGGCTGATGTTACAGATGTATACACAGGTCTGTGAGGTATTACAGATGTGAGATAGCAGTAGTGGGTGTCTCTATGCTGGCTGTGCTGTGGCTGATGTTACAGATGTATACACAGGACTGTGAGGTATTACAGATGTGAGATAGCAGTAGTGGGTGTCTCTATGCTGGCTGTGCTGTGGCTGATGTTACAGATGTATACACAGGACTGTGAGGTATTACAGATGTGAGATAGCAGTAGTGGGTGTCTCTATGCTGGCTGTGCTGTGGCTGATGTTACAGATGTATACACAGGACTGTGAGGTATTACAGATGTGAGATAGCAGTAGTGGGTGTCTCTATGCTGGCTGAGCTGTGGCTGATGTTACAGATGTATACACAGGACTGTGAGGTATTACAGATGTGAGATAGCAGTAGTGGGTGTCTCTATGCTGGCTGTGCTGTGGCTGATGTTACAGATGTATACACAGGACTGTGATGTATTACAGATGTGAGATAGCAGTAGTGGGTGTCTCTATGCTGGCTGAGCTGTGGCTGATGTTACAGATGTATACACAGGACTGTGAGGTATTACAGATGTGAGATAGCAGTAGTGTCTCTATGCTGGCTGTGCTGTGGCTGATGTTTCAGATGTATACACAGGACTGTGAGGTATTACAGATGTGAGATAGCAGTAGTGGTGTCTCTATGCTGGCTGAGCTGTGGCTGATGTTACAGATGTATACACAGGACTGTGAGGTATTACAGATGTGAGATAGCAGTAGTGGGTGTCTCTATGCTGGCTGTGCTGTGGCTGATGTTACAGATGTATACACAGGACTGTGAGGTATTACAGATGTGAGATAGCAGTAGTGGGTGTCTCTATGCTGGCTGAGCTGTGACTGATGTTACAGATGTATACACAGGACTGTGAGGTATTACAGATGTGAGATAGCAGTAGTGGGTGTCTCTATGCTGGCTGAGCTGTGGCTGATGTTACAGATGTATACACAGGACTGTGAGGTATTACAGATGTGAGATAGCAGTAGTGGGTGTCTATATGCTGGCTGTGCTGTGGCTGATGTTACAGATGTATACACAGGACTGTGAGTTCTTACAGATGTGAGATAGCAGTAGTGGGTGTCTCTATGCTGGCTGAGCTGATGTTACAGATGTATACACAGGACTGTGAGTTCTTACAGATGTGAGATATCAGTAGTGGGTGTCTCTATGCTGGCTGTGCTGTGGCTGATGTTACAGATGTATACACAGGACTGTGAGGTATTACAGATGTGAGATAGCAGTAGTGGGTGTCTCTATGCTGGCTGAGCTGTGGCTGATGTTACAGATGTATACACAGGACTGTGAGGTATTACGGATGTGAGATAGCAGTAGTGGGTGTCTCTATGCTGGCTGTGCTGTGGCTGATGTTACAGATGTATACACAGGACTGTGAGGTATTACAGATGAGAGATAGCAGTAGTGGGTGTCTCTATGCTGGCTGTGCTGTGGCTGATGTTACAGATGTATACACAGGACTGTGAGGTATTACAGATGTGAGATAGCAGTAGTGGGTGTCTCTATGCTGGCTGTGCTGTGGCTGATGTTACAGATATATACACAGGACTGTGAGGTATTACAGATGTGAGATAGCAGTAGTGGGTGTCTCTATGCTGGCTGAGCTGTGGCTGTTGTTACAGATGTATACACAGGACTGTGAGGTATTACGGATGTGAGATAGCAGTAGTGGGTGTCTCTATGCTGGCTGTGCTGTGGCTGATGTTACAGATGTATACACAGGACTGTGAGGTATTACAGATGAGAGATAGCAGTAGTGGGTGTCTCTATGCTGGCTGTGCTGTGGCTGATGTTACAGATGTATACACAGGACTGTGAGGTATTACAGATGTGAGATAGCAGTAGTGGGTGTCTCTATGCTGGCTGTGCTGTGGCTGATGTTACAGATATATACACAGGACTGTGAGGTATTACAGATGTGAGATAGCAGTAGTGGGTGTCTCTATGCTGGCTGTGCTGTGGCTGATGTTACAGATGTATACACAGGACTGTGAGGTATTACAGATGTGAGATAGCAGTAGTGGGTGTCTCTATGCTGGCTGTGCTGTGGCTGATGTTACAGATGTATACACAGGACTGTGAGGTATTACAGATGTGAGATAGCAGTAGTGGGTGTCTCTATGCTGGCTGTGCTGTGGCTGATGTTACAGATGTATACACAGGACTGTGAGGTATTACAGATGTGAGATAGCAGTAGTGGGTGTCTCTATGCTGGCTGAGCTGTGGCTGATGTTACAGATGTATACACAGGACTGTGAGGTATTACAGATGTGAGATAGCAGTAGTGGGTGTCTCTATGCTGGCTGAGCTGTGGCTGATGTTACAGATGTATACACAGGACTGTGAGGTATTACAGAAGTGAGATAGCAGTAGTGTCTCTATGCTGGCTGTGCTGTGGCTGATGTTACAGATGTATACACAGGACTGTGAGGTATTACAGATGTGAGATAGCAGTAGTGTCTCTGTGCTGGCTGTGCTGTGGCTGATGTTACAGATGTATACACAGGACTGTGAGGTATTACAGATGTGAGATAGCAGTAGTGGGTGTCTCTATGCTGGCTGTGCTGTGGCTAATGTTACAGATATATACACAGGACTGTGAGGTATTACAGATGTGAGATAGCAGTAGTGGGTGTCTCTATGCTGGCTGAGCTGTGGCTGATGTTACAGATGTATACACAGGACTGTGAGGTATTACGGATGTGAGATAGCAGTAGTGGGTGTCTCTATGCTGGCTGTGCTGTGGCTGATGTTACAGATGTATACACAGGACTGTGAGGTATTACGGATGAGAGATAGCAGTAGTGGGTGTCTCTATGCTGGCTGTGCTGTGGCTGATGTTACAGATGTATACACAGGACTGTGAGGTATTACAGATGTGAGATAGCAGTAGTGTGTGTCTCTATGCTGGCTGTGCTGTGGCTGATGTTACAGATGTATACACAGGACTGTGAGGTATTACAGATGTGAGATAGCAGTAGTGGGTGTCTATGCTGGCTGTGCTGTGGCTGATGTTACAGATGTATACACAGGACTGTGAGTTCTTACAGATGTGAGATATCAGTAGTGGGTGTCTCTATGCTGGCTGTGCTGTGGCTGATGTTACAGATGTATACACAGGACAGTGAGGTATTACAGATGTGAGATAGCAGTAGTGGGTGTCTCTATGCTGGCTGTGCTGTGGCTGATGTTACAGATGTATACACAGGACTGTGAGGTATTACAGATGTGAGATAGCAGTAGTGGGTGTCTCTATGCTGGCTGTGCTGTGGCTGATGTTACAGATGTATACACAGGACTGTGAGGTATTACAGATGTGAGATAGCAGTAGTGGTGTCTCTATGCTGGCTGTGCTGTGGCTGATGTTACAGATGTATACACAGGACTGTGAGGTATTACAGATGTGAGATATCAGTAGTGGGTGTCTCTATGCTGGCTGTGCTGTGGCTGATGTTACAGATGTATACACAGGACTGTCAGGTATTACAGATGTGAGATATCAGTAGTGGGTGTCTCTATGCTGGCTGTGCTGTGGCTGATGTTACAGATGTATACATAGGACTGTGAGGTATTACAGATGTGAGATAGCAGTAGTGGGTGTCTCTATACTGGCTGTGCTGTGGCTGATGTTACAGATGTATACACAGGACTGTGAGGTGTTACGGATGTGAGATAGCAGTAGTGGGTGTCTCTATGCTGGCTGAGCTGTGGCTGATGTTACAGATGTATACACAGGACTGTGAGGTATTACAGATGTGAGATAGCAGTAGTGTCTCTATGCTGGCTGTGCTGTGGCTGATGTTACAGATGTATACACAGGACTGTGAGGTATTACAGATGTGAGATAGCAGTAGTGTCTCTGTGCTGGCTGTGCTGTGGCTGATGTTACAGATGTATACACAGGACTGTGAGGTATTACAGATGTGAGATAGCAGTAGTGGGTGTCTCTATGCTGGCTGTGCTGTGGCTGATGTTACAGATATATACACAGGACTGTGAGGTATTACAGATGTGAGATAGCAGTAGTGGGTGTCTCTATGCTGGCTGAGCTGTGGCTGATGTTACAGATGTATACACAGGACTGTGAGGTAATACGATGTGAGATAGCAGTAGTGGGTGTCTCTATGCTGGCTTTGCTGTGGCTGATGTTACAGATGTATTACACAGGACTGTGAGGTATTACAGATGTGAGATAGCAGTAGTGGGTGTCTCTATGCTGGCTGTGCTGTGGCTGATGTTACAGATATATACACAGGACTGTGAGGTATTACAGATGTGAGATAGCAGTAGTGGGTGTCTCTATGCTGGCTGTGCTGTGGCTGATGTTACAGATGTATACACAGGACTGTGAGGTATTACAGATGTGAGATATCAGTAGTGGGTATCTCTATGCTGGCTGAGCTGTGGCTGATGTTACAGATGAATACACAGGACTGTGAGGTATTACAGATGTGAGATACCAGTAGTGGGTGTCTCTATGCTGGCTGTGCTGTGGCTGATGTTACAGATGTATACACAGGACTGTGAGGTGTTACAGATGTGAGATAGCAGTAGATGGTGTCTCTATGCTGGCTGTGCTGTGGCTGATGTTACAGATGTATACACAGGACTGTGAGGTATTACAGATGTGAGATAGCAGTAGATGGTGTCTCTATGCTGGCTGTGCTGTGGCTGATGTTACAGATGTATACACAGGACTGTGAGGTGTTACAGATGTGAGATAGCAGTAGTGGGTGTCTCTATGCTGGCTGTGCTGTGGCTGATGTTACAGATGTATACACAGGACTGTGAGGTATTACAGATGTGAGATAGCAGTAGTGGGTGTCTCTATGCTGGCTGAGCTGTGACTGATGTTACAGATGTATACACAGGACTGTGAGGTATTACAGATGTGAGATAGCAGTAGTGGGTGTCTCTATGCTGGCTGTGCTGTGACTGATGTTACAGATGTATACACAGGACTGTGAGGTATTACAGATGTGAGATAGCAGTAGATGGTGTCTCTATGCTGGCTGTGCTGTGGCTGATGTTACAGATGTATACACAGGACTGTGAGGTATTACAGATGTGAGAGCAGTAGATGGTGTCTCTATGCTGGCTGTGCTGTGACTGATGTATACACAGGACTGTGAGGTATTACAGATGTGAGATAGCAGTAGTGGGTGTCTCTATGCTGGCTGAGCTGTGACTGATGTTACAGATGTATACACAGGACTGTGAGGTATTACAGATGTGAGATAGCAGTAGTGGGTGTCTCTATGCTGGCTGTGCTGTGGCTGATGTTACAGATGTATACACAGGACTGTGAGGTATTACAGATGTGAGATAGCAGTAGTGGGTGTCTCTATGCTGGCTGTGCTGTGGCTGATGTTACAGATGTATACACAGGACTGTGAGGTATTACAGATGTGAGATAGCAGTAGTGGGTGTCTCTATGCTGGCTGAGCTGTGGCTGATGTTACAGATGTATACACAGGACTGTGAGGTATTACAGATGTGAGATAGCAGTAGTGGGTGTCTCTATGCTGGCTGTGCTGTGGCTGATGTTACAGATGTATATACAGGACTGTGAGGTATTACAGATGTGAGATAGCAGTAGTGGGTGTCTCTATGCTGGCTGAGCTGTGACTGATGTTACAGATGTATACACAGGACTGTGAGGTATTACAGATGTGAGATAGCAGCAGTGGGTGTCTCTATGCTGGCTGAGCTGTGGCTGATGTTACAGATGTATACACAGGACTGTGAGGTATTACGGATGTGAGATAGCAGTAGATGGTGTCTCTATGCTGGCTGTGCTGTGGCTGATGTTACAGATGTATACACAGGACTGTGAGGTATTACAGATGTGAGATAGCAGTAGTGGGTGTCTCTATGCTGGCTGAGCTGTGACTGATGTTACAGATGTATACACAGGACTGTGAGGTATTACAGATGTGAGATAGCAGCAGTGGGTGTCTCTATGCTGGCTGAGCTGTGGCTGATGTTACAGATGTATACACAGGACTGTGAGGTATTACGGATGTGAGATAGCAGTAGATGGTGTCTCTATGCTGGCTGTGCTGTGGCTGATGTTACAGATGTATACACAGGACTGTGAGGTATTACAGATGTGAGATAGCAGTAGTGGGTGTCTCTAAGCTGGCTGAGCTGTGGCTGATGTTACAGATGTATACACAGGACTGTGAGGTATTACAGATGTGAGATAGCAGTAGTGGGTGTCTCTATGCTGGCTGAGCTGTGGCTGATGTTACAGATGTATACACAGGACTATGAGGTATTACAGATGTGAGATAGCAGTAGTGGGTGTCTCTATGCTGGCTGAGCTGTGGCTGATGTTACAGATGTATACACAGGACTGTGAGGTATTACAGATGTGAGATAGCAGTAGTGGTGTCTCTATGCTGGCTGAGCTGTGACTGATGTTACAGATGTATACACAGGACTGTGAGGTATTACAGATGTGATATAGCAGTAGTGGGTGTCTCTATGCTGGCTGTGTGACGGCTTTGTGATTACAGTCTTTAGCATATATTCTCAGCAGACCTCCGGGCGTAATCACAGCTGTGATCGGAATAACGATCTGTAGTGAATTAGGCCTGTAGTACACTGTTGCCCAGTACAGTTATCCTCATTATGCCCATTTCTGCTCTAATCGTCACTGGCAACACACACATGTGAGTACAAGTAGTAACGTGTGGACGTACATTAGCGCCTGACACTCACCTCAGCAACAGCAGACAGCAGCTTGGAACCGATCCCTTTACCTGCCAGAGACAACAGACTGAGGTCAGCATTTGGGACCAGCCTGACGTACGCAGGATATACACTGCATTGTGTACTAAAGAGAAACACTGTACAATACATGATATTTGTCACATGCAGCAACGTGCGAGAACACAGTGACATACAGGGGCAATACATGTATTCAATCTATAGTGTATTATTGGCTGGTGCAAGTGTCGATGGTTGGACTCTATGGTTCAGAAGCAGCTGCTGAGTTACACTGTTACACGATCACTGGCAGCGGGCGTCTCAGGGCCGGTCACATGCCAGTACACCATGGGAAGGCTAAACTGTCACTTGCATATTACCACAACTGCGACGCCGCAAAAAGTAACAGCAGCGCATTATTCAGAGATGGACGCTGAGTAATATCTCATTGTGTCACATGGACGTGGCTACGCAGAGCTGACAATCCATTCCGAGTCCCTGGCAGCGAGCTCTGACATAATCTCAATCCTCAGGGTAATGGGGGGGGGGGGGTTATTGTCATTATTGTTTCCAACTGGAAATGACCTAATAATGGGACAAGTGATCATCGTGTACACATTACCCTACTGTGAGGCTACTCCGCTTCTGTTCTGTGAATTTAGAAATGTGGGTTTGTGATATTTACGTACAAAAGGAAGATGAGCTCCATTCATAGCGGAAGTGTTCTGCACCTCAGTGATCCGACAGTTCATGTATTCGCTGTGTGTCAGATTTAGCAGCGGATGATCCAGTAGATCAGTAGTACAGGAGGTCCGGTATGGACTGGATCCATCAATAACTAATAGAACCATCATTATACTGGTCTTGCAGCGATCACTTTGTTACGATCAGACTTCAGAGTCTTATTGCTGGTCTGTCCTGCAGCCACCTGTCACTGGCATTCAGTACTGCAACCATCTCATTATGGGTCTACAAACAGCCAACCCGCCCAGCCGTCCGCCCAATGTGTCGGTCCTGATGTCACAACTGGGTGGGCATTTAAATTACGCCTAGTTGAGCTGTAACTCACCGCCGGGTCCCCGCAGCATGTGTACCGGTGATCGGCAGGTCACCCATACACACCAGCTGGTGCAGCGATATATCCGCAGCTACATCGCCCATCTGCTATGCTACACAGCCGATGTGATGTATGTCTGTGACCAACATCGATCACAGACATATTGGGGGTACACACCCACCGACACTTGCAATATATATCTCCCGTTGGATTGGACGGCAGATATATCACCCAGGGTGTACACAGCAGTAATGGGACATGTAACGGGCCGCCCATTAAAGTGTCAGCTCTTCTCTCTTCAATGGTGGAACAATTGGAGTACCTGGAATAAGATCTCACGAGTATTTATTCAATGTGTGTAGGGTCTGGACAAACATCTTCTTTATCTGCTTTTTGTTAATATTAATGAATCTGATTAAAATTCCTATTAAATGTTAAATGCACTGTGCACCTTGCAGCGGAGGCTCCGGTATTCATGGCGTCATTAATCAGGGTGCAGGATATTTGATTCGGGGGGGGGTGGGGGGGGCGGGGGATCACAATGGCCAGTTCTCAGCAGCAGAAACTTTACAGTAGTTGATGGAAGATCCAGGAATGATGAGTAATAACAGGTAAGTGCAGTGCAGGTGTAGTCATGCACTTACCTCAGGCCGCTCAGTCTCACCTTCAGGACAAATGCCCATTATGTATCTTGGGCCTAGTGTCCTCCTTATGCCACCTACTGCCCAACTACCGCTCTCAGGCCTAGTGCCTGACAATGTCCCAAGGCCTAATGCCCAGCCCTGGTGGTCTATGAGGGAAACTATGCTTTTTACCAGCCCTGTCGTCTTCAGCTGAACCAGGCCTGGTCAAGCCACACCCAACACCTGCTGTTCTCCGGAGGCAGGAGAACTCTCACCACCTCCAGGCTCCTTTCACCTGAGTTGGCCACTTCCCACCTCCTCAGAGCGGCTGGTATGGTCTCACCTGAGGCAGCAAACTTGGCTGCCTCAAGGCTTCCGTTGTTTTCACTGACCCCCCTACTTTCGGTGGGTTTTGGCTCTTTGCTGTTCTGCTGGCGAGTGCTCAAGCTCTTGTCATGGCAGCCATTAGCTCAGGACATCCGCCATCATCCTCACCACCGCTTTCTTGAAGAGATTTTGCCTGCTCTCACTCCTCCATTGAATGGAGCCCCGGCACCTGATTCTAGCTGATGCAATATTAGCCAGTTCAAGGCGGGGGGGCTATGAATCGTCAAGAATGGCCACTGGCCCACAAGCCTGGATTGCTTGGGGCCGGTGTGCTAAATTCAAAATGCAAGAACACATTTTGTTCTATAGGTTTATCTGCAAGCTCTGGAATAATCCAAAAGGTGAATATAGATGGAAGTCGCTATGATATATTTATACGCACCCATCAGTTGTGACATTAAAACCACCTGCCTGATATTGTGGAGGTCTGGACTCCACAAGTCCTCTGACGGTGCCCTGTGGTATCTGGCACCAAGACGTTATCAGCAGAACCTTTTAGTCCTGTGAGGTGCGAGGTGCGAGGTGCGGCCTTCATGGCTGGGACTTGTTTATCCAGCACATCCCACAGATGCTCCATCAGATTGAGGTTGCACAGTAATTGGGCTCAATGAGAATCTTTTTAGCAGCTTTCTGTAAATGAATGATGCAGCTTATAATGTAGTATCAGCTCTTGGTCAGATATTATGTTCCTCTAGGCATTAGGATTACATGTCGCTATGTAGGTTATCAGCCTTTTATTGATAGCCATGTAATTTATAACATGTAGTGCGTGATGGATTTCTGGAACTAATATATTATATTATATATAAATAAAAACCACACACTTCAAGAAACCCCTAACAACGCATGTTTTCCCGATTTCTTCAGTTGTATATGTGAAATGAGTAGTGCCATCTGTGGATCAAATAAAGTGTGTCCACCAGTAATGGATACACTTGTGCACCCACTAAGAGATCTGAAAACATGCACGGTTAGTGGTCCCCGAGTTGCCCCCTTTTTGTAGGCGTGCTAAGCGCAGGTTCTGCAGCATTGGACGTAAACTCCCTGGGCCCGGCTGACCAGTTCCGGCGGCGTGTCCATCTGAGCGTCAGCAGCACTCGGATCGCAGATGCATGCATTTCTTACAGACGCCTCCTGCGCCATTTGCAATACCGTACAATTCAGAATCAGGCCCTAGAATTAGTTTATGGGAATATCCCAGACACCACATATTCGCCTACCTCTATACTGTGGCGTGACGTATAGATCCTCCAGATACAGCGAGCGCCCCTCCCAGGTGCTATAAATGAAGTACGTCAGTGCATATCCCACCAGATGAGGACCTGGAACATACAGGTGTATACTCAGTGCAGTCATTTCCCATCTCGCTGCACACACAGAACACAGCGACCAGGGCTGAATTATTATAGTGCAATGTTTTATTCAGTTATTTATATAGAGCGCACATTCTGCAGCGTTTTATATATTAGGCCAATCACATCCGTCCCTGCCCCAGTGAGCTAACAGTGCCGGAACTCCGGGAAGTCATTGGCCTCTGCGTGCCAGCTGTCAGGAGGGCACAGAGGAGCAGGCCCGTGACCGGGGTGTATAAGGACCCCACAGAGAGATCCATCTATAACCGCTGCCTGCACCCTGCTGACCACTGTAACGCGGCGCAGGCAGCAGCTATGGATCCATCTGTGGGGTACGGGGAGCTTCAGGCATCACCACTACTCCAACCATGCTGCCTATACTTTGTTACTGAGATGTTTCTTTTCCTCACACATCCTTTCTACCCTCTGTATTAATGGCTTTACTACTGTGATGCACCCAGGGGCCAGTGTTCCCCGCACACCCCGCACCCATTATAGCTATGCCCCTGGATGCACCCATGCTGATTTACATTTATAATTGCGGCTGAGAACCCCGGGCGAACGCAGGACATCTGACATATAGTGGTGATTATGTATATTGCAATGAGAAATAATCATTATGTTCTGCAAGAGACACCAAGAAATTCTCCTCACAGCCGACTCTGGTTACATCGGATTCAGTACAAAATAAATAAACAAATTTCAATGGTCATTTGCAAAAGAGCAAAATCACAGACTAAGTTCTACTTTCCCTCCGCGCTGAACATGTGACTTTTACTTCCTATGAAATTCCCGTCACTACTGATATCACAGAGGAGATTCCTGGGGGAACCTCTAGGATCTGGGATGTGTGTGTGTACAGGTATATATGCGCTAGGCAGACAGCTACTGTACATATATACACATTCTGCAGATTATCACATAACTGTCCTCTCTAGTGACCTGCAGAACATTGCTCTGTCCCAGCTCTTTTGACCTCCATTATAATCTCTATGCTGATGATACTCAGATCTACCTTTCCTCCCCTGACCTCTCCCCCTCTCTACTGACTCGTATCTCCAACTGTCTCTCTGCTGTCTCTTCCTGGATGTCCCAGCGATTTCTTACACTTAATATGTCTAAGACAGAGTTGATCATCTTCCCACCCTCCCACATAACATCATGTCCCACTATTTCTTTATCAATTGATGGAATGACTATCTCATCTAGTCCCAAAGTGCGCTGTCTTGGAGTTATCCTGGACTCATCCCTCTCCTTCAAACCATATATCCAGAACCTCTCACAGTCCTGTCATTTCCATCTCAAATATATTTCCAAGATCAGACACTTTCTCAGCCAGGATGCCACGAAAACCCTCATACACTCACTGGTCATCTCCAGATTGGACTACTGTAACCTCCTATCTGGCCTCCCTGACTCCCATCTCTCTCCTCTCCAGTCTGTCCTCAATGCTGCTGCTCGGCTCATCTTCCTCTCCAAACGCTCTACATCTGCCTCCCCTCTCCTACAAGCCCTACACTGGCTCCCCTTCCCCTTCAGAACTCAATTCAAGGTTCTCACACTCGCTTACAAAGCCTTCACCCATTACTCTGCCATTTACATCTCTGACCTCATCTCCCTCCACTCTCCTGGCCGCCCCCTTCGCTCAACTAATACACTTCATCCTCTCAAGCCAACTGATTACTTCCTCCCACTCCCGCCTCCAAGATTTTGCCCGTGCTGCTTCCCACCTTTGGAACTCTCTCCCTCTCCGACTCTCCTCCTCTTTACAATCCTTCAAACGGGCTCTCAAGACCCACTACTTCATCAAAGCCTTCCAGCTATCATCCTAACCTGCTGCTATATGCTCCTTCCTACCTGTTTATACCTTCTGTGTCACACCCGTTTGTCTGCCCCTCCCCTTTAGAATGTAAGCCATTACGAGCAGGGCCCCCTACCCTCTTGTGCTTCTCCTTACTTTACTTTCATCTACTTCTTACCCCCCACCTGGACACCTAACACCTGGTTGCTTACGCTCTGTTGCATATCTAGGTGTTATGGTCACTTATGTATCAATGTATATTATCCATGTCCTTGTCCTATATTGTACTGTAAGTCTGTTGTCAAATTATTTCTTCATGTACTGTGTAAGGCGCTGCGGAACACTTGTGGCGCCATATAAATAAAGGATGATAATAATAATAATAATAATAATAATAATAATAATAATAATAATAATAATCTACCCCCTGACCAATATATAGTGATATATTCTGCAGATTACTACATTACTGACATCTGTAGGAATCTGCAGAACATTGCTCACAAAGAACCCAGTGACGTGCCCCTTCTCCCTATTATGTAGAAATACACATGTGGCTCAAACACTGAAACAATTTATAACCTGAAATAACACCGTAGTGCACCCCAGTAATATCTACGCCCCAACAACTGACAGCATAACGGCTGCTTGGATCAGAGGGTTCTCATACCGGCTGATGTTCTATCTTCTTCTTCTTCACACTCTGCCACCAGACATCGAAAGAGGGGGGCTGGTCCCCCAAAACCATCATGTAAAAGATCTGAGGATGAACATATCAGCGATTACTACATATCTCTCACCATGCCAACACACCAGTAATATCATACACAAGTATCCCACCACTATCCCACATACCTGTAACCGGTGTGCTAAATAATTAATTTCTACATAAGCATATAAGTTGTAAGTTGTAACATATACCCTGTGCTAGGCCCCATTGAGGTCTGCAAAGAGATTGTATTCATATAGTTGCAGTCTAAGCATAGAATGGTCAGATATAACCTTTTGGGGTCAAATGAGACATAATTTGAGGGGCCTAGCTTGTACCTGCCATTACTATTAGTAGATGTAGAATGAGCCATTCATAGCTTACATGAATTATCAGTTACCACGTTCCATTAGAATGACCATTGTAAGATGTGTAGAGATGCTAAGCATTATGGGTAATCTGAGACTCTACACAAAGGAGGTTTTGAAATAGAGTTTATCTCCATACATAACTAGGATACGTCATTAATGTATGTCTTTGTCTGAATATATCTTAGTGCTTACAGAGCATGTGCAAGAGAGATAAGTTTGGTCAAAGCTACTTTCTACTAACTAGAGCTTGATACCAAGTATGTAACTAATATGGGCTTAATAGCAGGAACGCCAACACCCATATACTACTAGGGTATATAAATCAGAGGTAGACAAAAGGTCTCAGCTCGTGCATGGACCTGAGACTGCAGTAAGGATGCCTGCAGTGTAAATTGTACTACCTGGGTGTTGTGAAACGAGGGCTCCCCAGAAGAAGAGAAGATGAAGAACATCTAATGCTGAAGATGATGAATTACCGGTGTCATCTGAATACATAGACAGAAGTTGAGTATACTGTATACTTTGTATGTTAATTGTATGTTTGTTACTTGTAAATAAAGTGTGTTCATTTGTACTCACTCATATTGGTCACATGTGTACTATTCATTTCATCAGAACGAAACCCACCATTATGTAATACCCCTCTTATTTTATCACTTTCCCAAATCTTCTTCTGTCCCTTTACTATGCCAAATACCCCGCTATACCATCATCACTATTCCAAATACCCCTCTATACCACAATCACTATTCCAAATACCCCTCTATACCACAATCACTTTTCCATATACCCCTCTATACCACCATCACTATTCCATATACCCCTCTATACCATCGCTATTCCAAATACCCTGATATACCACCATCACTATTCCAAATACCCCGCTATACCACCATCACTATTCCAAATACCCCGCTATACCACCATCACTATTCCAAATACCCCGCTATACCATCATCACTAGGCCAAATACCCCGCTATACCATCATCACTAGGCCAAATACCCCGCTATACCACCATCACTATTCCAAATACCCCGCTATACCACCATCACTATTCCAAATACCCCTCTATACCATCGCTATTCCAAATACCCCTCTATACCACCATCACTATTCCAAATACCCCGCTATACCATCATCACTATGCCAAATACCCCGCTATACCATCACTATTCCAAATACCCCGCTATACCACCATCACTATTCCAAATACCCTGCTATACCACCATCGCTATTCCAAATACCCCTCTATACCACCATCACTATTCCAAATACCCCGCTATACCATCATCACTATGACAAATACCCGCTATACCATGACTATTCCAAATACCCCTCTATACCACCATCACTATTCCAAATACCCGGCTATACCACCATCACTATTCCAAATACCCCTCTATACCACCATCACTATTCCAAATACCCCTCTATACCACCATCACTATACCAAATACCCCTCTATACCACCATCACTATTCCAAATACCCCTCTATACCATCATCACTATTCCAAATACCCATCTATACCACCATCACTATTCCAAATACCCCTCTATACCACCATCACTATTCCAAATACCCCTCTATACCACCATCACTATTCCAAATACCCCGCTATACCACCATCACTATTCCAAATACCCCTCTATACCACCATCACTATTCCAAATACCCCTCTATACCACCATCACTATTCCAAATACCCCTCTATACTATTACTGTACCAAATACCCCTTATCCCAAATCCTCTTCCATCCCATTATTATGCCAAATACCCCTCTATACCACCACTATTCCAAATACCCCGCTATACCAATGCTATTCTAAATACCCCGCTATACCATCATCACTATTCCAAATACCCCGCTATACCATCATCACTATTCCAAATACCCCTCTATACCACCATCACTATTCCAAATACCCCTCTATACCACCATCACTATTCCAAATACCCCTCTATACCATCACTATTCCAAATACCCCGTTATACCAATGCTATTCCAAATACCCCGCTATATCAATGCTATTCCAAATACCCCGCTATACCATCACTATTCCAAATACCCCTCTATTCCACCATCACTATTCCAAATACCCCTCTATACCACCATCACTATTCCAAATACCCCTCTATACCATTGCTATTCCAAATACCCCGCTATACCAATGCTATTCCAAATACCCCTCTATACCATCATCACTATTCCAAATACCCCGCTATACCATCACTATTCCAAATACCCCTCTATTCCACCATCACTGTTCAAAATACCCCTCTATACCACCATCACTATTCTAAATACCCCTCTATACTATTACTGTACCAAATACCCCTTATCCCAAATCCTCTTCCATCCCATTATTATGCCAAATACCCCGCTATACTATCACTATTCCAAATATCCTGCTATACCATCATCACTATTCCAAATACCCCTCTATACCATCATCACTATTCCAAATACCCCTCTATACCATCATCACTATTCCAAATACCTCTCTATACCACCATCACTATTCCAAATACCCCTCTATACCACCATCACTATTCTAAATACCCCTCTATACCACCATCACTATTCCAAATACCCCGCTATACCATCACTATTCCAAATACCCCTCTATACTATTACTGTACCAAATACCCCTATCCCAAATCCTCTTCCATCCCATTATTATGCCAAATACCCTGCTATACCATCATCACTATGCCAAATACCCCTCTATACCACCATCACTATTCCAAATACCCCTCTATACCACCATCACTATTCCAAATACCCCGCTATACCACCATCACTATTCCAAATACCCCTCTATACCACCATCACTATTCCAAATACCCCTCTATACCACCATCACTATTCCAAATACCCCTCTATACCACCATCACTATTCCAAATACCCCTCTATACCATCATCACTATTCCAAATACCCCTCTATACCACCATCACTATTCCAAATACCCCTCTACACCACCATCACTATTCCAAATACCCCTCTATACCACCATCACTATTCCAAATACCCCGCTATACCACCATCACTATTCCAAATACCCCTCTATACCACCATCACTATTCCAAATACCCTTCTATACCACCATCACTATTCCAAATACCCCTCTATACCACCATCACTATTCCAAATACCCCTCTATACCACCATCACTATTCCAAATACCCTTCTATACCACCATCACTATTCCAAATACCCTTCTATACCACATCACTATTCCAAATACCCCTCTATACCACCATCACTATTCCAAATACCCCACTATACCACCATCACTATTCCAAATACCCTTCTATACCACCATCACTATTCCAAATACCCTTCTATACCACCATAACTATTCCAAATACCCCTCTATACCACCATCACTATTCCAAATACCCCTCTATACCACCATCACTATTCCAAATACCCCTCTATACCACCATCACTATTCCAAATACCCTTCTATACCACCATCACTATTCCAAATACCCCTCTATACCACCATCACTATTCCAAATACCCCTCTATACCACCATCACTATTCCAAATACCCCTCTATACCACCATCACTATTCCAAATACCCCTCTATACCACCATCACTATTCCAAATACCCCTCTATACCACCATCACTATTCCAAATACCCCTCTATACCACCATCACTATTCCAAATACCCCTCTATACCACAATCACTATTCCAAATACCCCTCTATACCATCATCACTATTCCAAATACCCCTCTATACCACCATCACTATTCCAAATACCCCTCTACACCACCATCACTATTCCAAATACCCCTCTATACCACCATCACTATTCCAAATACCCCGCTATACCACCATCACTATTCAAAATACCCCTCTATACCACCATCACTATTCCAAATACCCTTCTATACCACCATCACTATTCCAAATACCCCTCTATACCACCATCACTATTCCAAATACCCCTCTATACCACCATCACTATTCCAAATACCCCTCTATACCACCATCACTATTCCAAATACCCCTCTATACCACCATCACTATTCCAAATACCCCTCTATACCACCATCACTATTCCAAATACCCCGCTATACCACCATCACTATTCCAAATACCCCTCTATACCACCATCACTATTCCAAATACCCCTCTATACCACCATCACTATTCCAAATACCCCTCTATACTATTATTGTACCAAGTACCCCTATCCCAAATCCTCTTCCATCCCATTATTATGCCAAATACCCCTCTATACCACCATCACTATTCCAAATACCTCTCTATACCACCATCACTATTCCAAATACCCTTCTATACCACCATCACTATTCCAAATACCCCTCTATACCACCATCACTATTCCAAATACCCCTCTATACCACCATCACTATACCAAATACCCCTCTATACCACCATCACTATTCCAAATACCCCTCTATACCATTGCTATTCCAAGTACCTCTCTATACCACCATCACTATTCCAAATACCCTTCTATACCATCATCACTATTCCAAATACCCTTCTATACCACCATCACTATACCAAATACCCCCCTATACCACCATCACTATTCCAAATACCCCTCAATATCACCATCACTATTCCAAATACCCCTCTATACCACCATCACTATTCCAAATACCCTTCTATACCACCATCACTATTCCAAATACCCCCTATACCACCATCACTATTCCAAATACCCCTCAATACCACCATCACTATTCCAAATACACCTCTATACTATTACTGTACCAAATACCCCCTATCCCAAATCCTCTTCCATCCCATTATTATGCCATATACCCCTCTATACCATCACTATGCCAATGAGCCCCATGACAATCCCAAATAACCACCCATCCCATCACTATGAGCATTAGTGATCATTTCATATCACACACATGGCAGTAATGGGCTCCTGTGTGTGTGATTATTATTACATCCCAGTGGTACTGACACACATGTCCTGGTACGCCCGGCGTGACCGAGACGCCCTGACAGACGCAGCGCAACACCAGTCACAGTGTACTAAAGGCCCCAGGCTGAGACTTTACTCGCACAGGAATTGGTTTTAAACACAAAGTCGCAGATAAAGCACAGCGGGCGGGACTTGGCGTGAGAAGAAGCCGTGGCCGCTATGGCAGACTCAGTCACAGATGTACAAATGCCTCACACCTCATTGGTCAGTGTAATCTAGTAAAGTAGTTTTGTCCCTTCCAGTTGTTATAAAATGCACATTTTAAGCTAGAAAAAGGCCATGTTGCGCGATACCTAGCGTACCCAGAGATCTGGCGCATCGGAAGCCATATTGTACGAGGCCACATCTGTAATTACTTATTGCCACCAATGAGACATTATAATTATCAGGTTTATATATGCCCCCTAGTGATATAGGGGGTCTTTTTACTAAGCAGTGTTAGGAGACAGAGTGAAAAGTGATAAGGTACCAGCCAATCAGCTCCTAACTGTCATTTTCAAACACAGCCTGTGAGATGACAGTTAGGAGCTGATTGGCTGGTACCTTATCACTTTTCACTCTGTCTCCTAACACTGCTTAGTAACTAGACTATAGAACATTTCTCTGTCCCATCTGTATCCTGACAGATACATGGTGATATATTCTGCAGATTACTACATGACTGACCTCTACACATCTGCAGAACATTGCTCTGTTCCATCTACCCCCTGACATGTACATTACTGACCTATCTAGATCCGCTGCAGATCATTGCTCTATACAATACACTGGATATTTGCTACCAGAAATGCATTAACGCTACCACCTAGACAGATGCTGATCAGCAGAATTTCTTGGTATAAAGAGCGGCGGCCCCTTCTATTTCTCTCCCATCCTAGACGCATCCGGCACCGGTTGCGCTGCATATAGTTCCGCACCTTCTGCCGTTATTTTCACCTGATTCGATAACTTCTCGTACTCGGCCAGCTCCTAGAACAGAGGGTACAAAGCTGGTTACAGACCTGGGAAGGGCAGAGACCGCAGCTGGGTGGGCTACATACTGATGTCACATTAGAGGGATCAGAGTAAGCACAGCACTAACAGAGGAAATTGTGCACCTAAAACGTGCGCATCAAATAGCAGCCAAAGTGCCCCCACAGTGTAGCAGCAACACCCCACACTCCCAACAATCAATATCACCAACAGGGCCGGCCCAACCTATATGCCAGATACGCGGCTGCGTAGAGCACCAGACTGAGGAGGGGGTGCCGCAGCACTTATGCGGCTAGAGGCTCGAGTCCCTGCTGGAGGGGAAGGAGTGAGCGCTCTACTCCCCTCATCTATAGGGCGAAGAAGCAATCGGATTACCAGCAGCTGGAAGTGGATCATCACTTTGGTAATCTGATCCGAGCGGTGCCAGCTGCACTGAGACCTACACGGGAGGGGGCGCGGCCGGGTGACGGGTCATGTGCCACTGAGCAGACTAACAAAAAAGCATGCCGCAGCGCTCAGGAGGGAGCCCGCCGATGTTACTGCCAGCCAGACCTGGTCCCCGCATTCGGGACCTTATTCAGAGGCGGCCGTACGGTCTACGACCGCACGGCCGCCTCGATGTTTGGCCAGTGCGCATGCGTGAGACCTGCTACGACCGACATCGCCGGTCGTAGCGGGTCTCTTTCCAAAGGGGCCAAGCTGTCGATGTTGATTGACAGCTCGCCCCGTTTGGAAGGCGGGCCGGGGGGTGGCAGCCCAAGCGGAGGCGTTCCCATGGGAACGCCTACCTTTTGAGGGAGGGCCCACTGACATCACTACTATCCGTGTAGGTCTCAGTGCAGCTGGCACCGCTCGGATCAGATTACCAAAGTGATGATCCACTTCCAGCTGCTGGTAATCCGATTGCTTCTTCGCCCTATAGATGAGGGGAGTAGAGCGCTCACTCCTTCCCCTCCAGACAGTTTAGTCCCACACTAGTGATTATTGCACACTATCACACCCCAGACTATTATTCTGTGCACTATCACACCCCAGACTATTATTCTGTGTACTATTATACCGCACACTATCACAGCCCAGACTATTCTGTGCACAATTATACCGCACACTATCACACCCCAGACTATTATACTGCACACTATCACAGCCCAGACTATTATACTGCACACTATCACAGCCCAGACTATTATTCTGTACACTCTTACACCGCACACTATCACACCCCAGAATATTATTCTGTGTACTATTATACCACACACTATCACAGCCCAGACTATTATTCTGTGCACTATCACACCCCAGACTATTATTCTGTGTACTATTATACAGCACACTATCACACCCCAAACTATTATTCTGTGCAATATCATACCGCATACTATCACACCCCAGACTATTATTCTGTGCACTATCACACCCCTGACTATTGTTCTGTGCACTATCACACCCCAGACTATTATTCTCTGCACTATCACACCCCAGACTATTATTCTGTGCACTATCACCCCAGACTATTATACTGTAAACTATTATACCGCACACTATCACACCCTAGACTATTATTCTGTGCACTATCACACCCCAGACTATTATTCTGTGTACTATTATACAGCACACTATCACACCCCAAACTATTATTCTGTGCAATATCATACCGCATACTATCACACCCCAGACTATTATTCTGTGCACTATCACACCCCTGACTATTGTTCTGTGCACTATCACACCCCAGACTATTATTCTCTGCACTATCACACCCCAGACTATTATTCTGTGCACTATCACCCCAGACTATTATACTGTAAACTATTATACCGCACACTATCACACCCCAGACTATTATTCTGTGCACTATTATACGGCACACTATCGCACCCCCAGACTATTATACTGCACACTATCACACCCCAGACTACTATACTGCACACTATCACAACCCAGACTGTTATACTGCACACTATCACATCCCAGACTATTGTTCTGTACACTATTATACCGCACACTATCACACCCCAGACTATTATTCTGTGTACTATTATACCGCACACTATCACACCCCAGACTATTATTCTGTGCACTATTATACCGCACACTATCACACCCCAGACTATTATTCTGTGCACTATCACAGCCCAGACTATTATACTGTGTACTATTATACCGCACACTATCACACCCCAGACTATTGTTCTGTACACTATTATACCGCACACTATCACAACCCAGACTATTATTCTGTGCACTATCACACCCCAGACTATTGTTCTGTACACTATTATACCGCACACTATCACACCCCAGACTATTATTCTGTACACTATTATACCGCACACTATCACACCCCAGACTATTATTCTGTGCACTATTATACCGCACACTATCACACCCCAGACTATTATTCTATGCACTATTATACCGCACACTATCACACCCCAGACTATTATTCTGTGCACTATTATACTGCACACTATCGCACCCCAGACTATTATACTGTACACTATCACAGCCCAGACTATTATACTGCACACTATCACAGCCCAGACTATTGTTCTGTACACTATTATACCGCACACTATCACACCCCAGACTATTATTCTGTGCACTATCACACCCAAGACTATTGTTCTGTACACTATTATACCGCACACTATCACACCCCAGACTATTATTCTGTGTACTATTATACTGCACACTATCACACCCCAGACTATTATTCTGTGCACTATCACACCCCAGACTATTATTCTGTGCACTATCACACCCCAGACTATTATTCTGTACACTATTATACCGCACACTATCACACCCCAGACTATTATTCTGTGCACTATCACACCCCAGACTATTGTTCTGTACACTATTTTACCGCACACTATCACACCCCAGACTATTATTCTGTGTACTATTATACCGCACACTATCACACCCCAGACTATTATACTGTGCACTATTATACCGCACACTATCACACCCCAGACTACTATTCTATGCACTATTATACCGCACACTATCACACCCCAGACTATTATTCTGTGCACTATTTTACCGCACACTAACACACCACAGACTATTATTCTATGCACTATTATACCACACACTATCACACCCCAGACTATTATTCTATGCACTATTATACCGCACACTATCACAGCCCAGACTATTATACTGCACACTATCACAGCCCAGACTATTGTTCTGTACACTATTATACCGCACAATATCACACCCAAGACTATTATTATGTGTACTATTATACCGCACACTATCACACCCCAGACTATTATTCTGTACACTATCACACCCCAGACTATTATTCTGTGCACTATCACACCCCAGACTATTATTCTGTACACTATTATACCACACACTATCACACCCCAGACTATTATTCTGTGTACTATTATACCGCACACTATCACACCCCAGACTATTATTCTATACACTATCACACCCCAGACTATTATTCTGTGCACTATCACACCCCAGACTATTATTCTGTACACTATTATACTGCACACTATCACACCCCAGACTATTATTCTGTGCACTATCACACCTCAGACTATTATTCTGTACACTATCACACCCCAGACTACTATTCTGTACACTATCACGCCCCAGACTATTATTCTGTACACTATCACACCCCAGACTATTATTCTGTGCACTATCACACCCCAGACTATTGTTCTGTACACTATTATGCCGCACACTATCACACCCCCGACTATTATTCTGTACACTATCACACCCCAGACTATTATTCTGTGTACTATTAAACCGCACACTATCACACCCCAGACTATTATTCTGTGCACTATCACACCCCAGACTATTACACTGTTTACTATTATACCGCACACTATCACAGCCCAGACTATTATTCTGTACACTATTATAACGCACACTAACACACACCAGACTACTATTCTGTGCACTATTATACCGCACACTATCACACCACAGACTATTATTCTGTACACTATTATACCGCACACTAACACACCCCAGACTATTATTCTATGCTCTATTATACCACACACTATCACACCCCAGACTATTTTTCTATGCACTATTATACTGCACACTATCACACCCCAGACTATTCTGTGCACTATTATACCGCACACTATCACACCCCAGACTATTCTGTGCACAATTATACCGCACACTATCCCACCCCAGACTATTATTCTGTGCACTATTATACTGCACACTATCGCACCCCAGACTATTATACTGCACACTATCACAGCCCAGACTATTATATTGTACACTATAACAGCCCAGACTGTTATTCTGTGCACTATTATACCTCACACTATCACACCACAGACTATTATTCTGTGTACTATTATACTGCACACTATCACACTCCAGACTATTCTGTGCACTATTATACCGCACACTATCACACCACAGACTATTATTCTGTGTACTATTATACCGCACACTATCACACCACAGACTATTATTCTGTGTACTATTATACTGCACACTATCACACCCCAGACTATTATACTGCACACTATCACAGCCCAGACTATTATTCTGTGCACTATTATATCGCACACTATCACACCCCAGACTATTATTCTGTACACTATTATTCCGCACACTATCACACCCCAGACTATTATTCTGTGTACTATTATACCACACACTATCACACCCCAGACTATTATTCTGTGCACTATTATACCGCACACTATCACACCCCAGACTATTGTTCTGTACACTATTATACTGCACACTATCACACCCCAGACTATTATTCTGTACACTATCACACCCCAGACTATTATTCTGTGCACTATCACAGCCCAGACTATTATTCTGTGCACTATTATACCGCACACTATCACACCCCAGACTATTATACTGCACACTATCACAGCCCAGACTATTATACTGCACACTATCACAGCCCAGACTATAATTCTGTGCACTATTATACCGCACACTATCACACCCCAGACTATTATTCTGTACACTATTATACTACACACTATCACACCCCAGACTATTCTGTGCACAATTATACTGCACACTATCACAGCCCAGACTATTATTCTGTGCACTATTATATCGCACACTATCACACCCCAGACTATTATTCTGTACACTATTATTCCGCACACTATCACACCCCAGACTATTATTCTGTGTACTATTATACCGCACACTATCACATCCCAGACTATTGTTCTATACACTATTATACCGCACACTATCACACCCCAGACTATTATACTGCACACTATTACACTGCACACTATCACAGCCCAGACTATTATACCGCACACTATCGCACCCCAGACTATTATTCTATGCACTATCACACCCCAGACTATTATTCTGTGCACTATTATACTGCACACTATCACAGCCCAGACTATTATTCTGTGTACTATTATACTGCACACTGTCACACCCCAGACTATTATTCTGTGTTCTAATATACCGCACACTATCACACCCCAGACTATTATTCTGTGTACTATTATACTGCACACTATCACACCCCAGACTGTTATTCTGTGTACTATTATACCGCACACTATCACACCCCAGACTATTATTCTGTGTACTATTATACCGCACACTATCACACCCCAGACTATTATTCTGTGCACTATTATACCGCACACTATCACACCCCAGACTATTATTCTGTGCACTATTATACCGCACACTATCACACCCCAGACTATTATTCTGTGCACTATCACACCCCAGACTATTATTCTGTACACTATCACAGCCCAGACTATTATACTGCACACTATCACAGCCCAGACTATTATTCTGTGCACTATTATACCGCACACTATCACAGCCCAGACTATTATTCTGTGCACTATCACACCCCAGACTATTATACTGTTTACTATTATACCGCACACTATCACACCCCAGACTATTATTTTGTGCACTATCACACCCCAGACTATTTTGTGCACTATCACACCACAGACTATTATTGTGTGCACTATTATACCGCACACTATCACACCCCAGACTATTATTGTGTGCACTATTATACCGCACTATATCACACCCCTGACTATTATTCTGTGCACTATTATACCGCACACTATCACACCCCAGACTATTATAGTGTGCACTATTATACCGCACACTATCACACCCAAGACTATTATTCTGTACACTATCACACCCCAGACTATTATAGTGTGCACTATTATACCGCACACTATCACACCCAAGACTATTATACCGCACACTATCACAGCTCAGGACTATTATTCTGTACACTATTATACCGCACACTATCACACCCAAGACTATTATTCTGTGTACTATTATACAGCACACTATCACAGACCAGACTATTATACCGCACACTATCACAGCCCAGACTATTATTCTGTACACTATTATACCGCACCCAATCACAGCCCAGACTATTATTCTGTACACTATTATACCGCACACTATCACAGCCCAGACTATTATTCTGTACACTATTATACCGCACACTATCACAGCTCAGGACTATTATTCTGTACACTATTATACTGCACCCTATCACAGCCCAGACTATTATTCTGTGCACTATTATACCGCACACTATCACAGCCCAGACTATTAATCTGTACACTATTATACAGCACACTATCACAGGCCAGACTATTATTCTGTACACTATTATACCGCACACTATCACAGCCCAGACTATTATTCTGTACAATATTATACCGCACACTATCACAGCCCAGACTATTATTCTGTACACTATCACAGCCCAGACTATTATACTGCACACTATCACAGCCCAGACTATTATTCTGTACACTATTATACCGCACACTATCACAGCCCAGACTATTATACCGCACACTATCACTCCCCAGACTATTATACTGCACACTATCACACCCCAGACTATTATTCTGTACACTATTATACCTCACACTATCACAGCCCAGACTATTATTCTGTACACTATTATACCGCACACTATCACACCCCAGACTATTATTTTGTGCACTATCACACCGCAGACTATTGTTCTGTACATTATTATATCGCACACTATCCCATCCCAGACTATTATTCTGTACACTATTATACCGCACACTATCACACCCCAGACTATTATTCTGTACACTATTATACCGCACACTATCACACCCCAGACTATTATTCTGTACACTATTATACCGCACACTTTCACACCCCAGACTATTATTCTGTGCACTATCACATGCCAGATTATTATTCTGTACACTATTATACCGCACACTATCACAGCCCAGAGTATTATTCTGTACACTATTATACCGCACACTATCACACCCCAGACTATTATTCTGTGTACTATTATACTGCACACTATCACAGCCCAGACTATTATTCTGTACACTATTATACCACACACCATCACAGCCCAGACTATTATTCTGTACACTATTATACCGCACACTATCACAGCCCAGACTATTATACCGCACACTATCACACCCCAGACTATTATTCTGTGCACTATCACACGCCAGACTATTGTTCTGAACATTATTATACCGCACACTGTCACAGCCCAGACTATTATTCTGTACACTATTATACCGCACACTATCACACCCCAGACTATTATTCTGTGTACTATTATACTGCACACTATCACAGCCCAGACTATTATACCGCACACTATACCAGCCCAGACTATTATACCGCACACTATAACAGCCCAGACTATTATACCGCACACTATCACAGCCCAGACCATTATTGTGTGCACTATTATACCGCTCACTATCACACCCCAGAGTATTATTGTGTGCACTATTATACCGCACACTATCACACCCCAGACTATTATTGTGTGCACTATTATACCGCACTATATCACACCCCTGACTATTATTCTGTGCACTATTATACCGCACACTATCACACCCAAGACTATTATTCTGTGTACTATTATACAGCACACTATCACAGCCCAGACTATTATACCGCACACTATCACAGCCCAGACTATTATTCTGTACACTATTATACCGCACCCAATCACAGCCCAGACTATTATTCTGTACACTATTATACCGCACACTATCACAGCCCAGACTATTATTCTGTACACTATTATACCGCACACTATCACAGCCCAGACTATTATTCTGTACACTATTATACCGCACACTATCACAGCCCAGACTATTATTCTGTACACTATTATACCGCACACTATCACAGCCCAGACTATTATTCTGTACACTATCACAGCCCAGACTATTATACTGCACACAATCACAGCCCAGACTTTTATTCTGTACACTATTATACTGCACACTATCACAGCCCAGACTATTATACCGCACACTATCAGTCCCCAGACTAATATACTGCACACTATCACACCACAGACTATTATTCTGTACACTATTATACCACACACTATCACAGCCCAGACTATTATTCTGTACACTATTATACCGCACACTATCACACCCCAGACTATTATTCTGTACACTATTATACCGCACACTATCACAGCCCAGACTATTATACTGCACACTATCACACCAAAGACTATTATACCGTACACTATCACAGCCCAGACTATTATACTGCACACTATCACACCCCAGACTATTATACCGTACACTATTATACCGCACACTATCACAGCCCAGACTATTATACCGTACACTATTATAATGCACACTATCACAGCCCAGACTATTATTCTGTACACTATTATACTGCACACTATCACATCCCAGACTATTATTCTGTACACTATTATACTGCACACTATCACAGCCCAGACTATTATACCGCACACGATCACACCCCAGACTATTATACTGCACACTATCACACCCCAGACTGTTATACTGCACACTATCATGTCCCAGACTATTATTCTGTACACTATTATACTGCACACTATCACAGCCCAGACTATTATTCTGTACACTATTATACCGCACATTATCACACCCCATACTATTATACCGCACATTATCACACCCCAGACTATTATACTGCACACTATTATACCGCACACTATCACACCCTAGACTATTATACTGCACACTATCACACCCCAGACTATTATTCTGTGCACTATCACAGCCCAGACTATTATACTGTGTACTATTATACCGCACACTATCACACCCCAGACTATTGTTCTGTACACTATTATACCGCACACTATCACAACCCAGACTATTATTCTGTGCACTATCACACCCCAGACTATTGTTCTGTACACTATTATACCGCACACTATCACACCCCAGACTATTATTCTGTGCACTATCACAGCCCAGACTATTATACTGTGTACTATTATACCGCACACTATCACACCCCAGACTATTGTTCTGTACACTATTATACCGCACACTATCACAACCCAGACTATTATTCTGTGCACTATCACACCCCAGACTATTGTTCTGTACACTATTATACCGCACACTATCACACCCCAGACTATTATTCTGTACACTATTATACCGCACACTATCACACCCCAGACTATTATTCTGTGCACTATTATACCGCACACTATCACACCCCAGACTATTATTCTATGCACTATTATACCGCACACTATCACACCCCAGACTATTATTCTGTGCACTATTATACTGCACACTATCGCACCCCAGACTATTATACTGTACACTATCACAGCCCAGACTATTATACTGCACACTATCACAGCCCAGACTATTGTTCTGTACACTATTATACCGCACACTATCACACCCCAGACTATTATTCTGTGCACTATCACACCCAAGACTATTGATCTGTACACTATTATACCGCACACTATCACACCCCAGACTATTATTCTGTGTACTATTATACTGCACACTATCACACCCCAGACTATTATTCTGTGCACTATCACACCCCAGACTATTATTCTGTGCACTATCACACCCCAGACTATTATTCTGTACACTATTATACCGCACACTATCACACCCCAGACTATTATTCTGTGCACTATCACACCCCAGACTATTGTTCTGTACACTATTTTACCGCACACTATCACACCCCAGACTATTATTCTGTGTACTATTATACCGCACACTATCACACCCCAGACTATTATACTGTGCACTATTATACCGCACACTATCACACCCCAGACTACTATTCTATGCACTATTATACCGCACACTATCACACCCCAGACTATTATTCTGTGCACTATTTTACTGCACACTAACACACCACAGACTATTATTCTATGCACTATTATACCACACACTATCACACCCCAGACTATTATTCTATGCACTATTATACCGCACACTATCACAGCCCAGACTATTATTCTGTACACTATTATACTACACACTATCACACCCCAGACTATTCTGTGCACAATTATACTGCACACTATCACAGTCCAGACTATTATTCTGTGCACTATTATATCGCACACTATCACACCCCAGACTATTATTCTGTACACTATTATTCCGCACACTATCACACCCCAGACTATTATTCTGTGTACTATTATACCGCACACTATCACATCCCAGACTATTGTTCTATACACTATTATACCGCACACTATCACACCCCAGACTATTATACTGCACACTATTACACTGCACACTATCACAGCCCAGACTATTATACCGCACACTATCGCACCCCAGACTATTATTCTATGCACTATCACACCCCAGACTATTATTCTGTGCACTATTATACTGCACACTATCACAGCCCAGACTATTATTCTGTGTACTATTATACTGCACACTGTCACACCCCAGACTATTATTCTGTGTTCTAATATACCGCACACTATCACACCCCAGACTATTATTCTGTGTACTATTATACTGCACACTATCACACCCCAGACTGTTATTCTGTGTACTATTATACCGCACACTATCACACCCCAGACTATTATTCTGTGTACTATTATACCGCACACTATCACACCCCAGACTATTATTCTGTGCACTATTATACCGCACACTATCACACCCCAGACTATTATTCTGTGCACTATTATACCGCACACTATCACACCCCAGACTATTATTCTGTGCACTATCACACCCCAGACTATTATTCTGTACACTATCACAGCCCAGACTATTATACTGCACACTATCACAGCCCAGACTATTATTCTGTGCACTATTATACCGCACACTATCACAGCCCAGACTATTATTCTGTGCACTATCACACCCCAGACTATTATACTGTTTACTATTATACCGCACACTATCACACCCCAGACTATTATTTTGTGCACTATCACACCCCAGACTATTTTGTGCACTATCACACCACAGACTATTATTGTGTGCACTATTATACCGCACACTATCACACCCCAGACTATTATTGTGTGCACTATTATACCGCACTATATCACACCCCTGACTATTATTCTGTGCACTATTATACCGCACACTATCACACCCCAGACTATTATAGTGTGCACTATTATACCGCACACTATCACACCCAAGACTATTATTCTGTACACTATCACACCCCAGACTATTATAGTGTGCACTATTATACCGCACACTATCACACCCAAGACTATTATACCGCACACTATCACAGCTCAGGACTATTATTCTGTACACTATTATACCGCACACTATCACACCCAAGACTATTATTCTGTGTACTATTATACAGCACACTATCACAGACCAGACTATTATACCGCACACTATCACAGCCCAGACTATTATTCTGTACACTATTATACCGCACCCAATCACAGCCCAGACTATTATTCTGTACACTATTATACCGCACACTATCACAGCCCAGACTATTATTCTGTACACTATTATACCGCACACTATCACAGCTCAGGACTATTATTCTGTACACTATTATACTGCACCCTATCACAGCCCAGACTATTATTCTGTGCACTATTATACCGCACACTATCACAGCCCAGACTATTAATCTGTACACTATTATACAGCACACTATCACAGGCCAGACTATTATTCTGTACACTATTATACCGCACACTATCACAGCCCAGACTATTATTCTGTACAATATTATACCGCACACTATCACAGCCCAGACTATTATTCTGTACACTATCACAGCCCAGACTATTATACTGCACACTATCACAGCCCAGACTATTATTCTGTACACTATTATACCGCACACTATCACAGCCCAGACTATTATACCGCACACTATCACTCCCCAGACTATTATACTGCACACTATCACACCCCAGACTATTATTCTGTACACTATTATACCTCACACTATCACAGCCCAGACTATTATTCTGTACACTATTATACCGCACACTATCACACCCCAGACTATTATTTTGTGCACTATCACACCGCAGACTATTGTTCTGTACATTATTATATCGCACACTATCCCATCCCAGACTATTATTCTGTACACTATTATACCGCACACTATCACACCCCAGACTATTATTCTGTACACTATTATACCGCACACTATCACACCCCAGACTATTATTCTGTACACTATTATACCGCACACTTTCACACCCCAGACTATTATTCTGTGCACTATCACATGCCAGATTATTATTCTGTACACTATTATACCGCACACTATCACAGCCCAGAGTATTATTCTGTACACTATTATACCGCACACTATCACACCCCAGACTATTATTCTGTGTACTATTATACTGCACACTATCACAGCCCAGACTATTATTCTGTACACTATTATACCACACACCATCACAGCCCAGACTATTATTCTGTACACTATTATACCGCACACTATCACAGCCCAGACTATTATACCGCACACTATCACACCCCAGACTATTATTCTGTGCACTATCACACGCCAGACTATTGTTCTGAACATTATTATACCGCACACTGTCACAGCCCAGACTATTATTCTGTACACTATTATACCGCACACTATCACACCCCAGACTATTATTCTGTGTACTATTATACTGCACACTATCACAGCCCAGACTATTATACCGCACACTATACCAGCCCAGACTATTATACCGCACACTATAACAGCCCAGACTATTATACCGCACACTATCACAGCCCAGACCATTATTGTGTGCACTATTATACCGCTCACTATCACACCCCAGAGTATTATTGTGTGCACTATTATACCGCACACTATCACACCCCAGACTATTATTGTGTGCACTATTATACCGCACTATATCACACCCCTGACTATTATTCTGTGCACTATTATACCGCACACTATCACACCCAAGACTATTATTCTGTGTACTATTATACAGCACACTATCACAGCCCAGACTATTATACCGCACACTATCACAGCCCAGACTATTATTCTGTACACTATTATACCGCACCCAATCACAGCCCAGACTATTATTCTGTACACTATTATACCGCACACTATCACAGCCCAGACTATTATTCTGTACACTATTATACCGCACACTATCACAGCCCAGACTATTATTCTGTACACTATTATACCGCACACTATCACAGCCCAGACTATTATTCTGTACACTATTATACCGCACACTATCACAGCCCAGACTATTATTCTGTACACTATCACAGCCCAGACTATTATACTGCACACAATCACAGCCCAGACTTTTATTCTGTACACTATTATACTGCACACTATCACAGCCCAGACTATTATACCGCACAATATCAGTCCCCAGACTAATATACTGCACACTATCACACCACAGACTATTATTCTGTACACTATTATACCACACACTATCACAGCCCAGACTATTATTCTGTACACTATTATACCGCACACTATCACACCCCAGACTATTATTCTGTACACTATTATACCGCACACTATCACAGCCCAGACTATTATACTGCACACTATCACACCAAAGACTATTATACCGTACACTATCACAGCCCAGACTATTATACTGCACACTATCACACCCCAGACTATTATACCGTACACTATTATACCGCACACTATCACAGCCCAGACTATTATACCGTACACTATTATAATGCACACTATCACAGCCCAGACTATTATTCTGTACACTATTATACTGCACACTATCACATCCCAGACTATTATTCTGTACACTATTATACTGCACACTATCACAGCCCAGACTATTATACCGCACACGATCACACCCCAGACTATTATACTGCACACTATCACACCCCAGACTGTTATACTGCACACTATCATGTCCCAGACTATTATTCTGTACACTATTATACTGCACACTATCACAGCCCAGACTATTATTCTGTACACTATTATACCGCACATTATCACACCCCATACTATTATACCGCACATTATCACACCCCAGACTATTATACTGCACACTATTATACCGCACACTATCACACCCTAGACTATTATACTGCACACTATCACACCCCAGACTATTATTCTGTGCACTATCACAGCCCAGACTATTATACTGTGTACTATTATACCGCACACTATCACACCCCAGACTATTGTTCTGTACACTATTATACCGCACACTATCACAACCCAGACTATTATTCTGTGCACTATCACACCCCAGACTATTGTTCTGTACACTATTATACCGCACACTATCACACCCCAGACTATTATTCTGTGCACTATCACAGCCCAGACTATTATACTGTGTACTATTATACCGCACACTATCACACCCCAGACTATTGTTCTGTACACTATTATACCGCACACTATCACAACCCAGACTATTATTCTGTGCACTATCACACCCCAGACTATTGTTCTGTACACTATTATACCGCACACTATCACACCCCAGACTATTATTCTGTACACTATTATACCGCACACTATCACACCCCAGACTATTATTCTGTGCACTATTATACCGCACACTATCACACCCCAGACTATTATTCTATGCACTATTATACCGCACACTATCACACCCCAGACTATTATTCTGTGCACTATTATACTGCACACTATCGCACCCCAGACTATTATACTGTACACTATCACAGCCCAGACTATTATACTGCACACTATCACAGCCCAGACTATTGTTCTGTACACTATTATACCGCACACTATCACACCCCAGACTATTATTCTGTGCACTATCACACCCAAGACTATTGATCTGTACACTATTATACCGCACACTATCACACCCCAGACTATTATTCTGTGTACTATTATACTGCACACTATCACACCCCAGACTATTATTCTGTGCACTATCACACCCCAGACTATTATTCTGTGCACTATCACACCCCAGACTATTATTCTGTACACTATTATACCGCACACTATCACACCCCAGACTATTATTCTGTGCACTATCACACCCCAGACTATTGTTCTGTACACTATTTTACCGCACACTATCACACCCCAGACTATTATTCTGTGTACTATTATACCGCACACTATCACACCCCAGACTATTATACTGTGCACTATTATACCGCACACTATCACACCCCAGACTACTATTCTATGCACTATTATACCGCACACTATCACACCCCAGACTATTATTCTGTGCACTATTTTACTGCACACTAACACACCACAGACTATTATTCTATGCACTATTATACCACACACTATCACACCCCAGACTATTATTCTATGCACTATTATACCGCACACTATCACAGCCCAGACTATTATACTGCACACTATCACAGCCCAGACTATTGTTCTGTACACTATTATACCGCACAATATCACACCCAAGACTATTATTATGTGTACTATTATACCGCACACTATCACACCCCAGACTATTATTCTGTACACTATCACACCCCAGACTATTATTCTGTGCACTATCACACCCCAGACTATTATTCTGTACACTATTATACCACACACTATCACACCCCAGACTATTATTCTGTGTACTATTATACCGCACACTATCACACCCCAGACTATTATTCTATACACTATCACACCCCAGACTATTATTCTGTGCACTATCACACCCCAGACTATTATTCTGTACACTATTATACTGCACACTATCACACCCCAGACTATTATTCTGTGCACTATCACACCTCAGACTATTATTCTGTACACTATCACACCCCAGACTACTATTCTGTACACTATCACGCCCCAGACTATTATTCTGTACACTATCACACCCCAGACTATTATTCTGTGCACTATCACACCCCAGACTATTGTTCTGTACACTATTATGCCGCACACTATCACACCCCCGACTATTATTCTGTACACTATCACACCCCAGACTATTATTCTGTGTACTATTAAACCGCACACTATCACACCCCAGACTATTATTCTGTGCACTATCACACCCCAGACTATTACACTGTTTACTATTATACCGCACACTATCACAGCCCAGACTATTATTCTGTACACTATTATAACGCACACTAACACACACCAGACTACTATTCTGTGCACTATTATACCGCACACTATCACACCACAGACTATTATTCTGTACACTATTATACCGCACACTAACACACCCCAGACTATTATTCTATGCTCTATTATACCACACACTATCACACCCCAGACTATTTTTCTATGCACTATTATACTGCACACTATCACACCCCAGACTATTCTGTGCACTATTATACCGCACACTATCACACCCCAGACTATTCTGTGCACAATTATACCGCACACTATCCCACCCCAGACTATTATTCTGTGCACTATTATACTGCACACTATCGCACCCCAGACTATTATACTGCACACTATCACAGCCCAGACTATTATATTGTACACTATAACAGCCCAGACTGTTATTCTGTGCACTATTATACCTCACACTATCACACCACAGACTATTATTCTGTGTACTATTATACTGCACACTATCACACTCCAGACTATTCTGTGCACTATTATACCGCACACTATCACACCACAGACTATTATTCTGTGTACTATTATACCGCACACTATCACACCACAGACTATTATTCTGTGTACTATTATACTGCACACTATCACACCCCAGACTATTATACTGCACACTATCACAGCCCAGACTATTATTCTGTGCACTATTATATCGCACACTATCACACCCCAGACTATTATTCTGTACACTATTATTCCGCACACTATCACACCCCAGACTATTATTCTGTGTACTATTATACCACACACTATCACACCCCAGACTATTATTCTGTGCACTATTATACCGCACACTATCACACCCCAGACTATTGTTCTGTACACTATTATACTGCACACTATCACACCCCAGACTATTATTCTGTACACTATCACACCCCAGACTATTATTCTGTGCACTATCACAGCCCAGACTATTATTCTGTGCACTATTATACCGCACACTATCACACCCCAGACTATTATACTGCACACTATCACAGCCCAGACTATTATACTGCACACTATCACAGCCCAGACTATAATTCTGTGCACTATTATACCGCACACTATCACACCCCAGACTATTATTCTGTACACTATTATACTACACACTATCACACCCCAGACTATTCTGTGCACAATTATACTGCACACTATCACAGCCCAGACTATTATTCTGTGCACTATTATATCGCACACTATCACACCCCAGACTATTATTCTGTACACTATTATTCCGCACACTATCACACCCCAGACTATTATTCTGTGTACTATTATACCGCACACTATCACATCCCAGACTATTGTTCTATACACTATTATACCGCACACTATCACACCCCAGACTATTATACTGCACACTATTACACTGCACACTATCACAGCCCAGACTATTATACCGCACACTATCGCACCCCAGACTATTATTCTATGCACTATCACACCCCAGACTATTATTCTGTGCACTATTATACTGCACACTATCACAGCCCAGACTATTATTCTGTGTACTATTATACTGCACACTGTCACACCCCAGACTATTATTCTGTGTTCTAATATACCGCACACTATCACACCCCAGACTATTATTCTGTGTACTATTATACTGCACACTATCACACCCCAGACTGTTATTCTGTGTACTATTATACCGCACACTATCACACCCCAGACTATTATTCTGTGTACTATTATACCGCACACTATCACACCCCAGACTATTATTCTGTGCACTATTATACCGCACACTATCACACCCCAGACTATTATTCTGTGCACTATTATACCGCACACTATCACACCCCAGACTATTATTCTGTGCACTATCACACCCCAGACTATTATTCTGTACACTATCACAGCCCAGACTATTATACTGCACACTATCACAGCCCAGACTATTATTCTGTGCACTATTATACCGCACACTATCACAGCCCAGACTATTATTCTGTGCACTATCACACCCCAGACTATTATACTGTTTACTATTATACCGCACACTATCACACCCCAGACTATTATTTTGTGCACTATCACACCCCAGACTATTTTGTGCACTATCACACCACAGACTATTATTGTGTGCACTATTATACCGCACACTATCACACCCCAGACTATTATTGTGTGCACTATTATACCGCACTATATCACACCCCTGACTATTATTCTGTGCACTATTATACCGCACACTATCACACCCCAGACTATTATAGTGTGCACTATTATACCGCACACTATCACACCCAAGACTATTATTCTGTACACTATCACACCCCAGACTATTATAGTGTGCACTATTATACCGCACACTATCACACCCAAGACTATTATACCGCACACTATCACAGCTCAGGACTATTATTCTGTACACTATTATACCGCACACTATCACACCCAAGACTATTATTCTGTGTACTATTATACAGCACACTATCACAGACCAGACTATTATACCGCACACTATCACAGCCCAGACTATTATTCTGTACACTATTATACCGCACCCAATCACAGCCCAGACTATTATTCTGTACACTATTATACCGCACACTATCACAGCCCAGACTATTATTCTGTACACTATTATACCGCACACTATCACAGCTCAGGACTATTATTCTGTACACTATTATACTGCACCCTATCACAGCCCAGACTATTATTCTGTGCACTATTATACCGCACACTATCACAGCCCAGACTATTAATCTGTACACTATTATACAGCACACTATCACAGGCCAGACTATTATTCTGTACACTATTATACCGCACACTATCACAGCCCAGACTATTATTCTGTACAATATTATACCGCACACTATCACAGCCCAGACTATTATTCTGTACACTATCACAGCCCAGACTATTATACTGCACACTATCACAGCCCAGACTATTATTCTGTACACTATTATACCGCACACTATCACAGCCCAGACTATTATACCGCACACTATCACTCCCCAGACTATTATACTGCACACTATCACACCCCAGACTATTAATCTGTACACTATTATACCTCACACTATCACAGCCCAGACTATTATTCTGTACACTATTATACCGCACACTATCACACCCCAGACTATTATTTTGTGCACTATCACACCGCAGACTATTGTTCTGTACATTATTATATCGCACACTATCCCATCCCAGACTATTATTCTGTACACTATTATACCGCACACTATCACACCCCAGACTATTATTCTGTACACTATTATACCGCACACTATCACACCCCAGACTATTATTCTGTACACTATTATACCGCACACTTTCACACCCCAGACTATTATTCTGTGCACTATCACATGCCAGATTATTATTCTGTACACTATTATACCGCACACTATCACAGCCCAGAGTATTATTCTGTACACTATTATACCGCACACTATCACACCCCAGACTATTATTCTGTGTACTATTATACTGCACACTATCACAGCCCAGACTATTATTCTGTACACTATTATACCACACACCATCACAGCCCAGACTATTATTCTGTACACTATTATACCGCACACTATCACAGCCCAGACTATTATACCGCACACTATCACACCCCAGACTATTATTCTGTGCACTATCACACGCCAGACTATTGTTCTGAACATTATTATACCGCACACTGTCACAGCCCAGACTATTATTCTGTACACTATTATACCGCACACTATCACACCCCAGACTATTATTCTGTGTACTATTATACTGCACACTATCACAGCCCAGACTATTATACCGCACACTATACCAGCCCAGACTATTATACCGCACACTATAACAGCCCAGACTATTATACCGCACACTATCACAGCCCAGACCATTATTGTGTGCACTATTATACCGCTCACTATCACACCCCAGAGTATTATTGTGTGCACTATTATACCGCACACTATCACACCCCAGACTATTATTGTGTGCACTATTATACCGCACTATATCACACCCCTGACTATTATTCTGTGCACTATTATACCGCACACTATCACACCCAAGACTATTATTCTGTGTACTATTATACAGCACACTATCACAGCCCAGACTATTATACCGCACACTATCACAGCCCAGACTATTATTCTGTACACTATTATACCGCACCCAATCACAGCCCAGACTATTATTCTGTACACTATTATACCGCACACTATCACAGCCCAGACTATTATTCTGTACACTATTATACCGCACACTATCACAGCCCAGACTATTATTCTGTACACTATTATACCGCACACTATCACAGCCCAGACTATTATTCTGTACACTATTATACCGCACACTATCACAGCCCAGACTATTATTCTGTACACTATCACAGCCCAGACTATTATACTGCACACAATCACAGCCCAGACTTTTATTCTGTACACTATTATACTGCACACTATCACAGCCCAGACTATTATACCGCACACTATCAGTCCCCAGACTAATATACTGCACACTATCACACCACAGACTATTATTCTGTACACTATTATACCACACACTATCACAGCCCAGACTATTATTCTGTACACTATTATACCGCACACTATCACACCCCAGACTATTATTCTGTACACTATTATACCGCACACTATCACAGCCCAGACTATTATACTGCACACTATCACACCAAAGACTATTATACCGTACACTATCACAGCCCAGACTATTATACTGCACACTATCACACCCCAGACTATTATACCGTACACTATTATACCGCACACTATCACAGCCCAGACTATTATACCGTACACTATTATAATGCACACTATCACAGCCCAGACTATTATTCTGTACACTATTATACTGCACACTATCACATCCCAGACTATTATTCTGTACACTATTATACTGCACACTATCACAGCCCAGACTATTATACCGCACACGATCACACCCCAGACTATTATACTGCACACTATCACACCCCAGACTGTTATACTGCACACTATTATACCGCACACTATCACACCCTAGACTATTATACTGCACACTATCACACCCCAGACTATTATTCTGTACACTATTATACTGCACACTATCACCCCCCAGACTATTATTCTGTACACTATTATACTGCACACTATCACCCCCCAGACTATTATTCTGTACACTATTATACCGCACACTATCACAGCCCAGACTATTATACCGCACACTATCACTCCCCAGACTATTATACTGCACACTATCACACCCCAGACTATTATTCTGTACACTATTATACCGCACACTATCACAGCCCAGACTATTATTCTGTACACTATTATACCGCACACCATCACACCCCAGACTATTATTCTGTACACAATTATACCGCACACTATCACAGTCCAGACTATTATACTGCACACTATCACACCCTAGACTATTATTCTGTAAACTATTATACTGCACACTATCACAGCCCAGACTATTATACCGCACACGATCACACCCCAGACTATTATTCTGTGCACTATCACACCCCAGACTATTATTCTGTACACTATTATACCGCACACTATCACACCCCAGACTATTATTCTGTGCACTATTATACCGCACACTATCACACCCCAGACTATTATTCTGTGCACTATTATACCGCACACTATCACACCCCAGACTACTATTCTATGCACTATTATACCGCACACTATCACACCCCAGACTAATATTCTGTGCACTATTATAACGCACACTATCACACCCCAGACTATTATTCTGTGCACTATTTTACCGCACACTAACACACCCCAGACTATTATTCTATGCACTATTATACCACACACTATCACACCCCAGACTATTATTCTATGCACTATTATACCGCACACTATCACACCACAGACTATTATTCTGTGTACTATTACACCCCAGACTATTATACTGTTTACTATTATACCGCACACTATCACACCCCAGACTATTATTCTGTGCACTATCACACCCCAGACTATTGTTCTGTACACTATTATACCGCACACTATCACACCCCAGACTATTATTCTGTGCCCTATTATACCGCACACTATCGCTCCCCAGACTATTATTCTGTGCACTATTATACCGCACACTATCACAGCCCAGACTATTATACTGCACACAATTATACCGCACACTATCACAGTCCAGACTATTATACTGCACACTATCACACCCTAGACTATTATTCTGTAAACTATTATACTGCACACTATCACAGCCCAGACTATTATACCGCACACTATCACACCCCAGACTATTATTCTGTACACTATCACACCCCAGACTATTATTCTGTGCACTATCACACCCCAGACTATTATTCTGTACACTATTATACCACACACTATCACACCCCAGACTATTATTCTGTACACTATTATACTGCACACTATCACACCCCAGACTATTATTCTGTGCACTGTCACACCTCAGACTACTATTCTGTACACTATCACACCCCAGACTATTATTCTGTGTACTATTAAACCGCACACTATCACACCCCAGACTATTATTCTGTGCACTATCACACCCCAGACTATTACACTGTTTACTATTATACCGCACACTTTCACTCCCCAGACTATTATTCTGTACACTATTATAACGCACACTATCACACACCAGACTATTATTCTGTGCACTATCACACCCCAGACTATTATTCTGTGCACTATCACAGCCCAGACTATTATTCTGTACACTATTATATCGCACACTATCACTCCCCAGACTATTATTCTGTACACTATTATAACGCACACTATCACACACCAGACTATTATTCTGTGCACTATCACACCCCAGACTATTATTCTGTGCACTATCACAGCCCAGACTATTATTCTGTTCACTATTATATCGCACACTATCACAGCCCAGACTATTATTCTGTACACTATTATAACGCACACTATCACACACCAGACTATTATTCTGTGCACTATTATACCGCACACTATCACATAACAGACTATTATTCTGTACACTATTATAGCGCACACTAACACTCCCCAGACTATTATGCTATGCACTATTATACCACACACTATCACAACCCAGACTATTTTTCTATGCACTATTATACTGCACACTATCACACCCCAGACTATTCTGTGCACTATTATAATGCACAATATCACACCCAAGACTATTCTGTGCACAATTATACCGCACACTATCCCACCCCAGACTATTATTCTGTGCACTATTATACTGCACACTATCGCACCCCAGACTATTATACTGCACACTATCACAGCCCAGACTATTATACTGTACACTATAACAACCCAGACTGTTATTCTGTGCACTATTATACCTCACACTATCACACCACAGACTATTCTGTGCACTATTATACCGCACACTATCACACCACAGACTATTATTCTGTGTACTATTATACCGCACACTATCACACCACAGACTATTATTCTGTGTACTATTATACTGCACACTATCACACCCCAGACTATTATACTGCACACTATCACAGCCCAGACTATTATTCTGTGCACTATTATATCGCACACTATCACACCCCAGACTATTCTGTACACTATTATTCCGCACACTATCACACCCCAGACTATTATTCTGTGCACTATTATACCGCACACTATCACACCCCAGACAATTATTCTGTACACTATCACAGCCCAGACTATTTTTCTGTGCACTATCACACCCCAGACTATTATTCTGTACACTATCACAGCCCAGACTATTATACTGCACACTATCACAGCCCAGACTATTATTCTGTGCACTATTATACCGCACACTATCACACCCCAGACTATTATACTGCACACTATCACAGCCCAGACTATTATACTGCACACTATCACAGCCCAGACTATAATTCTGTGCACTATTATACCGCACACTGTCACACCCCAGACTATTATTCTGTACACTATTATACTACACACTTTCACACCCCAGACTATTCTGTGCACAATTATACTGCACACTATCACAGCCCAGACTATTATTCTGTACACTATTATACCGCACACTATCACACCCCAGACTATTGTTCTGTACACTATTATGCCGCACACTATCACACCCCAGACTATTGTTCTGTGCACTATCACACCCCAGTCTTTTATTCTGTACACTATCACACCCCAGACTATTATTCTGTGCACTATCACACCCCAGACTATTATTCTATACACTATCACAGCCCAGACTATTATACTGCACACTATCACAGCCCAGACTATTATTCTGTGCACTATTATACCGCACACTATCACACAACAGACTATTATTCTGTACACTATTATACTACACACTATCACACCCCTGACTATTCTGTACACTATTATGCTGCACACCATCACACCCCAGACTATTATTCTGTGCACTATCACACCCCAGACTATTATTCTGTGTACTATTATACTGCACACTATCACACCCCAGACTATTGTTCTGTACACTATTATACCGCACACTATCACATCCCAGACAATTATTCTGTGTACTATTATACGCACACTATCACACCCCAGACTATTATTCTGTGTACTATTATACTGCACACTATCACACCCCAGACTATTATTCTGTGCACTATCACACCCCAGACTATTATACTGCACACTATTACACTGCACACTATCACAGCCCAGACTATTATACCGCACACTATTACACTGCACACTATCACAGCCCAGACTATTATTCTGAGTACTAATATACCGCACACTATCACACCCCAGACTATTATTCTGTGTACTATTGTACCGCACACTATCACACCCCAGACTGTTATTCTGTGTACTATTATACCGCACACTATCACAACCCAGACTATTATTCTGTGTACTATTATACCGCACACTATCACACCCCAGACTATTACTCTGTGCACTATTATACCGCACACTATCACACCCCAGACTATTATTCTGTGCACTATCACACCCCAGACTATTATTCTGTACACTATCACAGCCCAGACTATTATACTGCACACTATCACAGCCCAGACTATTATTCTGTGCACTATTATAAAGCACACTATCACACCCCAGACTATTATTCTGTGCACTATCACACCCAAGACTATTATACTGTTTACTATTATACCACACACTATCACACCCCAGACTATTATTTTGTACACTATCACACCCCAGACTATTTTGTGCACTATCACACCCCAGACTCTTATTCTGTGTACTATTATACCGCACACTATTACAGCCCAGACTATTATTCTGTGTACTATTATACCACACACTATCACACCCCAGACTATTATTCTGTGCACTATTATACCGCACACTACCACACCCCAGACTATTGTTCTGTACACTATTATACTGCACACTATCACACCCCAGACTATTATTCTGTACACTATCACACCCCAGACTATTATTCTGTGCACTATCACAGCCCAGACTATTATTCTGTGCACTATTATACCGCACACTATCACACCCCAGACTATTATACTGCACACTATCACAGCCCAGACTATTATACTGCACACTATCACAGCCCAGACTATAATTCTGTTCACTATTATACCGCACACTATCACACCCCAGACTATTATTCTGTACACTATTATACTACACACTATCACACCCCAGACTATTCTGTGCACAATTATACTGCACACTTTCACACCCCAGACTATTCTGTGCACAATTATACTGCACACTATCACAGCCCAGACTATTATTCTGTACACTATTATACCGCACACTATCACACCCCAGACTATTGTTCTGTACACTATTATGCCGCACACTATCACACCCCAGACTATTGTTCTGTGCACTATCACACCCCAGTCTTTTATTCTGTACACTATCACACCCCAGACTATTATTCTGTGCACTATCACACCCCAGACTATTATTCTATACACTATCACAGCCCAGACTATTATACTGCACACTATCACAGCCCAGACTATTATTCTGTGCACTATTATACCGCACACTATCACACAACAGACTATTATTCTGTACACTATTATACTACACACTATCACACCCCTGACTATTCTGTACACTATTATGCTGCACACCATCACACCCCAGACTATTATTCTGTGCACTATCACACCCCAGACTATTATTCTGTGTACTATTATACTGCACACTATCACACCCCAGACTATTGTTCTGTACACTATTATACCGCACACTATCACATCCCAGACAATTATTCTGTGTACTATTATACGCACACTATCACACCCCAGACTATTATTCTGTGTACTATTATACTGCACACTATCACACCCCAGACTATTATTCTGTGCACTATCACACCCCAGACTATTATACTGCACACTATTACACTGCACACTATCACAGCCCAGACTATTATACCGCACACTATTACACTGCACACTATCACAGCCCAGACTATTATTCTGAGTACTAATATACCGCACACTATCACACCCCAGACTATTATTCTGTGTACTATTGTACCGCACACTATCACACCCCAGACTGTTATTCTGTGTACTATTATACCGCACACTATCACAACCCAGACTATTATTCTGTGTACTATTATACCGCACACTATCACACCCCAGACTATTACTCTGTGCACTATTATACCGCACACTATCACACCCCAGACTATTATTCTGTGCACTATCACACCCCAGACTATTATTCTGTACACTATCACAGCCCAGACTATTATACTGCACACTATCACAGCCCAGACTATTATTCTGTGCACTATTATACCGCACACTATCACACCCCAGACTATTATTCTGTGCACTATCACACCCAAGACTATTATACTGTTTACTATTATACCACACACTATCACACCCCAGACTATTATTTTGTACACTATCACACCCCAGACTATTTTGTGCACTATCACACCCCAGACTCTTATTCTGTGTACTATTATACCGCACACTATTACAGCCCAGACTATTATTCTGTGTACTATTATACCACACACTATCACACCCCAGACTATTATTCTGTGCACTATTATACCGCACACTACCACACCCCAGACTATTGTTCTGTACACTATTATACTGCACACTATCACACCCCAGACTATTATTCTGTACACTATCACACCCCAGACTATTATTCTGTGCACTATCACAGCCCAGACTATTATTCTGTGCACTATTATACCGCACACTATCACACCCCAGACTATTATACTGCACACTATCACAGCCCAGACTATTATACTGCACACTATCACAGCCCAGACTATAATTCTGTGCACTATTATACCGCACACTATCACACCCCAGACTATTATTCTGTACACTATTATACTACACACTATCACACCCCAGACTATTCTGTGCACAATTATACTGCACACTATCACAGCCCAGACTATTATTCTGTGCACTATTATATCGCACACTATCACACCCCAGACTATTATTCTGTACACTATTATTCCGCACACTATCACACCCCAGACTATTATTCTGTGTACTATTATACCGCACACTATCACATCCCAGACTATTATTCTGTGCACTATTATACCGCACACTATCACACCCCAGACTATTGTTCTATACACTATTATACCGCACACTATCACACCCCAGACTATTATACTGCACACTATTACACTGCACACTATCACAGCCCAGACTATTATACCGCACACTATCGCACCCCAGACTATTATTCTATGCACTATCACACCCCAGACTATTATTCTGTGCACTATTATAATGCACACTATCACAGCCCAGACTATTATTCTGTGTACTATTATACTGCACACTGTCACACCCCAGACTTTTATTCTGTGTTCTAATATACCGCACACTATCACACCCCAGACTATTATTCTGTGTACTATTATACCGCACACTATCACACCCCAGACTGTTATTCTGTGTACTATTATAGCGCACACTATCACACCCCAGACTATTATTCTGTGTACTATTATACCGCACACTATCACACCCCAGACTATTATTCTGTGCACTATTATACCGCACACTATCACAAACCAGACTATTATTCTGTGCACTATTATACCGCACACTATCACACCCCAGACTATTATTCTGTGCACTATCACACCCCAGACTATTATTCTGTACACTATCACAGCCCAGACTATTATACTGCACACTATCACAGCCCAGACAATTATTCTGTGCACTATTATACCGCACACTATCACACCCCAGACTATTATTCTGTGCACTATCACACCCCAGACTATTATACTGTTTACTATTATACCGCACACTATCACACCCCAGACTATTATTTTGTGCACTATCACACCCCAGACTATTTTGTGCACTATCACACCACAGACTATTATTGTGTGCACTATTATACCGCACACTATCACACCCCAGACTATTATTGTGTGCACTATTATACCGCACTATATCACACCCCTGACTATTATTCTGTGCACTATTATACCGCACACTATCACACCCCAGACTAATATAGTGTGCACTATTATACCGCACACTATCACACCCAAGACTATTATTCTGTGTACTATTATACAGCACACTATCACAGACCAGACTATTATACCGCACACTATCACAGCCCAGACTATTATTCTGTACACTATTATACCGCACCCAATCACAGCCCAGACTATTATTCTGTACACTATTATACCGCACACTATCACAGCCCAGACTATTATTCTGTACACTATTATACCGCACACTATCACAGCTCAGGACTATTATTCTGTACACTATTATACTGCACCCTATCACAGCCCAGACTATTATTCTGTGCACTATTATACCGCACACTATCACAGCCCAGACTATTAATCTGTACACTATTATACCGCACACTATCACAGGCCAGACTATTATTCTGTACACTATTATACCGCACACAATCACAGCCCAGACTATTATTCTGTACACTATTATACCGCACACTATCACAGCCCAGACTATTATTTTGTACACTATCACAGCCCAGACTATTATACTGCACACTATCACAGCCCAGACTATTATTCTGTACACTATTATACCGCACACTATCACAGCCCAGACTATTATACCGCACACTATCACTCCCCAGACTATTATACTGCACACTATCACACCCCAGACTATTATTCTGTACACTATTATACCACACTATCACAGCCCAGACTATTATTCTGTACACTATTATACCGCACACTATCACACCCCAGACTATTATTTTGTGCACTATCACACCGCAGACTATTGTTCTGTACATTATTATATCGCACACTATCACATCCCAGACTATTATTCTGTACACTATTATACCGCACACTATCACACCCCAGACTATTATTCTGTACACTATTATACCGCACACTATCACACCCCAGACTATTATTCTGTACACTATTATACCGCACACTATCACACCCCAGACTATTATTCTGTGCACTATCACATGCCAGATTATTATTCTGTACACTATTATACCGCACACTATCACAGCCCAGAGTATTATTCTGTACACTATTATACCGCACACTATCACACCCCAGACTATTATTCTGTGTACTATTATACTGCACACTATCACAGCCCAGACTATTATTCTGTACACTATTATACCGCACACCATCACAGCCCAGACTATTATTCTGTACACTATTATACCGCACACTATCACAGCCCAGACTATTATTCTGTACACTATTATACCGCACACTATCACACCCCAGACTATTATTCTGTGCACTATCACACGCCAGACTATTGTTCTGAACATTATTATACCGCACACTGTCACAGCCCAGACTATTATTCTGTACACTATTATACCGCACACTATTACACCCCAGACTATTATTCTGTGTACTATTATACTGCACACTATCACAGCCCAGACTATTATACCGCACACTATACCAGCCCAGACTATTATACCGCACACTATAACAGCCCAGACTATTATACCGCACACTATCACAGCCCAGACCATTATTGTGTGCACTATTATACCGCTCACTATCACACCCCAGAGTATTATTGTGTGCACTATTATACCGCACTATATCACACCCCTGACTATTATTCTGTGCACTATTATACCGCACACTATCACACCCAAGACTATTATTCTGTGTACTATTATACAGCACACTATCACAGCCCAGACTATTATACCGCACACTATCACAGCCCAGACTATTATTCTGTACACTATTATACCGCACACTATCACACCCCAGACTATTATTGTGTGCACTATTATACCGCACTATATCACACCCCTGACTATTATTCTGTGCACTATTATACCGCACACTATCACACCCAAGACTATTATTCTGTGTACTATTATACAGCACAATATCACAGCCCAGACTATTATACCGCACACTATCACAGCCCAGACTATTATTCTGTACACTATTATACCGCACCCAATCACAGCCCAGACTATTATTCTGTACACTATTATACCGCACACTATCACAGCCCAGACTATTATTCTGTACACTATTATACCGCACACTATCACAGCCCAGACTATTATTCTGTACACTATTATACCGCACACTATCACAGCCCAGACTATTATTCTGTACACTATTATACCGCACACTATCACAGCCCAGACTATTATTCTGTACACTATCACAGCCCAGACTATTATACTGCACACTATCAGTCCCCAGACTATTATACTGCACACTATCACACCACAGACTATTATTCTGTACACTATTATACCACACACTATCACAGCCCAGACTATTATTCTGTACACTATTATACCGCACACTATCACACCCCAGACTATTATTCTGTACACTATTATACCGCACACTATCACAGCCCAGACTATTATACTGCACACTATCACACCAAAGACTATTATACCGTACACTATCACAGCCCAGACTATTATACTGCACACTATCACAGCCCAGACTATTATACCGCACACGATCACACCCCAGACTATTATTCTGTGCACTATCACACCCCAGACTATTATTCTGTACACTATTATACCGCACACTATCACACCCCAGACTATTATTCTGTGCACTATCACACCCCAGACTATTGTTCTGTACACTATTTTAACGCACACTATCACACCCCAGACTATTATTCTGTGTACTATTATACCGCACACTATCACACCCCAGACTATTATTCTGTGCACTATTATACCGCACACTATCACACCCCAGACTACTATTCTATGCACTATTATACCGCACACTATCACACCCCAGACTAATATTCTGTGCACTATTATAACGCACACTATCACACCCCAGACTATTATTCTGTGCACTATTTTACCGCACACTAACACACCCCAGACTATTATTCTATGCACTATTATACCACACACTATCACACCCCAGACTATTATTCTATGCACTATTATACCGCACACTATCACACCACAGACTATTATTCTGTGTACTATTACACCCCAGACTATTATACTGTTTACTATTATACCGCACACTATCACACCCCAGACTATTATTCTGTGCACTATCACACCCCAGACTATTGTTCTGTACACTATTATACCGCACACTATCACACCCCAGACTATTATTCTGTGCCCTATTATACCGCACACTATCGCTCCCCAGACTATTATTCTGTGCACTATTATACCGCACACTATCACAGCCCAGACTATTATACTGCACACAATTATACCGCACACTATCACAGTCCAGACTATTATACTGCACACTATCACACCCTAGACTATTATTCTGTAAACTATTATACTGCACACTATCACAGCCCAGACTATTATACCGCACACTATCACACCCCAGACTATTATTCTGTACACTATCACACCCCAGACTATTATTCTGTGCACTCTTATACCACACACTATCACACCCCAGACTATTATTCTGTACACTATTATACTGCACACTATCACACCCCAGACTATTATTCTGTGCACTATCACACCTCAGACTACTATTCTGTACACTATCACACCCCAGACTATTATTCTGTGTACTATTAAACCGCACACTATCACACCCCAGACTATTATTCTGTGCACTATCACACCCCAGACTATTACACTGTTTACTATTATACCGCACACTTTCACTCCCCAGACTATTATTCTGTACACTATTATAACGCACACTATCACACACCAGACTATTATTCTGTGCACTATCACACCCCAGACTATTATTCTGTGCACTATCACAGCCCAGACTATTATTCTGTACACTATTATATCGCACACTATCACAGCCCAGACTATTATTCTGTACACTATTATAACGCACACTATCACACACCAGACTATTATTCTGTGCACTATTATACCGCACACTATCACATAACAGACTATTATTCTGTACACTATTATAGCGCACACTAACACTCCCCAGACTATTATGCTATGCACTATTATACCACACACTATCACAACCCAGACTATTTTTCTATGCACTATTATACTGCACACTATCACACCCCAGACTATTCTGTGCACTATTATACTGCACAATATCACACCCAAGACTATTCTGTGCACAATTATACCGCACACTATCCCACCCCAGACTATTATTCTGTGCACTATTATACTGCACACTATCGCACCCCAGACTATTATACTGCACACTATCACAGCCCAGACTATTATACTGTACACTATAACAGCCCAGACTGTTATTCTGTGCACTATAATACCTCACACTATCACACCACAGACTATTCTGTGCACTATTATACCGCACACTATCACACCACAGACTATTATTCTGTGTACTATTATACCGCACACTATCACACCACAGACTATTATTCTGTGTACTATTATACTGCACACTATCACACCCCAGACTATTATACTGCACACTATCACAGCCCAGACTTTTATTCTGTGCACTATTATATCGCACACTATCACACCCCAGACTATTATTCTGTACACTATTATTCCGCACACTATCACACCCCAGACTATTATTCTGTGCACTATTATACCGCACACTATCACACCCCAGACAATTATTCTGTACACTATCACAGCCCAGACTATTATTCTGTGCACTATCACACCCCAGACTATTATTCTGTACACTATCACAGCCCAGACTATTATACCGCACACTATCACAGCCCAGACTATTATACTGCACACAATTATACCGCACACTATCACAGTCCAGACTATTATACTGCACACTATCACACCCTAGACTATTATTCTGTAAACTATTATACTGCACACTATCACAGCCCAGACTATTATACCGCACACTATCACACCCCAGACTATTATTCTGTACACTATCACACCCCAGACTATTATTCTGTGCACTCTTATACCACACACTATCACACCCCAGACTATTATTCTGTACACTATTATACTGCACACTATCACACCCCAGACTATTATTCTGTGCACTATCACACCTCAGACTACTATTCTGTACACTATCACACCCCAGACTATTATTCTGTGTACTATTAAACCGCACACTATCACACCCCAGACTATTATTCTGTGCACTATCACACCCCAGACTATTACACTGTTTACTATTATACCGCACACTTTCACTCCCCAGACTATTATTCTGTACACTATTATAACGCACACTATCACACCCCAGACTATTATTCTGTGCACTATCACAGCCCAGACTATTATTCTGTACACTATTATATCGCACACTATCACAGCCCAGACTATTATTCTGTACACTATTATAACTCACACTATCACACACCAGACTATTATTCTGTGCACTATTATACCGCACACTATCACATAACAGACTATTATTCTGTACACTATTATAGCGCACACTAACACTCCCCAGACTATTATGCTATGCACTATTATAACACACACTATCACAACCCAGACTATTTTTCTATGCACTATTATACTGCACACTATCACACCCCAGACTATTCTGTGCACTATTATACTGCACAATATCACACAGAAGAGTATTCTGTGCACAATTATACCGCACACTATCCCACCCCAGACTATTATTCTGTGCACTATTATACTGCACACTATCGCACCCCAGACTATTATACTGCACACTATCACAGCCCAGACTATTATACTGTACACTATAACAGCCCAGACTGTTATTCTGTGCACTATTATACCTCACACTATCACACCACAGACTATTCTGTGCACTATTATACCGCACACTATCACACCACAGACTATTATTCTGTGTACTATTATACCGCACACTATCACACCACAGACTATTATTCTGTGTACTATTATACTGCACACTATCACACCCCAGACTATTATACTGCACACTATCACAGCCCAGACTATTATTCTGTGCACTATTATATCGCACACTATCACACCCCAGACTATTATTCTGTACACTATTATTCCGCACACTATCACACCCCAGACTATTATTCTGTGCACTATTATACCGCACACTATCACACCCCAGACAATTATTCTGTACACTATCACAGCCCAGACTATTATTCTGTGCACTATCACACCCCAGACTATTATTCTGTACACTATCACAGCCCAGACTATTATACTGCACACTATCACAGCCCAGACTATTATTCTGTGCACTATTATACCGCACACTATCACACCCCAGACTATTATACTGCACACTATCACAGCCCAGACTATTATACTGCACACTATCACAGCCCAGACTATAATTCTGTGCACTATTATACCGCACACTGTCACACCCCAAACTATTATTCTGTACACTATTATACTACACACTTTCACACCCCAGACTATTCTGTGCACAATTATACTGCACACTATCACAGCCCAGACTATTATTCTGTACACTATTATACCGCACACTATCACACCCCAGACTATTGTTCTGTACACTATTATACCGCACACTATCACACCCCAGACTATTATACCGCACACTATTACACTGCACACTATCACAGCCCAGACTATTATTCTGAGTACTAATATACCGCACACTATCACACCCCAGACTATTATTCTGTGTACTATTGTACCGCACACTATCACACCCCAGACTGTTATTCTGTGTACTATTATACCGCACACTATCACAACCCAGACTATTATTCTGTGTACTATTATACCGCACACTATCACACCCCAGACTATTATTCTGTGCACTATTATACCGCACACTATCACACCCCAGACTATTATTCTGTGCACTATCACACCCCAGACTATTATTCTGTACACTATCACAGACTATTATACTGCACACTATCACAGCCCAGACTATTATTCTGTGCACTATTATACCGCACACTATCACACCCCAGACTATTATTTTGTGCACTATCACACCCCAGACTATTTTGTGCACTATCACACCCCAGACTGTTATTCTGTGTACTATTATACCGCACACTATTACAGCCCAGACTATTATTCTGTGTACTATTATACCACACACTATCACACCCCAGACTATTATTCTGTGCACTATTATAACGCACACTATCACACCCCAGACTATTGTTCTGTACACTATTATACTGCACACTATCACACCCCAGACTATTATTCTGTACACTATCACACCCCAGACTATTATTCTGTGCACTATCACAGCCCAGACTATTATTCTGTGCACTATTATACCGCACACTCTCACACCCCAGACTATTATACTGCACACTATCACAGCCCAGACTATTATACTGCACACTATCACAGCCCAGACTATAATTCTGTGCACTATTATACCGCACACTATCACACCCCAGACTATTCTGTGCACAATTATACTGCACACTATCACAGCCCAGACTATTATTCTGTGCACTATTATATCGCACACTATCACACCCCAGACTATTATTCTGTACACTATTATTCCGCACACTATCACACCCCAGACTATTATTCTGTGTACTATTATACCGCACACTATCACATCCCAGACTATTATTCTGTGCACTATTATACCGCACACTATCACACCCCAGACTATTGTTCTATACACTATTATACCGCACACTATCACACCCCAGACTATTATACTGCACACTATTACACTGCACACTATCACAGCCCAGACTATTATACCGCACACTATCGCACCCCAGACTATTATTCTATGCACTATCACACCCCAGACTATTATTCTGTGCACTATTATACTGCACACTATCACAGCCCAGACTATTATTCTGTGTACTATTATACTGCACACTGTCACACCCCAGACTATTATTCTGTGTACTATTATACCGCACACTATCACACCCCAGACTGTTATTCTGTGTACTATTATACCGCACACTATCACACCCCAGACTATTATTCTGTGTACTATTATACCGCACACTATCACACCCCAGACTATTATTCTGTGCACTATTATACCGCACACTATCACACCCCAGACTATTATTCTGTGCACTATTATACCGCACACTATCACACCCCAGACTATTATTCTGTGCACTATCACACCCCAGACTATTATTCTGTACACTATCACAGCCCAGACTATTATACTGCACACTATCACAGCCCAGACTATTATTCTGTGCACTATTATACCGCACACTATCACACCCCAGACTATTATTCTGTGCACTATCACACCCCAGACTATTATACTGTTTACTATTATACCGCACACTATCACACCCCAGACTATTATTTTGTGCACTATCACACCCCAGACTATTTTGTGCACTATCACACCACAGACTATTATTGTGTGCACTATTATACCGCACACTATCACACCCCAGACTATTATTGTGTGCACTATTATACCGCACTATATCACACCCCTGACTATTATTCTGTGCACTATTATACCGCACACTATCACACCCCAGACTATTATAGTGTGCACTATTATACCGCACACTATCACACCCAAGACTATTATTCTGTGTACTATTATACAGCACACTATCACAGACCAGACTATTATACCGCACACTATCACAGCCCAGACTATTATTCTGTACACTATTATACCGCACCCAATCACAGCCCAGACTATTATTCTGTACACTATTATACCGCACACTATCACAGCCCAGACTATTATTCTGTACACTATTATACCGCACACTATCACAGCTCAGGACTTTTATTCTGTACACTATTATACTGCACCCTATCACAGCCCAGACTATTATTCTGTGCACTATTATACCGCACACTATCACAGCCCAGACTATTAATCTGTACACTATTATACCGCACACTATCACAGGCCAGACTATTATTCTGTACACTATTATACCGCACACTATCACAGCCCAGACTATTATTCTGTACACTATTATACCGCACACTATCACAGCCCAGACTATTATTCTGTACACTATCACAGCCCAGACTATTATACTGCACACTATCACAGCCCAGACTATTATTCTGTACACTATTATACCGCACACTATCACAGCCCAGACTATTATACCGCACACTATCACTCCCCAGACTATTATACTGCACACTATCACACCCCAGACTATTATTCTGTACACTATTATACCTCACACTATCACAGCCCAGACTATTATTCTGTACACTATTATACCGCACACTATCACACCCCAGACTATTATTTTGTGCACTATCACACCGCAGACTATTGTTCTGTACATTATTATATCGCACACTATCACATCCCAGACTATTATTCTGTACACTATTATACCGCACACTATCACACCCCAGACTATTATTCTGTACACTATTATACCGCACACTATCACACCCCAGACTATTATTCTGTGCACTATCACATGCCAGATTATTATTCTGTACACTATTATACCGCACACTATCACAGCCCAGAGTATTATTCTGTACACTATTATACCGCACACTATCACACCCCAGACTACTATTCTGTGTACTATTATACTGCACACTATCACAGCCCAGACTATTATTCTGTACACTATTATACCGCACACCATCACAGCCCAGACTATTATTCTGTACACTATTATACCGCACACTATCACAGCCCAGACTATTATTCTGTACACTATTATACCGCACACTATCACACCCCAGACTATTATTCTGTGCACTATCACACGCCAGACTATTATTCTGTACACTATCACAGCCCAGACTATTATACTGCACACTATCACAGCCCAGACTATTATTCTGTGCACTATTATACCGCACACTATCACACCCCAGACTATTATACTGCACACTATCACAGCCCAGACTATTATACTGCACACTATCACAGCCCAGACTATAATTCTGTGCACTATTATACCGCACACTGTCACACCCCAGACTATTATTCTGTACACTATTATACTACACACTATCACACCCCAGACTATTCTGTGCACAATTATACTGCACACTATCACAGCCCAGACTATTATTCTGTACACTATTATACCGCACACTATCACACCCCAGACTATTGTTCTGTACACTATTATACCGCACACTATCACACCCCAGACTATTATACCGCACACTATTACACTGCACACTATCACAGCCCAGACTATTATTCTGAGTACTAATATACCGCACACTATCACACCCCAGACTATTATTCTGTGTACTATTGTACCGCACACTATCACACCCCAGACTGTTATTCTGTGTACTATTATACCGCACACTATCACAACCCAGACTATTATTCTGTGTACTATTATACCGCACACTATCACACCCCAGACTATTATTCTGTGCACTATTATACCGCACACTATCACACCCCAGACTATTATTCTGTGCACTATCACACCCCAGACTATTATTCTGTACACTATCACAGCCCAGACTATTATACTGCACACTATCACAGCCCAGACTATTATTCTGTGCACTATTATACCGCACACTATCACACCCCAGACTATTATTTTGTGCACTATCACACCCCAGACTATTTTGTGCACTATCACACCCCAGACTCTTATTCTGTGTACTATTATACCGCACACTATTACAGCCCAAACTATTATTCTGTGTACTATTATACCACACACTATCACACCCCAGACTATTATTCTGTGCACTATTATACCGCACACTATCACACCCCAGACTATTGTTCTGTACACTATTATACTGCACACTATCACACCCCAGACTATTATTCTGTACACTATCACACCCCAGACTATTATTCTGTGCACTATCACAGCCCAGACTATTATTCTGTGCACTATTATACCACACACTCTCACACCCCAGACTATTATACTGCACACTATCACAGCCCAGACTATTATACTGCACACTATCACAGCCCAGACTATAATTCTGTGCACTATTATACCGCACACTATCACACCCCAGACTATTCTGTGCACAATTATACTGCACACTATCACAGCCCAGACTATTATTCTGTGCACTATTATATCGCACACTATCACACCCCAGACTATTATTCTGTACACTATTATTCCGCACACTATCACACCCCAGACTATTATTCTGTGTACTATTATACCGCACACTATCACATCCCAGACTATTATTCTGTGCACTATTATACCGCACACTATCACACCCCAGACTATTGTTCTATACACTATTATACCGCACACTATCACACCCCAGACTATTATACTGCACACTATTACACTGCACACTATCACAGCCCAGACTATTATACCGCACACTATCGCACCCCAGACTATTATTCTATGCACTATCACACCCCAGACTATTATTCTGTGCACTATTATACTGCACACTATCACAGCCCAGACTATTATTCTGTGTACTATTATACTGCACACTGTCACACCCCAGACTATTATTCTGTGTACTATTATACCGCACACTATCACACCCCAGACTGTTATTCTGTGTACTATTATACCGCACACTATCACACCCCAGACTATTATTCTGTGTACTATTATACCGCACACTATCACACCCCAGACTATTATTCTGTGCACTATTATACCGCACACTATCACACCCCAGACTATTATTCTGTGCACTATTATACCGCACACTATCACACCCCAGACTATTATTCTGTGCACTATCACACCCCAGACTATTATTCTGTACACTATCACAGCCCAGACTATTATACTGCACACTATCACAGCCCAGACTATTATTCTGTGCACTATTATACCGCACACTATCACACCCCAGACTATTATTCTGTGCACTATCACACCCCAGACTATTATACTGTTTACTATTATACCGCACACTATCACACCCCAGACTATTATTTTGTGCACTATCACACCCCAGACTATTTTGTGCACTATCACACCACAGACTATTATTGTGTGCACTATTATACCGCACACTATCACACCCCAGACTATTATTGTGTGCACTATTATACCGCACTATATCACACCCCTGACTATTATTCTGTGCACTATTATACCGCACACTATCACACCCCAGACTATTATAGTGTGCACTATTATACCGCACACTATCACACCCAAGACTATTATTCTGTGTACTATTATACAGCACACTATCACAGACCAGACTATTATACCGCACACTATCACAGCCCAGACTATTATTCTGTACACTATTATACCGCACCCAATCACAGCCCAGACTATTATTCTGTACACTATTATACCGCACACTATCACAGCCCAGACTATTATTCTGTACACTATTATACCGCACACTATCACAGCTCAGGACTATTATTCTGTACACTATTATACTGCACCCTATCACAGCCCAGACTATTATTCTGTGCACTATTATACCGCACACTATCACAGCCCAGACTATTAATCTGTACACTATTATACCGCACACTATCACAGGCCAGACTATTATTCTGTACACTATTATACCGCACACTATCACAGCCCAGACTATTATTCTGTACACTATTATACCGCACACTATCACAGCCCAGACTATTATTCTGTACACTATCACAGCCCAGACTATTATACTGCACACTATCACAGCCCAGACTATTATTCTGTACACTATTATACCGCACACTATCACAGCCCAGACTATTATACCGCACACTATCACTCCCCAGACTATTATACTGCACACTATCACACCCCAGACTATTATTCTGTACACTATTATACCTCACACTATCACAGCCCAGACTATTATTCTGTACACTATTATACCGCACACTATCACACCCCAGACTATTATTTTGTGCACTATCACACCGCAGACTATTGTTCTGTACATTATTATTTCGCACACTATCACATCCCAGACTATTATTCTGTACACTATTATACCGCACACTATCACACCCCAGACTATTATTCTGTACACTATTATACCGCACACTATCACACCCCAGACTATTATTCTGTGCACTATCACATGCCAGATTATTATTCTGTACACTATTATACCGCACACTATCACAGCCCAGAGTATTATTCTGTACACTATTATACCGCACACTATCACACCCCAGACTACTATTCTGTGTACTATTATACTGCACACTATCACAGCCCAGACTATTATTCTGTACACTATTATACCGCACACCATCACAGCCCAGACTATTATTCTGTACACTATTATACCGCACACTATCACAGCCCAGACTATTATTCTGTACACTATTATACCGCACACTATCACACCCCAGACTATTATTCTGTGCACTATCACACGCCAGACTATTGTTCTGAACATTATTATACCGCACACTGTCACAGCCCAGACTATTATTCTGTACACTATTATACCGCACACTATCACACCCCAGACTATTATTCTGTGTACTATTATACTGCACACTATCACAGCCCAGACTATTATACCGCACACTATACCAGCCCAGACTATTATACCGCACACTATAACAGCCCAGACTATTATACCGCACACTATCACAGCCCAGACCATTATTGTGTGCACTATTATACCGCTCACTATCACACCCCAGAGTATTATTGTGTGCACTATTATACCGCACACTATCACACCCCAGACTATTATTGTGTGCACTATTATACCGCACTATATCACACCCCTGACTATTATTCTGTGCACTATTATACCGCACACTATCACACCCAAGACTATTATTCTGTACACTATTATACTGCACACTATCACAGCCCAGACTATTATACCGCACACTATCACAGCCCAGACTATTATTCTGTACACTATTATACCGCACCCAATCACAGCCCAGACTATTATTCTGTACACTATTATACCGCCCACTATCACAGCCCAGACTATTATTCTGTACACTATTATACCGCACACTATCACAGCCCAGACTATTATTCTGTACACTATTATACCGCACACTATCACAGCCCAGACTATTATTCTGTACACTATTATACCGCACACTATCACAGCCCAGACTATTATTCTGTACACTATCACAGCCCAGACTATTATACTGCACACAATCACAGCCCAGACTATTATACCGTACACTATTATAATGCACACTATCACAGCCCAGACTATTATTCTGTACACTATTATACTGCACACTATCACAGCCCAGACTATTATTCTGTACACTATTATACTGCACACTATCACAGCCCAGACTTTTATTCTGTACACTATTATACTGCACACTATCACAGCCCAGACTATTATACCGCACACTATCAGTCCCCAGACTATTATACTGCACACTATCACACCACAGACTATTATTCTGTACACTATTATACCACACACTATCACAGCCCAGACTATTATTCTGTACACTATTATACCGCACACTATCACACCCCAGACTATTATTCTGTACACTATTATACCGCACACTATCACAGCCCAGACTATTATACTGCACACTATCACACCAAAGACTATTATACCGTACACTATCACAGCCCAGACTATTATACTGCACACTATCACACCCCAGACTATTATACCGTACACTATTATACCGCACACTATCACAGCCCAGACTATTATACCGTACACTATTATAATGCACACTATCACAGCCCAGACTATTATTCTGTACACTATTATACTGCACACTATCACATCCCAGACTATTATTCTGTACACTATTATACTGCACACTATCACAGCCCAGACAATTATACCGCACACGATCACACCCCAGACTATTATACTGCACACTATCACACCCCAGACTGTTATACTGCACACTATCATGTCCCAGACTATTATTCTGTACACTATTATACTGCACACTATCACAGCCCAGACTATTATTCTGTACACTATTATACCGCACACTATCACAGCCCAGACTATTATACCGCACACTATCACTCCCCAGACTATTATACTGCACACTATCACACCCCAGACTATTATTCTGTACACTATTATACCTCACACTATCACAGCCCAGACTATTATTCTGTACACTATTATACCGCACACTATCACACCCCAGACTATTATTTTGTGCACTATCACACCGCAGACTATTGTTCTGTACATTATTATTTCGCACACTATCACATCCCAGACTATTATTCTGTACACTATTATACCGCACACTATCACACCCCAGACTATTATTCTGTACACTATTATACCGCACACTATCACACCCCAGACTATTATTCTGTGCACTATCACATGCCAGATTATTATTCTGTACACTATTATACCGCACACTATCACAGCCCAGAGTATTATTCTGTACACTATTATACCGCACACTATCACACCCCAGACTACTATTCTGTGTACTATTATACTGCACACTATCACAGCCCAGACTATTATTCTGTACACTATTATACCGCACACCATCACAGCCCAGACTATTATTCTGTACACTATTATACCGCACACTATCACAGCCCAGACTATTATTCTGTACACTATTATACCGCACACTATCACACCCCAGACTATTATTCTGTGCACTATCACACGCCAGACTATTGTTCTGAACATTATTATACCGCACACTGTCACAGCCCAGACTATTATTCTGTACACTATTATACCGCACACTATCACACCCCAGACTATTATTCTGTGTACTATTATACTGCACACTATCACAGCCCAGACTATTATACCGCACACTATACCAGCCCAGACTATTATACCGCACACTATAACAGCCCAGACTATTATACCGCACACTATCACAGCCCAGACCATTATTGTGTGCACTATTATACCGCTCACTATCACACCCCAGAGTATTATTGTGTGCACTATTATACCGCACACTATCACACCCCAGACTATTATTGTGTGCACTATTATACCGCACTATATCACACCCCTGACTATTATTCTGTGCACTATTATACCGCACACTATCACACCCAAGACTATTATTCTGTACACTATTATACTGCACACTATCACAGCCCAGACTATTATACCGCACACTATCACAGCCCAGACTATTATTCTGTACACTATTATACCGCACCCAATCACAGCCCAGACTATTATTCTGTACACTATTATACCGCCCACTATCACAGCCCAGACTATTATTCTGTACACTATTATACCGCACACTATCACAGCCCAGACTATTATTCTGTACACTATTATACCGCACACTATCACAGCCCAGACTATTATTCTGTACACTATTATACCGCACACTATCACAGCCCAGACTATTATTCTGTACACTATCACAGCCCAGACTATTATACTGCACACAATCACAGCCCAGACTATTATACCGTACACTATTATAATGCACACTATCACAGCCCAGACTATTATTCTGTACACTATTATACTGCACACTATCACAGCCCAGACTATTATTCTGTACACTATTATACTGCACACTATCACAGCCCAGACTTTTATTCTGTACACTATTATACTGCACACTATCACAGCCCAGACTATTATACCGCACACTATCAGTCCCCAGACTATTATACTGCACACTATCACACCACAGACTATTATTCTGTACACTATTATACCACACACTATCACAGCCCAGACTATTATTCTGTACACTATTATACCGCACACTATCACACCCCAGACTATTATTCTGTACACTATTATACCGCACACTATCACAGCCCAGACTATTATACTGCACACTATCACACCAAAGACTATTATACCGTACACTATCACAGCCCAGACTATTATACTGCACACTATCACACCCCAGACTATTATACCGTACACTATTATACCGCACACTATCACAGCCCAGACTATTATACCGTACACTATTATAATGCACACTATCACAGCCCAGACTATTATTCTGTACACTATTATACTGCACACTATCACATCCCAGACTATTATTCTGTACACTATTATACTGCACACTATCACAGCCCAGACAATTATACCGCACACGATCACACCCCAGACTATTATACTGCACACTATCACACCCCAGACTGTTATACTGCACACTATCATGTCCCAGACTATTATTCTGTACACTATTATACTGCACACTATCACAGCCCAGACTATTATTCTGTACACTATTATACCGCACATTATCACACCCCATACTATTATACCGCACATTATCACACCCCAGACTATTATACTGCACACTATTATACCGCACACTATCACACCCTAGACTATTATACTGCACACTATCACACCCCAGACTATTATTCTGTACACTATTATACTGCACACTATCACCCCCCAGACTATTATTCTGTACACTATTATACTGCACACTATCACCCCCCAGACTATTATTCTGTACACTATTATACCGCACACTATCACAGCCCAGACTATTATACCGCACACTATCACTCCCCAGACTATTATACTGCACACTATCACACCCCAGACTATTATTCTGTACACTATTATACCGCACACTATCACAGCCCAGACTATTATTCTGTACACTATTATACCGCACACCATCACACCCCAGACTATTATTCTGTACACAATTATACCGCACACTATCACAGTCCAGACTATTATACTGCACACTATCACACCCTAGACTATTATTCTGTAAACTATTATACTGCACACTATCACAGCCCAGACTATTATACCGCACACGATCACACCCCAGACTATTATTCTGTGCACTATCACACCCCAGACTATTATTCTGTACACTATTATACCGCACACTATCACACCCCAGACTATTATTCTGTGCACTATCACACCCCAGACTATTATTCTGTACACTATTATACCGCACACTATCACACCCCAGACTATTATTCTGTGTACTATTATACCGCACACTATCACACCCCAGACTATTATTCTGTGCACTATTATACCGCACACTATCACACCCCAGACTACTATTCTATGCACTATTATACCGCACACTATCACACCCCAGACTAATATTCTGTGCACTATTATAACGCACACTATCACACCCCAGACTATTATTCTGTGCACTATTTTACCGCACACTAACACACCCCAGACTATTATTCTATGCACTATTATACCACACACTATCACACCCCAGACTATTATTCTATGCACTATTATACCGCACACTATCACACCACAGACTATTATTCTGTGTACTATTACACCCCAGACTATTATACTGTTTACTATTATACCGCACACTATCACACCCCAGACTATTATTCTGTGCACTATCACACCCCAGACTATTGTTCTGTACACTATTATACCGCACACTATCACACCCCAGACTATTATTCTGTGCCCTATTATACCGCACACTATCGCTCCCCAGACTATTATTCTGTGCACTATTATACCGCACACTATCACAGTCCAGACTATTATACTGCACACTATCACACCCTAGACTATTATTCTGTAAACTATTATACTGCACACTATCACAGCCCAGACTATTATACCGCACACTATCACACCCCAGACTATTATTCTGTACACTATCACACCCCAGACTATTATTCTGTGCACTATCACACCCCAGACTATTATTCTGTACACTATTATACCACACACTATCACACCCCAGACTATTATTCTGTACAATATTATACTGCACACTATCACACCCCAGACTATTATTCTGTGCACTATCACACCTCAGACTACTATTCTGTACACTATCACACCCCAGACTATTATTCTGTGTACTATTAAACCGCACACTATCACACCCCAGACTATTATTCTGTGCACTATCACACCCCAGACTATTACACTGTTTACTATTATACCGCACACTTTCACTCCCCAGACTATTATTCTGTACACTATTATAACGCACACTATCACACACCAGACTATTATTCTGTGCACTATCACACCCCAGACTATTATTCTGTGCACTATCACAGCCCAGACTATTATTCTGTACACTATTATATCGCACACTATCACAGCCCAGACTATTATTCTGTACACTATTATAACGCACACTATCACACACCAGACTATTATTCTGTGCACTATTATACCGCACACTATCACATAACAGACTATTATTCTGTACACTATTATACCGCACACTAACACTCCCCAGACTATTATGCTATGCACTATTATACCACACACTATCACACCCCAGACTATTTTTCTATGCACTATTATACTGCACACTATCACACCCCAGACTATTCTGTGCACTATTATACTGCACAATATCACACCCAAGACTATTCTGTGCACAATTATACCGCACACTATCCCACCCCAGACTATTATTCTGTGCACTATTATACTGCACACTATCGCACCCCAGACTATTATACTGCACACTATCACAGCCCAGACTATTATACTGTACACTATAACAGCCCAGACTGTTATTCTGTGCACTATTATACCTCACACTATCACACCACAGACTATTCTGTGCACTATTATACCGCACACTATCACACCACAGACTATTATTCTGTGCACTATCACACCCCAGACTATTATTCTGTACACTATCACAGCCCAGACTATTATACTGCACACTATCACAGCCCAGACTATTATTCTGTGCACTATTATACCGCACACTATCACACCCCAGACTATTATACTGCACACTATCACAGCCCAGACTATTATACTGCACACTATCACAGCCCAGACTATAATTCTGTGCACTATTATACCGCACACTGTCACACCCCAGACTATTATTCTGTACACTATTATACTACACACTTTCACACCCCAGACTATTCTGTGCACAATTATACTGCACACTATCACAGCCCAGACTATTATTCTGTACACTATTATAGCGCACACTATCACACCCCAGACAATTGTTCTGTACACTATTATACCGCACACTATCACACCCCAGACTATTATTCTGTGCACTATCACACCCCAGTCTTTTATTCTGTACACTATCACACCCCAGACTATTATTCTGTACACTATCACACCCCAGACTATTATTCTGTGCACTATCACACCCCAGACTATTATTCTATACACTATCACAGCCCAGACTATTATTCTGTGCACTATTATACCGCACACTATCACACCCCAGACTATTATTCTGTACACTATTATACTACACACTATCACACCCCAGACTATTCTGTACACTATTATGCTGCACACCATCACACCCCAGACTATTATTCTGTGCACTATCACACCCCAGACTATTATTCTGTGTACTATTATACTGCACACTATCACACCCCAGACTATTGTTCTGTACACTATTATACCGCACACTATCACATCCCAGACAATTATTCTGTGTACTATTATACGCACACTATCACACCCCAGACTATTATTCTGTGTACTATTATACTGCACACTATCACACCCCAGACTATTATTCTGTGCACTATCACACCCCAGACTATTATACTGCACACTATTACACTGCACACTATCACAGCCCAGACTATTATACCGCACACTAGTACACTGCACACTATCACAGCCCAGACTATTATTCTGAGTACTAATATACCGCACACTATCACACCCCAGACTATTATTCTGTGTACTATTGTACCGCACACTATCACACCCCAGACTGTTATTCTGTGTACTATTATACCGCACACTATCACAACCCAGACTATTATTCTGTGTACTATTATACCGCACACTATCACACCCCAGACTATTATTCTGTGCACTATTATACCGCACACTATCACACCCCAGACTATTATTCTGTGCACTATCACACCCCAGACTATTATTCTGTACACTATCACAGCCCAGACTATTATACTGCACACTATCACAGCCCAGACTATTATTCTGTGCACTATTATACCGCACACTATCACACCCCAGACTATTATTCTGTGCACTATCACACCCAAGACTATTATACTGTTTACTATTATACCGCACACTATCACACCCCAGACTATTATTTTGTGCACTATCACACCCCAGACTCTTATTCTGTGTACTATTATACCGCACACTATTACAGCCCAGACTATTGTTCTGTACACTATTATACCGCACACTATCGCACCCCAGACTATTATTCTGTGTACTATTATACCGCACACTATCACACCCCAGACTATTATTCTGTGTACTATTATACCGCACACTATCACACCCCAGACTATTATTCAGTGCACTATTATACTGCACAATATCACACCCCAGACTATTATACTGCACACTATCACAGCCCAGACTATTATACCGCACACTATCACAGCCCAGACTATTATTCTGTCCACTATTTAATCACACACTATCACAGCCCAGACTATTATACCGCACACTATCACACCCCAGACTATTATACTGCACACTATCACAGCCCAGACTATTATACTGTACACTATTATACTGCACACTATCACAGCCCAGACTATTATACTGCACACTATACCAGCCCAGACTATTATACCGCACACTATAACAGCCCAGACTTTTAAACCGCACACTATAACACCCCAGACTATTATTCTGTGTACTATTATACTGCACACTATCACAGCCCAGACTATTATTCTGTACACTATTATACCGCACACCATCACAGCCCAGACTATTATTCTGTACACTATTATACCGCACACTATCACAGCCCAGACTATTATTCTGTACACTATTATACCGCACACTATCACAGCCCAGACTATTATGCTGTACACTATTATACTGCACAATATCACACCCCAGACTATTATACTGCACACTATCACAGCCCAGACTATTATACCGCACACTATCACAGCCCAGACTATTATTCTGTCCACTATTTAACCACACACTATCACAGCCCAGACTATTATACCGCACACTATCACACCCCAGACTATTATACTGCACACTATCACAGCCCAGACTATTATACCGCACACTATCACAGCCCAGACTATTATACTGTACACTATTATACTGCACACTATCACAGCCCAGACTATTATACCGCACACTATCACACCCCAGACTATTATTTTGTGCACTATCACACCGCAGACTATTGTTCTGTACATTATTATATCGCACACTATCACATCCCAGACTATTATTCTGTACACTATTATACCGCACACTATCACACCCCAGACTATTATTCTGTGCACTATCACACGCCAGACTATTGTTCTGAACATTATTATACCGCACACTGTCACAGCCCAGACTATTATTCTGTGCACTATCACACCCCAGATTATTATTCTGCACACTATTATAGCGCACACTATCACAGCCCAGACTATTATTCTGTACACTATTATACCGCACACTATCACACCCCAGACTATTATTCTGTGTACTATTATACTGCACACTATCACAGCCCAGACTATTATTCTGTACACTATTATACCGCACACCATCACAGCCCAGACTATTATTCTGTACACTATTATACCGCACACTATCACAGCCCAGACTATTATTCTGTACACTATTATACCGCACACTATCACAGCCCAGACTATTATGCTGTACACTATTATACCGCACACTATCACAGCCCAGACTATTATACTGCACACTATACCAGCCCAGACTATTATACCGCACACTATAACAGCCCAGACTATTATACCGCACACTATAACAGCCCAGACTATTATTCTGTACACTATTATACTGCACACTATCACAGCCCAGACCATTATTGTGTGCACTATTATACCGCTAACTATCACACCCCAGACTATTATTGTGTGCACTATTATACCGCACACTATCACACCCCAGACTATTATTGTGTGCACTATTATACCGCACTATATCACACCCCTGACTATTATTCTGTGCACTATTATACCGCACACTATCACACCCCAGACTATTATAGTGTGCACTATTATACCGCACACTATCACACCCCAGACTATTGTTCTGTACATTATTATACTGCACACTATCACACCCCAGACTATTATTCTGTACACTATCACACCCCAGACTATTATTCTGTGCACTATCACACCCCAGACTATTATTCTGTACACTATCACAGCCCAGACTATTATACTGCACACTATCACAGCCCAGACTATTATACTGCACAATATCACAGCCCAGACTATTATACTTCACACTATCACACCCCAGACTATTATACTGCACACTATCACAGCCCAGACTATTATATTGCACACTATCACAGCCCAGAATACAATTCTGTGCACTATTATACCGCACACTGTCACACCCCAGACTATTATTCTGTACACTATTATACTACACACTTTCACACCCCAGACTATTCTGTGCACAATTATACTGCACACTATCACACCCCAGACTATTATTCTGTGTACTATTATACAGCACATTATCACATCCCAGACTATTATTCTGTGCACTATTATACCGCACACTATCACACCCCAGACTATTGTTCTGTACACTATTATACCGCACACTATCACACCCCAGACTATTATTCTGTGCACTATCACACCCCAGTCTTTTATTCTGTACACTATCACACCCCAGACTATTATTCTGTGCACTATCACACCCCAGACTATTATTCTGTACACTATCACAGCCCAGACTATTATACTGCACACTATCACAGCCCAGACTATTATTCTGTGTACTATTATACCGCACACTATCACACCCCAGACTATTATTCTGTACACTATCACACCACAGACTATTATTCTGTGCACTATTATACTGCACACTATCACACCCCAGACTATTGTTCTGTACACTATTATACCGCACACTATCACATCCCAGACAATTATTCTGTGTACTATTATACTGCACACTATCACAGCCCAGACTATTATTCTGTGCACTATTATACCGCACACTATCACACCCCAGACTATTATTCTGTACACTATCACACCACAGACTATTATTCTGTGCACTATTATACTGCACACTATCACACCCCAGACTATTGTTCTGTACACTATTATACCGCACACTATCACATCCCAGACAATTATTCTGTGTACTATTATACCGCACACTATCACACCCCAGACTATTATTCTGTGTACTATTATACTGCACACTATCACACCCCAGACTATGATTCTGTGCACTATCACACCCCAGACTATTATACTGCACACTATTATACTGCACACTATTACACCCCAGACTATTATTCTGTACACTATCACACCCCAGACTATTATTCTGTGCACTATCACACCCCAGACTATTATTCTGTACACTATCACAGCCCAGACTATTATACTGCACACTATCACAGCCCAGACTATTATACTGCACAATATCACAGCCCAGACTATTATACTTCACACTATCACACCCCAGACTATTATACTGCACACTATCACAGCCCAGACTATTATATTGCACACTATCACAGCCCAGAATATAATTCTGTGCACTATTATACCGCACACTGTCACACCCCAGACTATTATTCTGTACACTATTATACTACACACTTTCACACCCCAGACTATTCTGTGCACAATTATACTGCACACTATCACACCCCAGACTATTATTCTGTGTACTATTATACAGCACATTATCACATCCCAGACTATTATTCTGTGCACTATTATACCGCACACTATCACACCCCAGACTATTGTTCTGTACACTATTATACCGCACACTATCACACCCCAGACTATTATTCTGTGCACTATCACACCCCAGTCTTTTATTCTGTACACTATCACACCCCAGACTATTATTCTGTGCACTATCACACCCCAGACTATTATTCTGTACACTATCACAGCCCAGACTATTATACTGCACACTATCACAGCCCAGACTATTATTCTGTGCACTATTATACCGCACACTATCACACCCCAGACTATTATTCTGTACACTATCACACCACAGACTATTATTCTGTGCACTATTATACTGCACACTATCACACCCCAGACTATTGTTCTGTACACTATTATACCGCACACTATCACATCCCAGACAATTATTCTGTGTACTATTATACCGCACACTATCACACCCCAGACTATTATTCTGTGTACTATTATACTGCACACTATCACACCCCAGACTATTATTCTGTGCACTATCACACCCCAGACTATTATACTGCACACTATTACACTGCACACTATCACAGCCCAGACTATTATACCGCACACTATCACACCCCATACTATTATTCTGTGCACTATTATACCGCACACTATCACACCGCAGACTATTGTTCTGTACACTATTATACCGCACACTATCACACCCCAGACTATTATTCTGTGCACTATCACACCCCAGACTATTATTCTGTGCACTATTATACTGCACACTATCACAGCCCAGACTATTATTCTGTGTACTATTATACCGCACACTATCACACCCCAGACTATTATTCTGTGTACTATTATACCGCACACTATCACACCCCAGACTATTATTCTGTGCACTATTATACCGCACACTATCACACCCCAGACTATTATTCTGTGCACTATCACACCCCAGACTATTATTCTGTACACTATCACAGCCCAGACTATTATACTGCACACTATCACAGCCCAGACTATTATTCTGTGCACTATTATACCGCACACTATCACACCCCAGACTATTATTCTGTGCACTATTATACCGCACACTATCACAGCCCAGACTATTATTCTGTACACTATTATACCGCACACTATCACAGCCCAGACTATTATGCTGTACACTATTATACCGCACACTATCACAGCCCAGACTATTATCCCGCACACTATCACAGCCCAGACTATTATGCTGTACACTATTATACCGCACACTATCACAGCCCAGACTATTATCCCGCACACTATACCAGCCCAGACTATTATACCGCACACTATAACAGTGCAGACTATTATACCGCACATTATAACAGCCCAGACTATTATACCGCACACTATAACAGCCCAGACTATTATTCTGTACACTATTATACTGCACACTATCACAGCCCAGACCATTATTGTGTGCACTATTATACCGCTCACTATCACACCCCAGACTATTATTGTGTGCACTATTATACCGCACACTATCACACCCCAGACTATTATTGTGTGCACTATTATACCGCACTATATCACACCCCTGACTATTATTCTGTGCACTATTATACCGCACACTATCACACCCCAGACTATTATAGTGTGCACTATTATACCGCACACTATCACACCCCAGACTATTGTTCTGTACACTATTATACTGCACACTATCACACCCCAGACTATTATTCTGTACACTATCACACCCCAGACTATTATTCTGTGCACTATCACACCCCAGACTATTATTCTGTACACTATCACAGCCCAGACTATTATACTGCACACTATCACAGCCCAGACTATTATTCTGTGCACTATTATACCGCACACTATCACACCCCAGACTATTATACTGCACACTATCACAGCCCAGACTATTATACTGCACACTATCACAGCCCAGACTATAATTCTGTGCACTATTATACCGCACACTGTCACACCCCAGACTATTATTCTGTACACTATTATACTACACACTTTCACACCCCAGACTATTCTGTGCACAATTATACTGCACACTATCACAGCCCAGACTATTATTCTGTACACTATTATTCCGCACACTATCACACCCCAGACTATTATTCTGTGTACTATTATACAGCACATTATCACATCCCAGACTATTATTCTGTACACTATTATACCGCACACTATCACAGCCCAGACTATTATGCTGTACACTATTATACCGCACACTATCACAGCCCAGACTATTATCCCGCACACTATCACAGCCCAGACTATTATGCTGTACACTATTATACCGCACACTATCACAGCCCAGACTATTATCCCGCACACTATACCAGCCCAGACTATTATACCGCACACTATAACAGTGCAGACTATTATACCGCACATTATAACAGCCCAGACTATTATACCGCACACTATAACAGCCCAGACTATTATTCTGTACACTATTATACTGCACACTATCACAGCCCAGACCATTATTGTGTGCACTATTATACCGCTCACTATCACACCCCAGACTATTATTGTGTGCACTATTATACCGCACACTATCACACCCCAGACTATTATTGTGTGCACTATTATACCGCACTATATCACACCCCTGACTATTATTCTGTGCACTATTATACCGCACACTATCACACCCCAGACTATTATAGTGTGCACTATTATACCGCACACTATCACACCCCAGACTATTGTTCTGTACACTATTATACTGCACACTATCACACCCCAGACTATTATTCTGTACACTATCACACCCCAGACTATTATTCTGTGCACTATCACACCCCAGACTATTATTCTGTACACTATCACAGCCCAGACTATTATACTGCACACTATCACAGCCCAGACTATTATTCTGTGCACTATTATACCGCACACTATCACACCCCAGACTATTATACTGCACACTATCACAGCCCAGATTATTATACTGCACACTATCACAGCCCAGACTATAATTCTGTGCACTATTATACCGCACACTGTCACACCCCAGACTATTATTCTGTACACTATTATACTACACACTTTCACACCCCAGACTATTCTGTGCACAATTATACTGCACACTATCACAGCCCAGACTATTATTCTGTACACTATTATTCCGCACACTATCACACCCCAGACTATTATTCTGTGTACTATTATACAGCACATTATCACATCCCAGACTATTATTCTGTGCACTATTATACCGCACACTATCACACCCCAGACTATTGTTCTGTACACTATTATACCGCACACTATCACACCCCAGACTATTATTCTGTGCACTATCACACCCCAGTCTTTTATTCTGTACACTATCACACCCCAGACTATTATTCTGTGCACTATCACACCCCAGACTATTATTCTGTACACTATCACAGCCCAGACTATTATACTGCACACTATCACAGCCCAGACTATTATTCTGTGCACTATTATACCGCACACTATCACACCCCAGACTATTATTCTGTACACTATTATACTACACACTATCACACCCCAGACTATTCTGTGCACTATTATACTGCACACTATCACACCCCAGACTATTATTCTGTGCACTATCACACCCCAGACTATTATTCTGTGTACTATTATACCGCACACTATCACACCCCAGACTATTGTTCTGTACACTATTATACCGCACACTATCACATCCCAGACAATTATTCTGTGTACTATTATACCGCACACTATCACACCCCAGACTATTATTCTGTGTACTATTATACTGCACACTATCACACCCCAGACTATTATTCTGTGCACTATCACACCCCAGACTATTATACTGCACACTATTACACTGCACACTATCACAGCCCAGACTATTATACCGCACACTATCACACCCCAGACTATTATTCTGTGCACTATTATACCGCACACTATCACACCGCAGACTATTGTTCTGTACACTATTATACCGCACACTATCACACCCCAGACTATTATTCTGTGCACTATCACACCCCAGACTATTATTCTGTGCACTATTATACTGCACACTATCACAGCCCAGACTATTATTCTGTGTACTATTATACTGCACACTGTCACATCCCAGACTATTATTCTGTGTACTAATATACCGCACACTATCACACCCCAGACTATTATTCTGTGTACTATTGTACCGCACACTATCACAGCCCAGACTGTTATTCTGTGTACTATTATACCGCACACTATCACACCCCAGACTATTATTCTGTGTACTATTATACCGCACACTATCACACCCCAGACTATTATTCTGTGCACTATTATACCGCACACTATCACACCCCAGACTATTATTCTGTGCACTATCACACCCCAGACTATTATTCTGTACACTATCACAGCCCAGACTATTATACCGCACACTATCACACCCCAGACTATTATTCTGTGCACTATCACACCCAGGACTATTATACTATTATACCACACACTATCACACCCCAGACTATTATTTTGTGTACTATCACACCCCAGACTATTTTGTGCACTATCACACCCCAGACTATTATTTTGTGTACTATTATACCGCACACTATTACAGCCCAGACTATTGTTCTGTATACTATTATACCGCACACTATCGCACCCCAGACTATTATTCTGTGTACTATTATACCGCACACTATCACACCCCAGACTATTATTCTGTGTACTATTATACCGCACACTATCACAGCCCAGATTATTATTCTGTGCACTATTATACTGCACAATATCACACCCCAGACTATTATACTGCACACTATCACAGCCCAGACTATTATACCGCACACTATCACACCCCAGACTATTATTCTGTGTACTATTATACCGCACACTATCACAGCCCAGACTATTATTCTGTGCACTATTATACTGCACAATATCACACCCCAGACTATTATACTGCACACTATCACAGCCCAGACTATTATACCGCACACTATCACACCCCAGACTATTATTCTGTGTACTATTATACCGCACACTATCACAGCCCAGACTATTATTCTGTGCACTATTATACTGCACAATATCACACCCCAGACTATTATACTGCACACTATCACAGCCCAGACTAATATACCGCACACTATCACAGCCCAGACTATTATTCTGTCCACTATTTAACCACACACTATCACACCCCAGACTATTATACTGCACACTATCACAGCCCAGACTATTATACCGCACACTATCACAGCCCAGACTATTATACTGTACACTATCACAGCCCAGACTATTATACTGCACACTATCACAGCCCAGACTATTATACCGCACACTATCACACCCCAGACTATTATTTTGTGCACTATCACACCGCAGACTATTGTTCTGTACATTATTATATTGCACACTATCACATCCCAGACTATTATTCTGTACACTATTATACCGCACACTATCACACCCCAGACTATTATTCTGTGCACTATCACACGCCAGACTATTATTCTGTGCACTATCACACCCCAGACTATTATTCTGTACACTATCACAGCCCAGACTATTATACCGCACACTATCACACCCCAGACTATTATTCTGTGCACTATCACAGCCCAGACTATTATACCGCACACTATCACACCCCAGACTATTATTCTGTGCACTATCACACCCCAGATTATTATTCTGCACACTATTATAGCGCACACTATCACAGCCCAGACTATTATTCTGTACACTATTATACCGCACACTATCACACCCCAGACTATTATTCTGTGTACTATTATACTGCACACTATCACAGCCCAGACTATTATTCTGTACACTATTATACCGCACACTATCACAGCCCAGACTATTATTCTGTACACTATTATACCGCACACTATCACAGCCCAGACTATTATGCCGTACACTATTATACCGCACACTATCACAGCCCAGACTATTATACCGCACACTATACCAGCCCAGACTATTATACCGCACACTATAACAGCCCAGACTATTATACCGCACACTATAACAGCCCAGACTATTATACCGCACACTATAACAGCCCAGACTTTTATAGTGTGCATTATTATACCGCACACTATCACACCCAAGACTATTATTCTGTGTACTATTATACAGCACACTATCACAGCCCAGACTATTATACCGCACACTATCACAGCCCAGACTATTATTCTGTACACTATTATACCGCACCCAATCACAGCCCAGACTATTATTCTGTACACTATTATACCGCACACTATCACAGCCCAGACTATTAATCTGTATACTATTATACCGCACACTATCACAGCTCAGGACTATTATTCTGTACACTATTATACTGCACCCTATCACAGCCCAGACTATTATTCTGTGCACTATTATACCTAGGGGTGAGCGGGTTCGGATTTCTGAAATCCGAACCCCCCCGAGCCTCCCCGATCCGAGTCCGATCCGAGTCAGGCTCGACTTTTCCCGCCTGACTCGGATTCTGAAATCGAGGCAAAACGTCATCTTCCCGCCTTCCGAGTCTCGCGGGTTTTGGATCCTATATAAGGTACCCACGTCGGCGCCATTTTCTCACTCGGCTGTGGACAGTGAAGAGGGAGGGTGGGAGTTAGGGCTGTGTAGTGTAGTGTAGTGTAGTGCTGCTGTTGTCCACTACTTCAAAGTCCATAGGGGCTGGCTGTGTTGTGCTGTGCTGCTGTTGTTAATAGGGGCTGTGTCCACTACTTCAAAGTCCATAGGGGCTGGCTGGACTGTGTTGTGCAGTCAGTTCTCCATAGGGGCTGTGTCCACTCCAAAGTCCTGTGCAGTGTCCCAGTCCTAAAGGAGTGCTGTAGTGTTGTCCAGGGGGTGCTCTGTCCATCAGGGGTGCTCCCCCCAAGTGCTAAAAAAATAATATATTTTCTGTGTTTGTGAATTGTGTGCGCAGTAGCCGCACGTGCATCAACAAAGTAGTGCCAAGCGTGCACCTGTGTCATAAGTAAAGGGCCGGCTGGCTTGACCGTTAAGGGTGCTGTAACCCCCGAAAGTACACTCCAGTCCAAACCAAAAAAAAAATTATTTTCTGTGTTTGTGAATTGTGTGCGCAGTAGCCACACGTGCATCAACAAAGTAGTGCCAAGCGTGCGCCTGTGTCATAAGTAAAGGGCCGGCTGGCTTGACCGTTAAGGGTGCTGTAACCCCCGAAAGTACACTCCAGTCCAAACCCAAAAAAAAATTATTTTCTGTGTTTGTGAATTGTGTGCGCAGTAGCCGCACGTGCATCAACAAAGTAGTGCCAAGCGTGCGCCTGTGTCATAAGTAAAGGGCCGGCTGGCTTGACCGTTAAGGGTGCTGTAACCCCCGAAAGTACACTCCAGTCCAAACCAAAAAAAAAATTATTTTCTGTGTTTGTGAATGGTGTGCGCAGTAGCCGCACGTGCATCAACAAAGTAGTGCCAAGCATGCGCCTGTGTCATAAGTAAAGGGCCGGCTGGCTTGACCGTTAAAGGGTGCTGTAACCCCCAAAGTACACTCCAGTCCAAACCAAAAAAAAAATTATTTTCTGTGTTTGTGAATTGTGTGCGCAGTAGCCGCACGTGCATCAACAAAGTAGTGCCAAGCGTGCGCCTGTGTCATAAGTAAAGGGCCGGCTGGCTTGACCGTTAAAGAGTGCTGTAACCCCCGAAAGTACACTCCAATCCAAACCAAAAAAAAATTATTTTCTGTGTTTGTGAATTGTGTGCGCAGTAGCCGCACGTGCATCAACAAAGTAGTGCCAAGCGTGCGCCTGTGTCATAAGTAAAGGGCCGGCTGGCTTGACCGTTAAGGGTGCTGTAACCCCCGAAAGTACACTCCAGTCCAAACCAAAAAAAAAATTATTTTCTGTGTTTGTGAATGGTGTGCGCAGTAGCCGCACGTGCATCAACAAAGTAGTGCCAAGCATGCGCCTGTGTCATAAGTAAAGGGCCTGCTGGCTTGACCGTTAAAGGGTGCTGTAACCCCCGAAAGTACACTCCAGTCCAAACCAAAAAAAAAATTATTTTCTGTGTTTGTGAATGGTGTGCGCAGTAGCCGCACGTGCATCAACAAAGTAGTGCCAAGCGTGCGCCTGTGTCATAAGTAAAGGGCCGGCTGGCTTGACCGTTAAGGGTGCTGTAACCCCCGAAAGTACACTCCAGTCCAAACCAAAAAAAAAATTATTTTCTGTGTTTAGCCGCACGTATATATCAAATCGATATAACATAAATGGAGGACCAAACTTTCTCCGATAAAAATAAAATAGAGAAAGATCAAGAACCACTTCCTCCTAGTGCTGAAGCTGCTGCCACTAGTCATGACATAGACGATAACATGCCATCAACGTCGTCTGCCAAGGCCGATGCCCAATGTCATAGTAGAGGGCACATACAATCCCAAATGGCAAAGTTCAGGAAAATGACCTTGAAAAAGACATTTAAATCAGCTGAAGAGAAACGTAAACTTGCCAATATGCCATTTACGACACGGAGTGGCAAGGAACGGCTAAGGTCGATCCCTAGTATGTTCATGACTAGTGGTTCAGCTTCACATGACGATGGAAGCCCTCCTCCCACTAAAAAAATCAAAAGAGTTAAGCTGGCAAAAGCACAGCGAAGAACTGTGCTTTCTAAGAAGATATCACAAATCCCCAAGGAGAGTCCAAGTGTGGTGGTGGTTGCGATGCCTGACCTTCCCAGCACTGGACGGGAAGAGGTGGCTCTTTCCACCATTTGCACTCCCCCTGCAAGTGCTGAAAGGAGCACCCACAGTCCACTTGCTGATATGCAAATTGAAGATGTCACTGTTGAAGTACAACAGGATGAGGATACTGGTGTAGCTGGCGCTGAGGAGGAAGTTGGCGAGGAGGATTCTGATGGTGATGTGGTTTGTTTAAATCAGGCTCCGGGGGAGACAGTTGTTGTCCGTGGGATGAAAAAGCCCATCACGGTCATGCCTGGGCAGAAGACCAAACATTCCACCTCTTTGGTCTGGCAATATTTCTATCCAAATCCGGACAACAACTGTCTTGCCATATGTGCCATATGTAAAGGTGAAATAAGTAGGGGTAGGGACGTCAACCACCTAGGAACATCCTCCCTTATACGGCACCTGCAGCGCGTTCATAAAAAGTTACTGTCAAGTTCAGAAACTTTGGCTAAGACCGTAAGCAGTCCAGGGACACCTAAATCCCGTTGTCCTGTTGTATCCAAGAGCCTGCAAACCACACCGTCAACTCCCTCCTCGTCAATTTCCTCCTTAGTCAGGATCGGAAGTAGTCCTGCAGGCATGTCACTGGCATGACTGACTCTCCTATCCGGGATTCCTCTGGAGGATCCTGCATTGCTACGCCTACTGCTGCCGCTGCTGCTGCTGCTGGGAGTCGTTCATCATCCCAGAGAGGAAGTAGGAACACCACTACTTTTACTAAACAATTGACCCTCCAACAGTCCTTAGCGAGGAGGATGAAGTACGACAGCAGTCATCCTGAAGCAAAACGTATAACTGAGGCCTTGACTGCTATGTTGGTGTTAGACGTGCGTCCGGTATCCGCCATTAGTGCAGTGGGATTTAGACAATTGATGGAGGTAGTGTGTCCCCGGTTCCAAATCCCGTCTAGATTCCACTTCACTAGGCAGGCGATACCGAGACTGTACAGAAACGTCAGAAAAAGTGTCCTCAGTGTCCTGAAAAATGCCATTGTACACAATGTCCACTTAACCACGGACATGTGGACAAGTGGAACAGGGCAGACTAAGGACTATATGACTGTGACAGCCCACTGGGTAGATGTATCACCTTACGCAGCAACAGCAGCAGCGTCACCAGTAGCAGCATCTCAGAAACGCCAGCTCGTTACAAGGCAGGCTACGCTGTGTATCACCGGTTTCAGTAAGAGGCACACCGCCGACAACCTCTTAGAGAAACTGAGGGAAATCATTGCCCAGTGGCTTACCCCACTTAGACTCTCCTGGGGATTTGTGATATCTGACAACGCCACCAATATTGTGCGGGCATTACATCTGGGCAAATTCCAGCACGTCCCATGTTTTGCTCACACAATAAACTTGGTGGTGCAGAATTTTCTGAAAAGCGACAGGGGCGTGCAGGAGACGCTTTGGGTGGCCAGAAAAATTTCTGGCCACTTTCGCCATTCAGCGACTGCGTGCCGAAGACTGGAGCGCCAGCAAACACTCTTGAACCTGCCCCGCCATCACCTGAAGCAAGAGGTTGTGACGCGGTGGAACTCAACCCTCTATATGCTTCAGAGGATGGAGGAGCAGCAAAAGGCCATACAAGCCTATACATCCACCTATGACATAGGCAAAGGAGGGGGTATGCACCTGACTCAAGCACAGTGGAGAATGATTTCCGTGTTGTGCAAGGTTCTCCAGCCCTTCGAACTTGCCACACGTGAAGTCAGTTCAGACACAACCAGCTTGAGTCAGGTCATTCCCCTCATCAGGCTTTTGCAGAAGCAGCTGGAGAAAGTGAAGGAGGAGCTAAGACGGAGCGATTCCGCTCGGCATGTGGGACTTGTGGATGAAGCCCTTCATTCGCTTTGCCAGGATTCCAGGGTGGTCAATCTGTTGAAATCAGACCACTACATTTTGGCCACCGTGCTTGATCCTAGGTTTAAAGCCTATGTGGTGTCTCTCTTTCCGGCTGACACAAGCCTGCAGAGGTGCAAAGACCTGCTGGTGAACACACTGTCAGCTGAAGCGGAACGTGACACGTCAACGGCTCCTTCTTCATTTTCTCCCGCAACTGGGGCTGCCAGGAAAAAACTTAGGTATCCTAAGCAACCCGCTGGCGGTGATGCAGGGCAGGCAGGACCAAGTTTGGACATCTGGTCCGGACTGAAGGACCTGGCAACAATTTCTGACATGTCTACTGTCACTGCATATGATACTGTCACCATTGACAGAATGGTGGAGGATTACATCGGTGACAGCATCCAAGTAGGCATGTCAGACAGTCCATACCTGTACTGGCAGGAAAAAGAGGCAATTTGGAGGCCCCTGTACAAGCTGGCTCTATTTTACCTGAGTTGCCCCCCCTCCAGTGTGTACTCCGAAAGAGTGTTTAGTGCAGCCGGGAACCTTGTCAGCGAAAGGCGTAGGAGGTTGCTTCCACAGAATGTGGAGAAGATGATGTTCATCAAAATGAATTATCAGCTCTTCCAGGGAGACCAGCCTCCAGAAGGTACAGAGGGACCTGTGGTGGTGGATTCAAGTGGGGACGAGTTAATACTTTGTGAGGATGAGGATGTACACACTGAAGAGGGTGAGGAATCGGTGGATGAGGAGGATGAGGATGACATCTTGCCTCCGTAGAGCCAGTTTGTGCAGGGACACATTAATTGCCAGCTTGTTTTGTGGGGGCCCAAACGAACCAATCATTTCAGCCACAGTTGTGTGGCAGACCCTGGCGCTGAAATGATTGATTTGTTAAAGTGTGCATGTCCTGTTTATACAACATAAGGGTGGGTGGGAGGGCCCAAGGACAATTCCATCTTGCACCTCTTTTTTTCTTTGCATTATGTACAGTTTGGGGCCTAGTTTTTCTAACTGCCATCCTGCCTGCCACTGCAGTGTCACTCCTAGATGGGTCACGTGTTTGTGCCGCCCACTCGTGTCGCTTAGCATAGTCATCCAGCTACCTCGGTGCAACCTTTTGGACATAAAAACACTATTGTGAGGTGTGAGGTGTTCAGAATAGACTGGAAATGAGTGGAAATTAAGGTTATTGAGGTTAATAATAGCATAGGAGCAGAGAAACCAACAAATTCTGTGATTTTAGCTGTTTTTATGCTTTTTTTAAAAAAAATACAGATCCAAAACACAAAACCCAGAACCCAAAACACGGAAGGGTGGTTTTGGCAAAACCAATCCAGATCCAAAACACGAAGAAAGATCCAGATCCAAAACCAAAACACAAAACACGAAAAGTGGCCGGTGCACACCCCTAATTATACCGCACCCTATCACAGCCCAGACTATTATTCTGTACACTATTATACCGCACACTATCACAGCCCAGACTATTATTCTGTACACTATTATACCGCACACTATCACAGCCCAGACTATTATTCTGTACACTATTATACCGCACACTATCACAGCCCAGACTATTATTCTGTACACTATCACAGCCCAGACTATTATTCTGTACACTATCACAGCCCAGACTATTATACTGCACACTATCACAGCCCAGACTTTTATTCTGTACACTATTATACTGCACACTATCACAGCCCAGACTATTATACCGCACACTATCACTCCCCAGACTATTATACTGCACACTATCACACCCCAGACTATTATTCTGTACACTATTATACCTCACACTATCACAGACCTGACTATTATTCTGTACACTATTATACCGCACACTATCACACCCCAGACTATTATTTTGTGCACTATCACACCGCAGACTATTGTTCTGTACATTATTATATCGCACACTATCACATCCCAGACTATTATTCTGTACACTATCACACCCCAGACTATTATTCTGTGCACTATCACACGCCAGACTATTGTTCTGAACATTATTATACCGCACACTGTCACAGCCCAGACTATTATTCTGTGCACTATCACACCCCAGATTATTATTCTGTACACTATTATAGCGCACACTATCACAGCCCAGACTATTATTCTGTACACTATTATACCGCACACCATCACAGCCCAGACTATTATTCTGTACACTATTATACCGCACACTATCACAGCCCAGACTATTATGCTGTACACTATTATACCGCACACTATCACAGCCCAGACTATTATGCTGTACACTATTATACCGCACACTATCACAGCCCAGACTATTATACCGCACACTATACCAGCCCAGACTATTATACCGCACACTATCACAGCCCAGACCATTATTGTGTGCACTATTATACCGCTCACTATCACACCCCAGAGTATTATTGTGTGCACTATTATACCGCACACTATCACACCCCAGACTATTATTGTGTGCACTATTATACCGCACTATATCACACCCCTGACTATTATTCTGTGCACTATTATACCGCACACTATCACACCCCAGACTATTATTGTGTGCACTATTATACCGCACTATATCACACCCCTGACTATTATTCTGTACACTATTATACCGCACACGATCACACCCCAGACTATTATTCTGTACACTATTATACCGCACACTATCACAGCCCAGACTATTATACCGTACACTATTTTACCGCACACTATCACAGCCCAGACTATTATACTGCACACTATACCAGCCCAGACTATTATACCGTACACTATTATACCGCACACTATCACAGCCCAGACTATTATACCGTACACTATTATACCTCACACTATCACAGACCTGACTATTATTCTGTACACTATTATACCGCACACTATCACAGCCCAGACTATTATACCGTACACTATTTTACCGCACACTATCACAGCCCAGACTATTATACTGCACACTATACCAGCCCAGACTATTATACCGCACACTATCACAGCCCAGACTATTATACCGTACACTATTATACCGCACACTATCACAGCCCAGACTATTATACCACACACTAGGGATGGCCATTGATATAAATAGTTAAGAAACACTGATGGATAAATGCCGATGGTCAATGGTTTTGCCATCAATGGCAGAGATCCAATGATTCTCTGCCATCGATTGCAGACTGGGAACTGATTGCAGCTCTCTGGTTCCCGACGCCCTGCTCCATGATGTCCTACTAAGCCCCACCCCAGTGCCGATTGGCCTGCTGCACACCATGCCCCCAGGCAAAAGTGGGCATTTAGGGGTACAGACCATCGATGGTTCACTATAGGTGGTTGTCAAACAGTAATCACCGATGTAGAGCCGACCAATAACCATCCTTACCACACACTATCATACCATGAACCATTATACGGCATGAAAACTTCTGTCTTCCCCAATCTTACAGACACAACTTTCACTTTCAGATAAAATAATCATATGAGGCAACATGTCAGCAAATACCACTGTCTGTAAGTCAGATTTGCTGTGGGTGCTACAGGGACCTTGCAGCTTATTAGGGGAAGGGTGATGGCTAGCACTGATCAGTGATACCCCACCAAAACACTGGTTTAAGCCTATGGTGGGTATCACTAATGTACTTACAACCCCTATAAAAACAAAATACATGTACTGATAATAGGTGAGGAGTCAGCAGGAGGTCACATGATGCAGACGCTGCTGCAGGTGACTGAGGGGGACAGGTACGCCAGGTACAGGGAGCCCTGAGGATGATGCGCTGAGGAGAGGACCGACACGTAAGGACTAACCTGAGGGACAGCGCCAATATGTGGACAAAGCAGTGGTCGGCTGCTGCCACCAGAGCACCAGAGACCTCCACCCTGCACCTGTGATAGCCTGCAGCAAAGGGGTGAAAAGCTGAAGGTGGTCCCATCACAATCAGAGGCTGGATCGGAGGCAGGCCTACCTCTACATAAACTCCAAGCAGAGAATAGCCCGTACCCCATATAAAGAGACCACTGGGTAGAGCCAGTTATCTCCCTGAAGGAGCTGAACCAACGTCCGGAGAGGTCGGTAACACAATCCCAAACTAAATCCTGCATTATAGACAGAGCAATGAGGCCATAGACATTACTCTGTCCAGCAGTATAGCTAGTACCCAGGATACTCTGTCCAGCAGTATAGCTAGTACCCAGGATACTCATCCAGCAGTATAGCTAGTACCCAGGATACTCATCCAGCAGTATAGCTAGTACCCAGGATACTCTGTCCAGCAGTATAGCTAGTACCCAGGCTACTCTGTCCAGCAGTATAGCTAGTACCCAGGATACTCGTCCAGCAGTATAGCTAGTACCCAGGATACTCGTCCAGCAGTATAGCTAATACCCAGGATACTCATCCAGCAGTATAGCTAGTACCCAGGATACTCGTCCAGCAGTATAGCTAGTACCCAGGATACTCATCCAGCAGAATAGCTAGTACCCAAGATACTCTGTCCAGCAGTATAGCTAATACCCAGGATACTCATCCAGCAGTATAGCTAGTACCCAGGATACTCTGTCCATCAGTATAGCTAGTATCCAGGATACTCTTTCCAGCAGTATAGCTAGTACCCAGGATACCCTTTCCAGCAGTATAGCGAGTACCCAGGATACTCTTTCCAGCAGTATAGCTAGTACCCAGGATACTCTGTCCATCAGTATAGCTAGTACCCAGGATACTCTGTCCATCAGTATAGCTAGTACCCAGGATACTCTGTCCATCAGTATAGCTAGTACCCAGGATACTCTTTCCAGCAGTATAGCTAATACCCAGGATACTCTTTCCAGCAGTATAGCTAATACCCAGGATACTCGTCCAGCAGTATAGCTAGTACCCAGGATACTCTTTCCAGCAGTATAGCTAGTACCCAGGATACTCATCCAGCAGTATAGCTAGTACCCAGGATACTCATCCAGCAGTATAGCTAGTACCCAAGATACTCTGTCTAGCAGTATAGCTAATACCCAGGATACTCATCCAGCAGTATAGCTAGTACCCAGGATACTCTGTCCATCAGTATAGCTAGTACCCAGGATACTCTTTCCAGCAGTATAGCTAGTACCCAGGATACTCTGTCCAGCAGTATAGCTAGTACCCAGGATACTCATCCAGCAGTATAGCTAGTACCCAGGATACTCATCCAGCAGTATAGCTAGTACCCAGGATACTCTGTCCAGCAGTATAGCTAGTACCCAGGATACTCATCCAGCAGTATAGCTAGTACCCAGGATACTCATCCAGCAGTATAGCTAGTACCCAAGATACTCATCCAGCAGTATAACTAGTACCCAAGATACTCATCCAGCAGTATAACTAGTACCCAGGATACTCGTACATCAGGGTAGCTAGTACCCAGGATAATGGACAGCAGTATAGCTAGTACCCAAGATACTCGTCCAGCAGTATAGCTAGTACCCAGGATACTCGTCCAGCAGTATAGCTAGTACCCAGGATACTCTGTCCAGCAGTATAGCTAATACCCAGGATACTCTGTCCAGCAGTATAGCTAGTACCCAGGATACTCATCCATCAGTATAGCTAGTACCCAGGATACTCTTTCCAGCAGTATAGCTAGTACCCAGGACACTCGTCCAGCAGTATAGAGAGTACCAGGACACTCGTCCAGCAGTATAGAGAGTACCCAGGATACTCATCCAGCAGTATAGAGAGTACCCAAGATACTCGTCCAGCAGTCTAGCTAGTACCCAAGATACTCATCCAGCAGGATAACTAGTACCCAAGATACTCATCCAGCAGTATAGCTCGTACCCTAGATACTCATCCAGCAGTATAGCTAGTACCCAGGATACTCTGTCCAGCAGTATAGCTAGTACCCAAGATACTCATCCAGCAGTATAGCTAATACCCAGGATACTGGACAGCAGTATAGCTAGTACCCAAGATACTCATTCAGCAGTATAGCTAATACCCAGGATACTCGTCCAGCAGTATAGCTAGTACCCAAGATACTCATCCAGCAGTATAGCTAATACCCAGGATACTCATCCAGCAGTATATAGCTAGTACCCAGGATACTCTGTCCAGCAGTATAGCTAGTACCCAAGATACTCGTCCAGCAGTATAGAGAGTACCCAGGATACTCGTCCAGCAGTATAGCTAGTACCCAGGATACTCATCCAGCAGTATAGCTAGTACCCAGGATACTCTGTCCATCAGTATAGCTAGTACACAGGATACTCTTTCCAGGAGTATAGCTAATACCCAGGATACTCATCCAGCAGTATAGCTAGTACCCAGGATACTCTTTCCAGCAGTATAGCTAGTACCCAGGATACTCATCCAGCAGTATAGCTAGTACCCAGGACACTCGTCCAGCAGTACAGAGAGTACCCAGGATACTCGTCCAGCAGTACAGAGAGTACCCAGGATACTCGTCCAGCAGTATAGAGAGTACCCAAGATACTCGTCCAGCAGTATAGCTAGTACCCAAGATACTCATCCAGCAGGATAACTAGTACCCAAGATACTCGTCCAGCAGTATAGCTCGTACCCAAGATACTCGTCCAGCAGTATAGCTAGTACCCAAGATACTCATCCAGCAGGATAACTAGTACCCAAGATACTCGTCCAGCAGTATAGCTCGTACCCAAGATACTCGTCCAGCAGTATAGCTAGTCCCCAAGATACTCATCCAGCAGTATAGCTAATACCCAGGATACTCGTACATCAGTGTAGCTAGTACCCAGGATACTGGACAGCAGTATAGCTAGTACCCTAGATACTCGTCCAGCAGTATAGCTAGTACCCAGGATACTCGTCCAGCAGTATAGCTAGTACCCAGGATACTCTGTCAAGCAGTATAGCTAATATCCAGGATACTCTGTCCATCAGTATAGCTAGTACACAGGATACTCTGTCCATCAGTATAGCTAGTACACAGGATACTCATCCATCAGTATAGCTAGTACCCAGGATACTCTTTCCAGCAGTATAGCTAGTACCCAGGACACTCGTCCAGCAGTATAGAGAGTACCCAGGACACTCGTCCAGCAGTATAGAGAGTACCCAGGATACTCATCCAGCAGTATAGAGAGTACCCAGGATACTCGTCCAGCAGTATAGAGAGTACCCAAGATACTCGTCCAGCAGTCTAGCTAGTACCCAAGATACTCATCCAGCAGGATAACTAGTACACAAGATACTCGTCCAGCAGTATAGCTCGTACCCTAGATACTCATCCAGCAGTATAGCTAGTACCCAGGATACTGGACAGCAGTATAGCTAGTACCCAAGATACTCATCCAGCAGTATAGCTAATACCCAGGATACTCGTCCAGCAGTATAGCTAGTACCCAAGATACTCATCCAGCAGTATAGCTAGTACCCAAGATACTCATCCAGCAGTATATAGCTAGTACCCAGGATACTCTGTCCAGCAGTATAGCTAGTACCCAAGATACTCGTCCAGCAGTACAGAGAGTACCCAGGATACTCATCCAGCAGTATAGCTAGTACCCAGGATACTCATCCAGCAGTATAGCTAGTACCCAGGATACTCTGTCCATCAGTATAGCTAGTACCCAGGATACTCTTTCCAGCAGTATAGCTATTACCCAGGATACTCTTTCCAGCAGTATAACTAGTACCCAGGATACTCTTTCCAGCAGTATAGCTAGTACCCAGGACACTCATCCAGCAGTATAGAGAGTACCCAGGATACTCGTCCAGCAGTATAGAGAGTACCCAGGATACTCGTCCAGCAGTATAGAGAGTACCCAAGATACTCGTCCAGCAGTCTAGCTAGTACCCAAGATACTCATCCAGCAGGATAACTAGTACCCAAGATACTCGTCCAGCAGTATAGCTCGTACCCAAGATACTCGTCCAGCAGTATAGCTAGTACCCAAGATACTCATCCAGCAGTATAGCTAGTACCCAAGATACTCATCCAGCAGTATATAGCTAGTACCCAGGATACTCTGTCCAGCAGTATAGCTAGTACCCAAGATACTCGTCCAGCAGTATAGCTAATACCCAGGATACTGGACAGCAGTATAGCTAGTACCCAGGATACTGGACAGCAGTATAGGTAGTACCCAAGATACTCGTTCAGCAGTATAGCTAGTACCCAGGATACTCTGTCCAGCAGTATAGCTAATACCCAAGATACTCATCCAGCAGTATAGCTAATACCCAGGATACTGGACAGCAGTATAGCTAGTACCCAAGATACTCATCCAGCAGTATAGCTAATACCCAGGATACTCTTCCAGCAGTATAGCTAATACCCAAGATACTTGTCCAGCAGTATAGCTAGTACCCAGGATACTCCTCCAGCAGTATATAGCTCGTACCCAAGATACTCATCCAGCAGTATAGCTAGTACCCAAGATACTCGTCCAGCAGTATAGCTAATACCCAAGATACTCGTCCAGCAGTATAGCTCGTACCCAAGATACTCGTCCAGCAGTATAGCTAGTACCCAAGATACTCATCCAGCAGGATAACTAGTACCCAAGATACTCGTCCAGCAGTATAGCTCGTACCCAAGATACTCATCCAGCAGTATAGCTAGTCCCCAAGATACTCATCCAGCAGTATAGCTAATACCCAGGATACTGGACAGCAGTATAGCTAGTACCCAGGATACTGGACAGCAGTATAGCTAGTACCCAAGATACTCGTCCAGCAGTATAGCTAGTACCCAAGATACTCGTCCAGCAGTATAGCTAGTACCCAGGATACTGGACAGCAGTATATAGCTAGTACCCAAGATACTCATCCAGCAGTATAGCTAATACCCAGGATACTCCTCCAGCAGTATAGCTAGTACCCAGGATACTCCTCCAGCAGTATAGCTAGTACCCAAGATACTCATCCAGCAGTATAGCTAGTACCCAGGATACTCGTCCAGCAGTATAGCTAGTACCCAGGATACTCTGTCAAGCAGTATAGCTAATATCCAGGATACTCTGTCCATCAGTATAGCTAGTACTCAGGATACTCATCCATCAGTATAGCTAGTACCCAGGATACTCTTTCCAGCAGTATAGCTAGTACCCAGGACACTCGTCCAGCAGTATAGAGAGTACCCAGGACACTCGTCCAGCAGTATAGAGAGTACCCAGGATACTCGTCCAGCAGTATAGCTAGTATCCAAGATACTCGTCCAGCAGTATAGCTAGTACCCAAGATACTGGACAGTAGCCATAGCTAGTACCTAAGATACTGGACAGTAGCCAAAGCTAGTACCCAGGATACTCATCCAGCAGTATAGCTAGTACCCAAGATACTCGTCCAGCAGTATAGCTAGTACCCAAGATACTCATCCAGCAGTATAGCTAATACCCAGAATACTCATCCAGCAGTATAGCTAGTACCCAAGATACTCATACAGCAGTATAGCTAATACCCAGGATACTCGTCCAGCAGTATAGATAGTACCCAAGATACTCATCCAGCAGTATAGCTAATACCCAGTATACTCATCCAGCAGTATATAGCTAGTACCCAGGATACTCTGTCCAGCAGTATAGCTAGTACCCAAGATACTCGTCCAGCAGTATAGAGAGTACCCAGGATACTCGTCCAGCAGTATAGCTAGTACCCAGGATACTCATCCAGCAGTATAGCTAGTACCCAGGATACTCTGTCCATCAGTATAGCTAGTACCCAGGATACTCTGTCCATCAGTATAGCTAGTACCCAGGATACTCTTTCCAGCAGTATAGCTAATACCCAGGATACTCATCCAGCAGTATAGCTAGTACCCAGGATACTCTTTCCAGCAGTATAGCTAGTACCCAGGATACTCATCCAGCAGTATAGAGAGTACCCAGGACACTCGTCCAGCAGTATAGAGAGTACCCAGGATACTCGTCCAGCAGTATAGAGAGTACCCAAGATACTCGTCCAGCAGTATAGAGAGTACCCAAGATACTCGTCCAGCAGTCTAGCTAGTAACGAAGATACTCATCCAGCAGGATAACTAGTACCCAAGATACTCGTCCAGCAGTATAGCTCGTACCCAAGATACTCATCCAGCAGGATAACTAGTACCCAAGATACTCATCCAGCAGGATAACTAGTACCCAAGATACTCGTCCAGCAGTATAGCTAGTACCCAAGATACTCATCCAGCAGTATAGCTAATACCCAGGATACTGGACAGCAGTATAGCTAGTACTCAGGATACTGGACAGCAGTATAGCTAGTACCCAAGATACTCGTCCAGCAGTATAGATAGTACCCAAGATACTCGTCCAGCAGTATAGCTAGTACCCAGGATACTGGACAGCAGTATATAGCTAGTACCCAAGATACTCATCCAGCAGGATAGCTAATACCCAGGATACTCCTCCAGCAGTATAGCTAGTACCCAGGATACTCCTCCAGCAGTATAGCTAGTACCCAAGATACTCGTCCAGCAGTATAGCTAGTACCCAAGATACTCATCCAGCAGTATAGCTAGTACCCAAGATACTCATCCAGCAGTATAGCTAGTACCCAAGATACTCGTCCAGCAGTATAGCTAATACCCAGGATACTGATCCAGCAGTATAGCTAGTACCCAAGATACTCATCCAGCAGTATAGCTAGTACCCAAGATACTCGTCCAGCAGTATAGCTAGTACCCAAGATACTGGACAGTAGCCACAGCTAGTACCCAAGATACTGGACAGTAGCCCTAGCTAGTACCCAGGATACTCATCCAGCAGTATAGCTAGTACCCAAGATACTCGTCCAACAGTATAGCTAGTACCCAAGATACTCGTCCAGCAGTATAGCTAATACCCAGGATACTCGTCCAGCAGTATAGCTAGTACCCAAGATACTCATCCAGCAGTATAGCTAATACCCAGGATACTCGTCCAGCAGTATAGCTAGTACCCAAGATACTCATCCAGCAGTATAGCTAATACCCAGGATACTCATCCAGCAGTATATAGCTAGTACCCAGGATACTCTGTCCAGCAGTATAGCTAGTACCCAAGATACTCGACCAGCAGTATAGAGAGTACCCAGGATACTCGTCCAGCAGTATAGCTAGTACCCAGGATACTCATCCAGCAGTATAGCTAGTACCCAGGATACTCTTTCCAGCAGTATAGCTAATACCCAGGATACTCATCCAGCAGTATAGCTAGTACCCAGGATACTCTTTCCAGCAGTATAGCTAGTACCCAGGATACTCATCCAGCAGTATAGCTAGTACCCAGGATACTCTGTCCAGCAGTATAGAGAGTACCCAGGACACTCGTCCAGCAGTATAGAGAGTACCCAGGATACTCGTCCAGCAGTATAGAGAGTACCCAGGATACTTGTCCAGCAGTATAGAGAGTACCCAAGATACTCGTCCAGCAGTCTAGCTAGTACCCAAGATACTCATCCAGCAGAACTAGTACCCAAGATACTCGTCCAGCAGTATAGCTCGTACCCAAGATACTCGTCCAGCAGTATAGCTAGTACCCAAGATACTCATCCAGCAGGATAACTAGTACCCAAGATACTCGTCCAGCAGTATAGCTCGTACTCAAGATACTCGTCCAGCAGTATAGCTAGTCCCCAAAATACTCATCCAGCAGTATAGCCAATACCCAGGATACTGGACAGCAATATAGCTAGTACCCAGGATACTGGACAGCAGTATAGCTAGTACCCAAGATACTCGTCCAGCAGTATAGCTAGTACGCAAGATACTCGTCCAGCAGTATAGCTAGTACCCAGGATACTGGACAGCAGTATATTGCTAGTACCCAAGATACTCATCCAGCAGTATAGCTAATACCCAGGATACTGGACAGCAGTATAGCTAGTACCCAAGATACTCGTCCAGCAGTATAGCTAGTACCCATGATACTCGTCCAGCAGTATATCTAATACCCAGGATACTCCTCCAGCAGTATAGCTAGTACCCAGGATACTCCTCCAGCAGTGTAGCTAGTACCCAAGATACTCGTCCAGCAGTATAGCTAGTACCCAAGATACTCGTCCAGCAGTATAGCTAGTACCCAAGATACTCATCCAGCAGTATAGAGAGTACCCAGGATACTCGTCCAGCTGTATAGCTAATACCCAGGATACTCCTCCAGCAGTATAACTAGTACCCAAGATACTCGTCCAGCAGTATAGAGAGTACCCAGGATACTCGTCCAGCAGTATAGCTAGTACCCAGTATACTCATCCAGCAGTATAGCTAGTACCCAGGATACTCTGTCCATCAGTATAGCTAGTACCCAGGATACTCTTTCCAGCAGTATAGCTAATACCCAGGATACTCATCCAGCAGTATAGCTAGTACCCAGGATACTCTTTCCAGCAGTATAGCTAATACCCAAGATACTCGTCCAGCAGTATAGCTAGTACGCAAGATACTCGTCCAGCAGTATAGCTAGTACCCAGGATACTCGTCCAGCAGTATAGCTAGTACCCAGGATACTCGTCCAGCAGTATAGCTAGTACCCAAGATACTCGTCCAGCAGTATAGCTAGTACCCAGGATACTCGTCCAGCAGTATAGCTAGTACCCAGGATACTCGTCCAGCAGTATAGCTAGTACCCAGGATACTCGTCCAGCAGTATAGCTAGTACCCAAGATACTCGTCCAGCAGTATAGCTAATACCCAGTATACTCGTCCAGCAGTATAGCTAGTACCCAGGATACTCGTCCAGCAGTATAGCTAGTACCCAAGATACTCGTCCAGCAGTATAGCTAGTACCCAAGATACTCGTCCAGCAGTATAACTAGTACCCAAGATACTCGTCCAGCATTATAACTAGTACCCAAGATACTCGTCCAGCAGTATAGCTAGTACCCAAGATACTCGTCCAGCAGTATAGCTAGTACCCAAGATACTCATCCAGCAGTATTGCTAGTACCCAAGATACTCATCCAGCAGTATTGCTAGTACCCAAGATACTCGTCCAGCAGGATAGCTAGTACCCAAGATACTGGACAGCAGTATAGCTAGTACCCAAGATACTCATCCAGCAGTATAGCTAGTACCCAAGATACTCGTCCAGCAGTATAGCTAGTACCCAAGATACTCGTCCAGCAGTATAGCTAGTACCCAAGATACTCGTCCAGCAGTATAGCTAGTACCCAAGATACTGGACAGCAGCCATAGCTAGTACCCAAGATACTCATCCAGCAGTATAACTAGTACCCAAGATACTCGTCCATCAGTATAGCTAATACCCAAGATACTCGTCCAGCAGTATAGCTAATTCCCAAGATACTCGTCCAGCAGTATAACTAGTACCCAAGATACTCGTCCAGCAGTATAGCTAGTACCCAAGATACTCGTCCAGCAGTATAGCTAGTACCCAAGATACTCATCCAGCAGTATAGCTAGTACCCAAGATACTCGTCCAGCAGTATAGCTAGTACCCAAGATACTCGTTCAGCAGCCATAGCTAGTACCCAAGATACTCGTTCAGCAGTATAACTAGTACCCAAGATACTCGTCCAGCAGTATAACTAGTACCCAAGATACTCGTCCAGCAGTATAGCTAATACCCAAGATACTCGTCCAGCAGTATAACTAGTACCCAAGATACTCGTCCAGCAGTATAGCTAGTACCCAAGATACTCGTCCAGCAGGATAGCTAGTACCCAAGATACTGGACAGCAGCCATAGCTAGTACCCAAGATACTCATCCAGCAGTATAGCTAGTACCCAAGATTCTCGTCCAGCAGTATAGCTAGTACCCAAGATACTTGTCCAGCAGTATAGCTAGTACCCAAGATACTCGTCCAGCAGTATGACTAGTACCCAAGATACTCGTCCAGCAGTATAGCTAGTACCCAAGATACTCGTCCAGCAGTATAACTAGTACCCAAGATACTCGTCCAGCAGTATAGCTAATACCCAGGATACTCATCCAGCAGTATAGCTAGTACCCAGGATACTCGTCCAGCAGTATAGCTAATACCCAGGATACTCATCCAGCAGTATAGCTAGTACCCAAGATACTCGTACAGCAGTATAGCTAGTACCCAAGATACTCGTCCAGCAGTATAGCTAGTACCCAAGATACTCGTCCAGCAGTATAGCTAGTACCCAAGATACTGGACAGCAGCCATAGCTAGTACCCAAGATACTCATCCAGCAGTATAACTAGTACCCAAGATACTCGTCCATCAGTATAGCTAATACCCAAGATACTCGTCCAGCAGTATAGCTAATTCCCAAGATACTCGTCCAGCAGTATAACTAGTACCCAAGATACTCGTCCAGCAGTATAGCTAGTACCCAAGATACTCGTCCAGCAGTATAGCTAGTACCCAAGATACTCATCCAGCAGTATAGCTAGTACCCAAGATACTCGTCCAGCAGTATAGCTAGTACCCAAGATACTCGTTCAGCAGCCATAGCTAGTACCCAAGATACTCGTTCAGCAGTATAACTAGTACCCAAGATACTCGTCCAGCAGTATAACTAGTACCCAAGATACTCGTCCAGCAGTATAGCTAATACCCAAGATACTCGTCCAGCAGTATAACTAGTACCCAAGATACTCGTCCAGCAGTATAGCTAGTACCCTAGATACTCATCCAGCAGTATAACTAGTACCCAAGATACTCGTCCAGCAGTATAGCTAGTACCCAAGATACTCGTCCAGCAGTATAGCTAGTACCCAAGATACTCGTCCAGCAGTATTGCTAGTACCCAAGATACTCGTCCAGCAGGATAGCTAGTACCCAAGATACTGGACAGCAGCCATAGCTAGTACCCAAGATACTCATCCAGCAGTATAGCTAGTACCCAAGATTCTCGTCCAGCAGTATAGCTAGTACCCAAGATACTTGTCCAGCAGTATAGCTAGTACCCAAGATACTCGTCCAGCAGTATGACTAGTACCCAAGATACTCGTCCAGCAGTATAGCTAGTACCCAAGATACTCGTCCAGCAGTATAACTAGTACCCAAGATACTCGTCCAGCAGTATAGCTAATACCCAGGATACTCATCCAGCAGTATAGCTAGTACCCAGGATACTCGTCCAGCAGTATAGCTAATACCCAGGATACTCATCCAGCAGTATAGCTAGTACCCAAGATACTCGTACAGCAGTATAGCTAGTACCCAAGATACTCATCAAGCAGTATAGCTAGTACCCAAGATACTCATCCAGCAGTATAGCTAGTACCCAAGATACTCATCCAGCAGTATAACTAGTACCCAAGATACTCGTCCAGCAGTATAACTAGTACCCAAGATACTCGTCCAGCAGTATAGCTAGTACCCAAGATACTCGTCCAGCAGTATAACTAGTTCCCAAGATACTCGTCCAGCAGTATAGCTAATACCCAGGATACTCGTCCAGCAGTATAGCTAGTACCCAGGATACTCGTCCAGCAGTATAGCTAATACCCAGGATACTCGTCCAGCAGTATAGCTAGTACCCAAGATACTCGTCCAGCAGTATAGCTAATACCCAGGATACTCGTCCAGCAGTATAGCTAGTACCCAGGATACTCGTCCAGCAGTATAGCTAGTACCCAGGATACTCGTCCAGCAGTATAGCTATTACCCAAGATACTCATCCAGCAGTATAGCTACTACCCAAGATACTCATCCAGCAGTATAGCTAGTACCCAAGATACTCGTCCAGCAGTATAACTAGTACCCAAGATACTCGTCCAGCAGTATAGCTAGTACCCAGGATACTCGTCCAGCAGTATAGCTAATACCCAGGATACTCGTCCAGCAGTATAGCTAGTACCCAGGATACTCGTCCAGCAGTATAGCTAGTACCCAGGATACTCGTCCAGCAGTATAGCTAGTACCCAAGATACTCATCAAGCAGTATAGCTAGTACCCAAGATACTCATCCAGCAGTATAGCTAGTACCCAAGATACTCGTCCAGCAGTATAACTAGTACCCAAGATACTCGTCCAGCAGTATAGCTAATACCCAAGATACTCGTCCAGCAGTATAACTAGTACCCAAGATACTCGTCCAGCAGTATAGCTAGTACCCAAGATACTCGTCCAGCAGTATAACTAGTACCCAAGATACTCGTCCAGCAGTATAGCTAGTACCCAAGATACTCGTCCAGCAGTATAGCTAATACCCAAGATACTCGTCCAGCAGTATAACTAGTACCCAAGATACTCGTCCAGCAGTATAGCTAGTACCCAAGATACTCGTCCAGCAGTATAACTAGTACCCAAGATACTCGTCCAGCAGTATAGCTAGTACCCAAGATACTCGTCCAGCAGTATAGCTAATACCCAAGATACTGGACAGTAGCCATAACAGCTTATAATCAATACATAATAGCCTTAACCCATTAGGAGTCATCAACTAAACAACATTACATTATTTTCTGTCCAACCATCCAACTAGTTGATTGGTTGGAATGAAAATCTGGTAATGTATGATAGTAAATGACAATCAGCAATTTGCTCCCAAACCCCGGAAAATGGACAAAAACTGTTTGAACAAATTATTTAGATCAAACATTTAACAAGCTTGTCTGACGCCATTTTCATCTGTTTTCTGGCATTTAGGAGCAAATTGCTGATCATCAGTTACTCCCATACATTACCAGATTCTCATTCCAACCAATCACCTAGTTGGCTGGTTGGACAGAAAATCTTTACGTGTGTACCCAGCTTTAGATGACACCTCCTTTTAAGCACTTCAAATGGCTGTAAAAGTTACATTATAAGCTGCAAAATGAATTCAACGTATAACAGAGCTCTCTAACAGTAATAACTTTAGCAAAAGTGAGAGGAACATCCCAAAATCATCTTAGAAGTGCACCACCTATAGCAGTGGTTCTCAAACTCGATCCTTAGGACCCCAAACAGTGCATGTTTTCCAGGTCTCCTCCCAACATCACAAGTGAAGTAATTAGCTCCACCTGTGGAGCTTTTAAAATGTGTCAGTGAGTGATGAATACACCTGTGCACCTGCTGGGTGACCTGGGGAATGTGTCAATGAGTAATTAATACACCTGTGCACCTGTTGGGTGACTTGAAAAACCATTACTTGTGTGAGGTCCAGAGGACAGTGGGCCTGATTCAGAGCTGGACGCTATTTGCGGACGCTCATTCAGAAAAAGGGGCTGGCTATTTAAATTGAGCGCTTGCTCTTTGCGGTCTGTTGATGCCTCTATGCCTGAGCGAGCGAATGAAACATGCGCTCGTTATTTTGTAAAGACGCCCCTTGGCCGCTCGTATCGTACATCATCTCCGCTATTGGATTAATCGAGTACATCGAAAGGCGTATGAACTGCTCGCTATTCTTCTGGTAGCATTTTCCTACCGCAATCATGCGAGCAGTTCAGGCTAAAAGACAACCAAGTGATGTGGTCGATGACGCTGCTTTGTTAATTATGCACACCCTTAAAACGCCCGTTTTGACCGTTAGGCACGCCTGCGTTCGGATCTCCACTCCCCATTTTCAAGCACCTTCCCCTGTTACCACCCACAAACGCCTCATTCTGTCACTCATATTAGCAGGCATTCACCATTTTGCGAGCACACAATTTTCCGACCGCACTGACTGGTTGGCGCATGCGCATTACAACCCATACGCATATGTGCGAACATCGCTCGGAGCGAACGAGCGGCCACTTATGAGCGGCTCTTAATCAGGCCCAGAGTTTGAGAACCACTGACCTAGCAGGTGCACAGGTGTAGTCATTACTCACAAACACATTTTAAAAAGATCCACAGGTGGAGCTAATTATTTCACTTGTGATTCTGTTAGGAGACTTGGAAAACATGCACTGTTTGGGGTCCTGAGGACAGAGTTTGATAACCTGTGACCTATAGAAATTATTTTATTCGTGCACCACCTATAGAAATCATCTTATTCGTGCACCACCTATAGAAATCTTATTCGTGCGCCACCTATAGAGAACAAACTGAACGTATTGTTGGTATTAGGCTGCATGTCTGCAATTAGAAACATGAACAAAAGGACTTTAAACAATGTATTATTTAGAAAGTGTTACATTTCTTTTATTTCATTTTTTGGTCACGGATATACAGTAAGTGTGACTGTGCACAGTATGTTTAGTGTGTAATACATGACACTGTAATTAGTTCACTGGGACCAGTTAGTTATTCAGAAATAGGGATATAATTTGTTCTGTAAAGAGTGTAATAAGAAACATTGCACGTTGGTAGGGAATATCCATCTTCTCACAGGTGTACGACGCAGATGGGATAAACAGAGTCTCCCACCAATTTCCAGTGTAATAAAAACTATATACTATTATATTGTAATCTGTCATATGCTGATTGTTACAATTTATTAAACAGAGACCATCACACAATATGTAACTCTGAAGGTGCAGACACAACGATTTTTTGAACGATCGTTAACAATATTGTTTATCATTCAAAAAATTGTTCACTTACTGAGTTAAAACGATGAACAGTTATCGTACATGCGGGTTCGCGTTTGTAGTTCAGTCAGACTGACCAACTCAATGATTTTCAGTAAAGGAATATGCAAAAATCATTTGTAGTTCAAAAAAAATCATTCATTACATTTAGTAAATGAACGATTTTCATTCATTTTTCCCTTGAAAAAATAACCGATCCCTCCTTAGCGCTCTGTGACCAGAAAAGGAACCAAATAACTCATTCACATCCGGTAAGATTAGGTGACGCCACGCCATATACACGGACAGCTGGGGCGTCACATCTATATACTGGGAAGCCTGAGGGAAGGGGCGTACCATGGGCAATGCGTAATGTTCTAGCTTGGCTGATCACGTGACATGTAGCCCCTCCCCCCTCTTCCATGTGTACTGGTAGTGGATATATCCCCTTCCGTAGATGTACCCTGATGTCATCAGTTACTGTCCAATGTCATATTACAGCTGCTTACAGACCGGCAGGTTACTCTGCTGCCCTCACAGCACTACAATGCCCAGCACACCATGGTCACTGAATGTGGCATCTTTTTACAAATGCAGGTGCTGCACTGGCAACCAGAAGCACGCTGCCAGTCCCCACATGGTAACCAGAGGCACACTGCCAGTCCCCACGTACAGAGGCACGCTGCCAGTCCCCACATACAGAGGCACACTGCCAGTCCCCACATACAGAGGCACGCTGCCAGTCCCCACATACAGAGGCACGTTGCCAGTCCCCACATGATCACCAGAGACAGAGGCACGCTGCCAGTCCCCACGTACAGAGGCACGCTGCCAGTCCCCACGTACAGAGGCACGCTGCCAGTCCCCACGTTCAGAGGCACGCTGCCAGTCCCCACGTTCAGAGGCACGCTGCCAGTCCCCACATACAGAGGCACACTGCCAGTCCCCACGTTCAGAGGCACGTTGCCATTCCCCACGTTCAGAAGCACGCTGCCAGTCCCCACATAGAGGCACCATACACAGAGGCACGCTGCCAGTCCCCACGTCTCACCTGTATCATCCGCATAATCTCCTGGCAGTCCGTCAGCTCTGCAGCTCGCACCCTGTAATCAGCCATTGTCTGACACACAGCAAGTGATCCCCCTCCCCAACATATAGCCTGAGACAGCCCGCCCCCAGCTCTCCCAGGGCCAAGGAGCACAGAGGGGTGTGTGAGTGTATTGTATGAGTGCATGAGTGTGTGATTGTATCATTGTATGTCTACCAGTGTGTGTATCAGTGTGTATCAGTGTGTCATTGTACCAGTGTGTGTATCAGTGTGTCATTGTACCAGTGTGTGTGTATCAGTGTGTATCAGTGTGTCATTGTACCAGTGTGTGTGTATCAGTGTGTATCAGTGTGTCATTGCACCAGTGTGTGTGTATCAGTGTGTGATTGTACCAGTGTGTGTGTATCAGTGTGTCATTGTACCAGTGTGTGTGTATCAGTGTGTCATTGTACCAGTGTGTGTGTACCAGTGAGTGTGTATCAGTGTGTCATTGCACCAGTGTCAGTATCAGTGTGTGATTGTACCAGTGTGTGTGTGTATCAGTGTGTCATTGTACAGTGTGTGTATCAGTGTGTCATTGCACCAGTGTGTGTGTATCAGTGTGTCATTGTACCAGTGTGTGTGTATCAGTGTGTCATTGTACCAGTGTGTGTGTACCAGTGTGTGTATATCAGTGTGTGTGTATCAGTGTGTCATTGCACCAGTGTGTGTGTATCAGTGTGTCATTGTACCAGTGTGTGTGTATCAGTGTGTCATTGTACCAGTGTGTGTGTACCAGTGTGTGTATATCAGTGTGTGTGTATCAGTGTGTCATTGCACCAGTGTCTGTATCAGTGTGTGATTGTACCAGTGTGTGTTTATCAGTGTGTCATTGCACCAGTGTGTGTGTATCAGTGTGTCATTGCACCAGTGTGTGTTTATCAGTGTGTCATTGTACCAGTGTGTGATTGTACCAGTGTGTGTGTATCAGTGTGTCATTGCACCATTGTGTGTGTGTGTATCAGTGTGTCATTGCACCAGTGTGTGTGTGTATCTGTGTGTCATTGTACCAGTGTGTGTGTATCAGTGTGTCATTGCACCAGTGTGTGTTTATCAGTGTGTCATTGTACCAGTGTGTGTTTATCAGTGTGTCATTGTACCAGTGTGTGATTGTACCAGTGTGTCATTGCACCAGTGTGTGTGTATCAGTGTGTCATTGCACCATTGTGTGTTTATCAGTGTGTGTGTATCAGTGTGTGATTATACCAGTGTGTGTGTATCAGTGTGTCATTGTACCAGTGTGTGTGTATCAGTGTGTCATTGGACCAATGTGTGTGTATCAGTGTGTCATTGTACCAGTGTGTCATTGCACCAGTGTGTGTGTATCAGTGTGTCATTGTACCAGTGTGTGTATCAGTGTGTCATTGCACCAGTGTGTATCAGTGTGTCATTGTACCAGTTTGTGTGTGTCAGTGTGTGATTGTACCAGTGTGTGTGTATCAGTGTGTCATTGCACCAGTGTGTGTGTGTGTATCAGTTTGTCATTGCAGCAGTGTGTGTATCAGTGTGTGATTGTACCAGTGTGTGAGTATCTGTGTGTCATTGTACAGTGTGTGTATCAGTGTCATTGCACTAGTGTGTGTGTATCAGTGTGTGATTGTACCAGTGTGTGTGTATCAGTGTGTCATTGTACCAATGTGTGTGTATTAGTGTGTGCTTGTACCAGTGTGTGTGTATCAGTGTGTCATTGCACCAGTGTGTGTGTGTGTTTGTATCAGTGTGTCATTGCACCAGTGTGTGTGTATCAGTGTGTGATTGTACCAGTGTGTGTGTATCAGTGTGTCATTGTACCAATGTGTGTGTATCAGTGTGTGATTGTACCAGTGTGTGTGTATCAGTGTGTCATTGCACCAGTGTGTGTGTATCAGTGTATCATTGTACCAGTGTGTGTGTATCAGTGTGTCATTGTACCAGTGTGTGTGTACCACTGAGTGTGTATCAGTGTGTCATTGCACCAGTGTCTGTATCAGTGTGTGATTGTACCAGTGTTTCTATCAGTGTGATTGCACCAGTGTGTGTGCATCTGTGTGTCATTGTACCAGTGTGTGTGTATCAGTGTGTCATTGCACCAGTGTTTGTTTATCAGTGTGTCATTGTAACAGTGTGTGTGTATCAGTGTGTGATTGTACCAGTGTGTGTGTATCAGTGTGCCATTGCACCAGTGTGTGTATCAGTGTGCCATTGTACCACTGTGTGTGTATCAGTGTGTCATTGCACCAGTGCGTGTATCAGTGTGCCATTGTACCACTGTGTGTGTATCAGTGTGTCATTGCACCAGTGCGTGTATCAGTGTGTCATTGTACCAGTGTGTGTGTATCAGTGTGTCATTGCACCATTGTGTGTTTATCAGTGTGTCATTGTATCAGTGTGTGTGTATCAGTGTGTGATTATACCAGTGTGTGTGTATCAGTGTGTCATTGTACCAGTGTGTGTGTATCAGTGTGTCATTGTACCAATGTGTGTGTATCAGTGTGTCATTGTACCAGTGTGTCATTGCACCAGTGTGTGTGTATCAGTGTGTCATTGCACCAGTGTGTATCAGTGTGTCAGTGTACCAGTGTGTGTGTATCAGTGTGTGATTGTACCATTGTGTGTATCAGTGTGTCATTGCACCAGTTTGTGTGTATCAGTGTGTGATTGTACCAGTGTGTGTGTATCAGTGTGTCATTGCACCAGTGTGTGTGTGTGTATCAGTTTGTCATTGCAGCAGTGTGTGTATCAGTGTGTGATTGTACCAGTGTGTGAGTATCTGTGTGTCATTGTACAGTGTGTGTATCAGTGTCATTGCACCAGTGTGTGTGTATCAGTGTGTCATTGTACCAGTGTGTGTGTATCAGTGTGTGATTGTACCAGTGTGTGTATCAGTGTGTCATTGCACTAGTGTGTGTGTATCAGTGTGTCATTGCACCAGTGTGTGTGTATCAGTGTGTGATTGTACCAGTGTGTGTGTATCAGTGTGTCATTGTACCAATGTGTGTGTATTAGTGTGTGCTTGTACCAGTGTGTGTGTATCAGTGTGTCATTGCACCAGTGTGTGTATCAGTGTGTCATTGCACCAGTGTGTGTGTGTGTATCAGTGTGTCATTGCACCAGTGTGTGTGTATCAGTGTGTGATTGTACCAGTGTGTGTGTATCAGTGTGTGATTGTACCAGTGTGTGTGTGTATCAGTGTGTCATTGTACCAGTGTGTGCGAATCAGTGTGTGATTGTACCAGTGTGTGTATCAGTGTGTCATTGCACCAGTGTGTGTGTATCTGTGAGTCATTGCACCAGTGTGTGTGTATCAGTGTGTGATTGTATCAGTGTGTCATTGCACCAGTGTGTGTGTGTACTAGTGTGTGTGTATCAGTGTGTCATTGCACCAGTGTGTGTGTGTGTGTGTATCAGTGTGTGATGGTACCAGTGTGTGTGTATCAGTGTGTCATTGCACCAGTGTGTGTGTATCAGTGTGTCATTGTACCAGTGTGTGTATCAGTGTGTCATTGCACCAGTGTGTGTGTGTATCAGTGTGTCATTGCACCAGTGTGTGTGTATCAGTGTGTGATTGTACCAGTGTGTGTGTATCAGTGTGTCATTGCACCAGTGTGTGTGTATCAGTGTGTCATTGTACCAATGTGTGTGTATCAGTGTGTGATTGTACCAGTGTGTGTGTATCAGTGTGTCATTGTACCAGTGTGTGTATCAGTGTGTCATTGTACCAATGTGTGTGTATCAGTGTGTCATTGTACCAGTGTGTGTGTGTGTATCAGTGTGTCATTGTACCAGTGTGTGATTGTACCAGTGTGTGTATCAGTGTGTCATTGCACCAGTGTGTGTGTATCAGTGTGTCATTGTACCAGAGTGTGTATCAGTGTGTCATTGCACCAGTGTATATCAGTGTGTCATTGTACCAGTGTGTGTGTATCTGTGTCATTGCACCAGTGTGTTTCAGTGTGTCATTGTACCAGTGTGTGTGTATCTGTGTCATTGCACCAGTGTGTGTCAGTGTGTCATTGTACCAGTGTGTTTGTATCAGTGTGTGATTGGACCAGTGTGTGTATCAGTGTGTGATTGTACCAGTGTGTGTGTATTAGGGATGAGCGGGTTCGGTTCCCTGAGAACCGAACCCACCCGAACTTCGGGGATCCGGGGCGATCCGAGCCCAAGCTCGGATCTCCCTGTCTGCCCCGGATCCCTCTCCCGAGGCAAAACCTCGAGATCTGCTGTCGGATCTCGAGGTTTTGCCTCGAGCGGCCATTTTAAAAAAAATGCCTTTGCCTTTAATGGGCAAAGTGCTGATTGGCTGACAGAGCCGTCTGTCACGGCTCTCAGCCAATCAGCATTATGGTGCTCATTTGCATGTAGCACGGACTCGTGAGATCCGTGCTACATGCATCTGTGTGATTGACAGTGACACAGAGCACAGATGGGTCAGTGAGACCCGTCTGTGCTGCTGTGTATTTCAATGACACAGATGCACGCACGGACCAGGAGATCCGTGCTACTTGCATCTGTGTCATTGACACAGAGCACTAACGGGTCCGTGAGACCCATCTGTGCTGCTGTGGTAAAAAAAAAAAAAAAAACCTGTGTAAAAAGAGAAAAAAATGGCGTGCCCCCCCCCAAAAAAAGAGCAACCAGCCCCGGGCATTAGTGACCCAGTGCTGGGTGTGCTTAAATACAGGGGACAAACGACATAGGGGTCCCCTGTACTTAAACACAACCGGCACTGGGCTAGTCAGAACCAGAGCTGGTTGCCAAAATACGGGGGACAAACGACGTAGGGGTCCCCCGTATTCTGCGCAACCAGCTCTGGGCTCTGATCCGGTCCTGGTTCTGGAAATACAGGGGAAAAAAATGAGTAGGGTTCCCCTGTATGTTCCAGAACCAGCACTGGACTTTTTCTAGCGGGGGGCTGATGCCACAGCCAGGGGAGCCCTTTCACCAGGCCCCCCAGCCGCAGCATCAGCCCTGACCGCTAGTCAGCCCAGGCCGGGGATCCCTGGAGACCTGGGGACCCCCCCAATAAAGGGGTCACCCTCTCCAGGGCACCCCAGGCCCATGCTGATAGCCCGGGGCTATCCCCGCCACCCCTGGTGGCGGTGGGTGGCGGGTTGATTGTGTGGTGTGGTGTAAATAAAGAATATCAAACATTGTCTTTACAAGTAGAACTGCAAGTCCCAGCAAGCCTGCCCCGCATGCTGGTACTTGGAGAACCACAAGTACCAGCATGCAGGGCATTAAGGGCCCACTAGTACCTGTAGTTCACCTGTAAAAAAATGTTTAAAAAAAACACAGGACACACACACCGTGACAGTATAAGTTTATTAAACATACATACACACACACACATGTACACATACTCACCTATGTAACCTGTAGCATCGGTCCACTTGTCCGGTAAAGTATCCATAGGGGACCTGTGAAAAAAAACATACTCACCATCTCCTATGCGAGGTTCTGTCCTCTTCGTTCCAAAGTAGGCATCCCCGGACTTGGCAAAAAAAAAAACGAAAACGCGATCCACGAACTTAGTACCGTTCTATAGAACGGTACTTCCCGAATGAGAGCTTAGCGGCGGGGTATCACCATGGAAACCCCGCTGCTAAGCGTTCATTGGCTGAGAGAGGTCATCTCCCGTCTCTCAGCCAATGAACGGCTCCCTCCATTGTAGTCAATGCTGGGAACCGCAGGGTAAACTTTAATAACCTTGCGGCTCCCAGCATTGACTACAATGGAGGGAGCCGTTCATTGGCTGAGAGAGACGGGAGATGGCCTCTCTCAGCCAATGAACGCTTAGCAGCGGGGTTTCCATGGTGATACCCCGCCGCTAAGCTCTCATTCGGGAAGTACCGTTCTATAGAACGGTACTAAGTTCGTGGATCGCGTTTTCGTTTTTTTTTTTGCCAAGTCCGGGGATGCCTACTTTGGAACGAAGAGGACAGAACCTCGCATAGGAGATGGTGAGTATGTTTTTTTTCACAGGTCCCCTAGGGATACTTTACCGGACAAGTGGACCGATGCTACAGGGTTACATAGGTGAGTATGTGTACATGTGTGTGTGTGTATGTATGTTTAATAAACTTATACTGTCACGGTGTGTGTGTCCTGTGTTTTTTTAAACATTTTTTTTACAGGTGAACTACAGGTACTAGTGGGCCCTTAATGCCCTGCATGCTGGTACTTGTGGTTCTCCAAGTACCAGCATGCGGGGCAGGCTAGCTGGGACTTGCAGTTCTACTTGTAAAGACAATGTTTGATATTCTTTATTTACACCACACCACACAATCAACCCGCCACCCACCACCACCAGGGGTGGCGGGGATAGCCCCGGGCTATCAGCCTGGGGTGCCCTGGAGAGGGTGACCCCTTTATTGGGGGGGTCCCCAGCTCTCCAGGGATCCCCGGCCTGGGCTGACTAGCGGTCAGGGTTGATGCTGCGGCTGGGGGGCCCGGTGAAAGGGCTCCCCTGGCTGTGGCATCAGCCCCCCGCTAGAAAAAGTCCAGTGCTGGTTCTGGAACATACAGGGGAACCCTACTCATTTTTTGTCCCCTATATTTCCAGAACCAGGACCGGATCAGAGCCCAGAGCTGGTTGCGCAGAATACAGGGGACCCCTACGTCGTTTGTCCCCCGTATTTTGGCAACCAGCGCTGGTTCTGACTAGCCCGGTGCTGGTTGTGCTTAAGTACAGGGGACCCCTACGTCGTTTGTCCCCTGTATTTAAGCACACCCAGCACTGGGTTACTAATGCCCGGGGCTGGTTGCTCTTTTTTGGGGGGGTGCACGCCATTTTTTTCTTTTTTTACACAGGTTTTTTTTTTTTTTTTTTACCACAGCAGCACAGACGGGTCTCACGGACCTGGCATTGCTCTGTGCCAATCACACAGATGCATGTAGCACGGATCTCCCGGGTTCGTGCTACATGCAAATGGGCACCTTAACGCTGATTGGCTTCCTGTCTGCCACTGCAGTGCCACTCCTAGATGGGCCACGTGTTTGTGCCGCCCCCTTGTGTCGCTTAGCATAGTCATCCAGCTTCCTTGGTACAACCTTTTGGCCTAAAAACAATATTGTGAGGTGTTCAGAATAGAGTGGAAATGAGTGGAAATTAATGTTATTGGGGTTATTAATAGCGTAGGAACAAAAAAAGGCCCATTTATGTGATTTTAGCGTTTTTTTTTATTTTTTAAGAAAAAATCCAGATCCAAAACACAAAACCCAGAACCCAAAACACGGAAGGGTGGTTTTGGCAAAACCAATCCAGATCCAAAACACGAAGAAAGATCCAGATCCAAAACCAAAACACAAAACACGAAAAGTGTCCGGTGCACACCCCTAGTGTGTATCAGTGTGTGTGTACCAGTGTGTGTGTATCAGTGTGTGATTGTACCAGTGTGTGTGTACCAGTGTGTGTGTACCAGTGTGTGATTGTACCAGTGTGTGTGTACCAGTGTTTGTGTACGAGTGTGTGTGTATCAGTGTGTGATTGTACCAGTGTGTGTGTACCAGTGTGTGTGTATCAGTGTGTCATTGTACCAGTGTGTGTGTATCAGTGTGTAATTGCACCAGTGTGTGTGTATCAGTGTGTGATTATACCAGTGTGTGTGTACCAGTGTGTGTGTATCAGTGTGTGATTGTACCAGTGTGTGTGTACCAGTGTGTGTGTATCAGTGTGTGATTGTACCAGTGTGTGTGTACCAGTGTGTGTGTATCAGTGTGTCATTGTACCAGTGTGTCATTGCACCAGTGTGTGTGTATCAGTGTGTGATTGTACCAGTGTGAGTGTATCAGTGTGTCATTGCACCAGTGTGTGTGTATCAGTGTGTCATTGTACCAATGTGTGTGTATCAGTGTGTGATTGTACCAGTGTGTGTGTATCAGTGTGTCATTGTACCAGTGTGTGTATCAGTGTGTCATTGTACCAATGTGTGTGTATCAGTGTGTCATTGTACCAGTGTGTGTGTGTGTATCAGTGTGTCATTGTACCAGTGTGTGATTGTACCAGTGTGTGTATCAGTGTGTCATTGCACCAGTGTGTGTGTATCAGTGTGTCATTGTACCAGAGTGTGTATCAGTGTGTCATTGCACCAGTGTATATCAGTGTGTCATTGTACCAGTGTGTGTGTGTCTGTGTCATTGCACCATTGTGTTTCAGTGTGTCATTGTACCAGTGTGTGTGTATCTGTGTCATTGCACCAGTGTGTATCAGTGTGTCATTGTACCAGTGTGTTTGTATCAGTGTGTGATTGGACCAGTGTGTGTATCAGTGTGTGATTGTACCAGTGTGTGTGTATCAGTGTGTGATTGTACCAGTGTGTGTGTACCAGTGTGTGATTGTACCAGTGTGTGTGTACCAGTGTGTGTGTATCAGTGTGTGATTGTACCAGTGTGTGTGTACCAGTGTGTGTGTATCAGTGTGTCATTGTACCAGTGTGTGTGTATCAGTGTGTCATTGCACCAGTGTGTGTGTATCAGTGTGTGATTGTACCAGTGTGTGTGTACCAGTGTGTGTGTACCAGTGTGTGTGTATCAGTGTGTCATTGTACCAGTGTGTGTGTACCAGTGTGTGTGTATCAGTGTGTCATTGTACCAGTGTGTGTGTATCAGTGTGTCATTGTACCAGTGTGTGTGTATCAGTGTGTAATTGCACCAGTGTGTGTGTATCAGTGTGTGATTGTAACAGTGTGTGTGTACCAGTGTGTGTGTGTACCAGTGTGTGTGTATCAGTGTGTGATTGTACCAGTGTGTGTGTACCAGTGTGTGTGTACCAGTGTGTGTGTATCAGTGTGTGATAGTACCAGTGTGTGTGTACCAGTGTGTGTGTATCAGTGTGTCATTGTACCAGTGTGTCATTGCACCAGTGTGTGTGTATCAGTGTGTGATTGTACCAGTGTGTGTGTACCAGTGTGTGTGTACCAGTGTGTGTGTATCAGTGTGTGATTGTACCAGTGTGTGTGTACCAGTGTGTGTGCACCAGTGTGTGTGTATCAGTGTGTCATTGTACCAGTGTGTGTGTATCAGTGTGTCATTGCACCAGTGTGTGTGTATCAGTGTGTGATTGTACCAGTGTGTGTGTATCAGTGTTTCATTGTACCAGTGTGTGTATCAGTGTGTCATTGCACCAGTGTGTGTATCAGTGTGTCATTGCACCAGTGTGTGTGTATCAGTGTGTCATTGTACAGTGTGTGTGTATCAGTGTGTGATTGTACCAGTGTGTGTATCAGTGTGTCATTGCACCAGTGTGTGTGAATCAGTGTGTGATTGCACCAGTGTGTGTGTAGCAGTGTGTCATTGCACCAGTGTGTGTGTATCAGTGTGTCATTGTACCAGTGTGTGTATCAGTGTGTCATTGCACCAGTGTGTGTGTATCAGTGTGTGATTGTACCAGTGTGTGTGTATCAGTGTGTGATTGTACCAGTATGTGTGTACCAGTGTGTGTCAGTGTGTCATTGTACCATTGTGTGTGTATCAGTGTGTCATTGCACCAGTGTGTGTATCAGTGTGTCATTGCACCAGTGTGTGTGTATCAGTGTGTGATTGTGTCAGTGTGTCATTGTACCATTGTGTGTGTATCAGTGTGTCATTGCACCAGTGTGTGTATCAGTGTGTCATTGTACCAGTGTGTGTATCAGTGTGTCATTGTACCAGTGTGTGTGTATCAGTGTGTCATTGCACCAGTGTGTGCATCTGTGTGTGATTGTACTAGTGTGTGTACTGTATCTGTGTGTGACTGCACCAGTGTGTGTACTGTATCTGTGTGTGATTGCACCAGTGTGTGTGCTGTATCTGTGTGTGATTGCTCCAGTGTGTGTATCAGTGTGTGATTGTACCTGTGTGTGTGTATCAGTGTGTGTGTACCAGTGTGTGTGTACCAGTGTGTGTGTACCAGTGTGTGATTGTACCAGTGTGTGTGTACCAGTGTGTGTGTACCAGTGTGTGTGTATCAGTGTGTCATTGCACCAGTGTGTGTGTGTGTGTGTGTGTATCAGTGTGTCATTGCACCAGTGTGTGTGTATCAGTGTGTGATTGTACCAGTGTGTGTGTATCAGTGTGTCATTGTACCAGTGTGTGCGAATCTGTGTGATTGTACCAGTGTGTGTATCAGTGTATCATTGCACCAGTGTGTGTGTATCTGTGAGTCATTGCACCAGTGTGTGTGTATCAGTGTGTGATTGTATCAGTGTGTCATTGCACCAGTGTGTGTGTGTACTAGTGTGTGTGTATCAGTGTGTCATTGCACCAGTGTGTGTGTGTGTGTATCAGTGTGTGATTGTACCAGTGTGAGTGTATCAGTGTGTCATTGCACCAGTGTGTGTGTATCAGTGTGTCATTGTACCAATGTGTGTGTATCAGTGTGTGATTGTACCAGTGTGTGTGTATCAGTGTGTCATTGTACCAGTGTGTGTATCAGTGTGTCATTGTACCAATGTGTGTGTATCAGTGTGTGATTGTACCAGTGTGTGTGTGTGTATCAGTGTGTCATTGTACCAGTGTGTGATTGTACCAGTGTGTGTATCAGTGTGTCATTGCACCAGTGTGTGTGTATCAGTGTGTCATTGTACCAGAGTGTGTATCAGTGTGTCATTGCACCAGTGTATATCAGTGTGTCATTGTACCAGTGTGTGTGTATCTGTGTCATTGCACCAGTGTGTTTCAGTGTGTCATTGTACCAGTGTGTGTGTATCTGTGTCATTGCACCAGTGTGTATCAGTGTGTCATTGTACCAGTGTGTTTGTATCAGTGTGTGATTGGACCAGTGTGTGTATCAGTGTGTGATTGTACCAGTGTGTGTGTACCAGTGTGTGTGTACCAGTGTGTGTGTGTACCAGTGTGTGTGTACCAGTGTGCGATTGTACCAGTGTGTGTGTACCAGTGTGTGTGTACCAGTGTGTGTGTATCAGTGTGTGATTGTACCAGAGTGTGTGTACCAGTGTGTGTGTATCAGTGTGTCATTGTACCAGTGTGTGTGTATCAGTGTGTCATTGCACCAGTGTGTGTGTATCAGTGTGTGATTGTACCAGTGTGTGTGTACCAGTGTGTGTGTACCAGTGGGTGTGTATCAGTGTGTCATTGTACCAGTGTGTGTGTACCAGTGTGTGTGTATCAGTGTGTCATTGTACCAGTGTGTGTGTATCAGTGTGTAATTGCACCAGTGTCTGTGTATCAGTGTGTGATTGTACCAGTGTGTGTGTACCAGTGTGTGTGTATCAGTGTGTGATTGTACCAGTGTGTGTGTACCAGTGTGTGTGTATCAGTGTGTGATTGTACCAGTGTGTGTGTACCAGTGTGTGTGTATCAGTGTGTCATTGTACCAGTGTGTCATTGCACCAGTGTGTGTGTATCAGTGTGTGATTGTACCAGTGTGAGTGTATCAGTGTGTCATTGCACCAGTGTGTGTGTATCAGTGTGTCATTGTACCAATGTGTGTGTATCAGTGTGTGATTGTACCAGTGTGTGTGTATCAGTGTGTCATTGTACCAGTGTGTGTATCAGTGTGTCATTGTACCAATGTGTGTGTATCAGTGTGTCATTGTACCAGTGTGTGTGTGTGTATCAGTGTGTCATTGTACCAGTGTGTGATTGTACCAGTGTGTGTATCAGTGTGTCATTGCACCAGTGTGTGTGTATCAGTGTGTCATTGTACCAGAGTGTGTATCAGTGTGTCATTGCACCAGTGTATATCAGTGTGTCATTGTACCAGTGTGTGTGTGTCTGTGTCATTGCACCATTGTGTTTCAGTGTGTCATTGTACCAGTGTGTGTGTATCTGTGTCATTGCACCAGTGTGTATCAGTGTGTCATTGTACCAGTGTGTTTGTATCAGTGTGTGATTGGACCAGTGTGTGTATCAGTGTGTGATTGTACCAGTGTGTGTGTATCAGTGTGTGATTGTACCAGTGTGTGTGTACCAGTGTGTGATTGTACCAGTGTGTGTGTACCAGTGTGTGTGTATCAGTGTGTGATTGTACCAGTGTGTGTGTACCAGTGTGTGTGTATCAGTGTGTCATTGTACCAGTGTGTGTGTATCAGTGTGTCATTGCACCAGTGTGTGTGTATCAGTGTGTGATTGTACCAGTGTGTGTGTACCAGTGTGTGTGTACCAGTGTGTGTGTATCAGTGTGTCATTGTACCAGTGTGTGTGTACCAGTGTGTGTGTATCAGTGTGTCATTGTACCAGTGTGTGTGTATCAGTGTGTCATTGTACCAGTGTGTGTGTATCAGTGTGTAATTGCACCAGTGTGTGTGTATCAGTGTGTGATTGTAACAGTGTGTGTGTACCAGTGTGTGTGTGTACCAGTGTGTGTGTATCAGTGTGTGATTGTACCAGTGTGTGTGTACCAGTGTGTGTGTACCAGTGTGTGTGTATCAGTGTGTGATAGTACCAGTGTGTGTGTACCAGTGTGTGTGTATCAGTGTGTCATTGTACCAGTGTGTCATTGCACCAGTGTGTGTGTATCAGTGTGTGATTGTACCAGTGTGTGTGTACCAGTGTGTGTGTACCAGTGTGTGTGTATCAGTGTGTGATTGTACCAGTGTGTGTGTACCAGTGTGTGTGCACCAGTGTGTGTGTATCAGTGTGTCATTGTACCAGTGTGTGTGTATCAGTGTGTCATTGCACCAGTGTGTGTGTATCAGTGTGTGATTGTACCAGTGTGTGTGTATCAGTGTTTCATTGTACCAGTGTGTGTATCAGTGTGTCATTGCACCAGTGTGTGTATCAGTGTGTCATTGCACCAGTGTGTGTGTATCAGTGTGTCATTGTACAGTGTGTGTGTATCAGTGTGTGATTGTACCAGTGTGTGTATCAGTGTGTCATTGCACCAGTGTGTGTGAATCAGTGTGTGATTGCACCAGTGTGTGTGTAGCAGTGTGTCATTGCACCAGTGTGTGTGTATCAGTGTGTCATTGTACCAGTGTGTGTATCAGTGTGTCATTGCACCAGTGTGTGTGTATCAGTGTGTGATTGTACCAGTGTGTGTGTATCAGTGTGTGATTGTACCAGTATGTGTGTACCAGTGTGTGTCAGTGTGTCATTGTACCATTGTGTGTGTATCAGTGTGTCATTGCACCAGTGTGTGTATCAGTGTGTCATTGCACCAGTGTGTGTGTATCAGTGTGTGATTGTGTCAGTGTGTCATTGTACCATTGTGTGTGTATCAGTGTGTCATTGCACCAGTGTGTGTATCAGTGTGTCATTGTACCAGTGTGTGTATCAGTGTGTCATTGTACCAGTGTGTGTGTATCAGTGTGTCATTGCACCAGTGTGTGCATCTGTGTGTGATTGTACTAGTGTGTGTACTGTATCTGTGTGTGACTGCACCAGTGTGTGTACTGTATCTGTGTGTGATTGCACCAGTGTGTGTGCTGTATCTGTGTGTGATTGCTCCAGTGTGTGTATCAGTGTGTGATTGTACCTGTGTGTGTGTATCAGTGTGTGTGTACCAGTGTGTGTGTACCAGTGTGTGTGTACCAGTGTGTGATTGTACCAGTGTGTGTGTACCAGTGTGTGTGTACCAGTGTGTGTGTATCAGTGTGTCATTGCACCAGTGTGTGTGTGTGTGTGTGTGTGTGTATCAGTGTGTCATTGCACCAGTGTGTGTGTATCAGTGTGTGATTGTACCAGTGTGTGTGTATCAGTGTGTCATTGTACCAGTGTGTGCGAATCTGTGTGATTGTACCAGTGTGTGTATCAGTGTATCATTGCACCAGTGTGTGTGTATCTGTGAGTCATTGCACCAGTGTGTGTGTATCAGTGTGTGATTGTATCAGTGTGTCATTGCACCAGTGTGTGTGTGTACTAGTGTGTGTGTATCAGTGTGTCATTGCACCAGTGTGTGTGTGTGTGTATCAGTGTGTGATTGTACCAGTGTGAGTGTATCAGTGTGTCATTGCACCAGTGTGTGTGTATCAGTGTGTCATTGTACCAATGTGTGTGTATCAGTGTGTGATTGTACCAGTGTGTGTGTATCAGTGTGTCATTGTACCAGTGTGTGTATCAGTGTGTCATTGTACCAATGTGTGTGTATCAGTGTGTGATTGTACCAGTGTGTGTGTGTGTATCAGTGTGTCATTGTACCAGTGTGTGATTGTACCAGTGTGTGTATCAGTGTGTCATTGCACCAGTGTGTGTGTATCAGTGTGTCATTGTACCAGAGTGTGTATCAGTGTGTCATTGCACCAGTGTATATCAGTGTGTCATTGTACCAGTGTGTGTGTATCTGTGTCATTGCACCAGTGTGTTTCAGTGTGTCATTGTACCAGTGTGTGTGTATCTGTGTCATTGCACCAGTGTGTATCAGTGTGTCATTGTACCAGTGTGTTTGTATCAGTGTGTGATTGGACCAGTGTGTGTATCAGTGTGTGATTGTACCAGTGTGTGTGTACCAGTGTGTGTGTACCAGTGTGTGTGTGTACCAGTGTGTGTGTACCAGTGTGCGATTGTACCAGTGTGTGTGTACCAGTGTGTGTGTACCAGTGTGTGTGTATCAGTGTGTGATTGTACCAGAGTGTGTGTACCAGTGTGTGTGTATCAGTGTGTCATTGTACCAGTGTGTGTGTATCAGTGTGTCATTGCACCAGTGTGTGTGTATCAGTGTGTGATTGTACCAGTGTGTGTATACCAGTGTGTGTGTACCAGTGGGTGTGTATCAGTGTGTCATTGTACCAGTGTGTGTGTACCAGTGTGTGTGTATCAGTGTGTCATTGTACCAGTGTGTGTGTATCAGTGTGTAATTGCACCAGTGTGTGTGTATCAGTGTGTGATTGTACCAGTGTGTGTGTACCAGTGTGTGTGTACCAGTGTGTGTGTATCAGTGTGTGATTGTACCAGTGTGTGTGTACCAGTGTGTGTGTGTCAGTGTGTGATTGTACCAGTGTGTGTGTACCAGTGTGTGTGTACCAGTGTGTGTGTATCAGTGTGTCATTGTACTAGTGTGTCATTGCACCAGTGTGTGTGTATCAGTGTGTGATTGTACCAGTGTGTGTGTACCAGTGTGTGTGTACCAGTGTGTGTGTATCAGTGTGTGATTGTACCAGTGTGTGTGTACCAGTGTGTGTGTACCAGTGTGTGTGTATCAGTGTGTCATTGTTCCATTGTGTGTGTATCAGTGTGTCATTGCACCAGTGTGTGTGTATCAGTGTGTGATTGTACCAGTGTGTGTGTATCAGTGTTTCATTGTACCAGTGTGTGTATCAGTGTGTCATTGCACCAGTGTGTGTATCAGTGTGTCATTGCACCAGTGTGTGTGTATCAGTGTGTCATTGTACAGTGTGTGTGTATCAGTGTGTGATAGCACCAGTGTGTGTATCAGTGTGTCATTGCACCAGTGTGTGTGAATCCGTGTGTGATTGTACCAGTGTGTGTGTACCAGTGTGTCATTGCACCAGTGTGTGTGTATCAGTGTGTCATTGTACCAGTGTGTGTATCAGTGTGTCATTGCACCAGTGTGTGTGTATCAGTGTGTGATTGTACCAGTGTGTGTGTATCAGTGTGTGATTGTACCAGTATGTGTGTACCAGTGTGTGTCAGTGTGTCATTGTACCATTGTGTGTGTATCAGTGTGTCATTGCACCAGTGTGTGTATCAGTGTGTCATTGCACCAGTGTGTGTGTATCAGTGTGTGATTGTATCAGTGTGTCATTGTACCATTGTGTGTGTATCAGTGTGTCATTGCACCAGTGTGTGTATCAGTGTGTCATTGTACCAGTGTGTGTGTATCAGTGTGTCATTGCACCAGTGTGTGTATCTGTGTGTGATTGTACTAGTGTGTGTACTGTATCTGTGTGTGACTGCACCAGTGTGTGTACTGTATCTGTGTGTGATTGCACCAGTGTGTGTGCTGTATCTGTGTGTGATTGCTCCAGTGTGTGTATCACTGTGTGATTGTACCAGTGTATGTAATGTACTGTATCAACGTGTAACTCTACCAAATGTGTTTACTGTATCTGTGTGTGATTGTACCAGTGTGTCATTGTATCAGTGTGTGTAATGTACTGTATCAATGTGTAACTGTACCAGTGTGTGTACTGTATCTGTGTGTGATTGCACCAGTATGTGTACTGTATCTGTGTATGATTGCACCAGTGTGTGTACTGTATCTGTGTGTGATTGCTCCATTGTGTGAGTATCTGTGTGTGATTGCACCATTATGTGTACTGTATCTGTGTGTGATTGCACCAGTGTGTGTACTGTATCTGTATTTGATTGTACCAGTGTGTGTATATCTGTGTGTGATTGCACCAGTGTGTGTACTGTATTAGTGTGTGATTGCACCAGTGTGTGTACTGTATCTGTATGTGATTGCACCAGTGTGTGTACTGTATCTGTGTGTGATTGCACCAGTGTTTGTTCTGTATCTGTATTTGATTGTACCAGTGTGTGTATATCTGTGTGTGTTTGCACCAGTGTGTGTACTGTATCTGTATTTGATTGTACCAGTGTGTGTATATCTGTGTGTGATTGCACCAGTGTGTGTACTGTATTAGTGTGTGATTGTACCAGTGTGTGTGTACCAGTGTGTGTGTATCAGTGTGTGATTGTACCAGTGTGTGTGTACCAGTGTGTGTGTACCAGTGTGTGTGTATCAGTGTGTCATTGTTCCATTGTGTGTGTATCAGTGTGTCATTGCACCAGTGTGTGTGTATCAGTGTGTGATTGTACCAGTGTGTGTGTATCAGTGTTTCATTGTACCAGTGTGTGTATCAGTGTGTCATTGCACCAGTGTGTGTATCAGTGTGTCATTGCACCAGTGTGTGTGTATCAGTGTGTCATTGTACAGTGTGTGTGTATCAGTGTGTGATTGCACCAGTGTGTGTATCAGTGTGTCATTGCACCAGTGTGTGTGAATCCGTGTGTGATTGTACCAGTGTGTGTGTACCAGTGTGTCATTGCACCAGTGTGTGTGTATCAGTGTGTCATTGTACCAGTGTGTGTATCAGTGTGTCATTGCACCAGTGTGTGTGGATCAGTGTGTGATTGTACCAGTGTGTGTGTATCAGTGTGTGATTGTACCAGTATGTGTGTACCAGTGTATGTCAGTGTGTCATTGTACCATTGTGTGTGTATCAGTGTGTCATTGCACCAGTGTGTGTATCAGTGTGTCATTGCACCAGTGTGTGTGTATCAGTGTGTGGTTGTATCAGTGTGTCATTGTACCATTGTGTGTGTATCAGTGTGTCATTGCACCAGTGTGTGTATCAGTGTGTCATTGTACCAGTGTGTGTGTATCAGTGTGTCATTGCACCAGTGTGTGTATCTGTGTGTCATTGCACTAGTGTGTGTACTGTATCTGTGTGTGACTGCACCAGTGTGTGTACTGTATCTGTGTGTGATTGCACCAGTGTGTGTGCTGTATCTGTGTGTGATTGCTCCAGTGTGTGTATCACTGTGCGATTGTACCAGTGTATGTAATGTACTGTATCAATGAGTAACTCTACCAAATGTGTTTACTGTATCTGTGTGTGATTGTACCAGTGTGTCATTGTATCAGTGTGTGTAATGTACTGTATCAATGTGTAACTGTACCAGTGTGTGTACTGTATCTGTGTGTGATTGCACCAGTATGTGTACTGTATCTGTGTATGATTGCACCAGTGTGTGTACTGTATCTGTGTGTGATTGCTCCATTGTGTGAGTATCTGTGTGTGATTGCACCATTATGTGTACTGTATCTGTGTGTGTTTGCACCAGTGTGTGTACTGTATCTGTATTTGATTGTACCAGTGTGTGTATATCTGTGTGTGATTGCACCAGTGTGTGTACTGTATTAGTGTGTGATTGCACCAGTGTGTGTACTGTATCTGTATGTGATAGCACCAGTGTGTGTACTGTATATGTGTGTGATTGCACCAGTGTTTGTTCTGTATCTGTATTTGATTGTACCAGTGTGTGTATATCTGTGTGTGTTTGCACCAGTGTGTGTACTGTATCTGTATTTGATTGTACCAGTGTGTGTATATCTGTGTGTGATTGCACCAGTGTGTGTACTGTATTAGTGTGTGATTGCACCAGTGTGTGTACTGTATCTGTGTGTGATTGCACCAGTGTTTGTACTGTATCTGTATTTGATTGTACCAGTGTGTGTATATCTGTGTGTGATTGCACCAGTGTGTGCTGTATCTGTGTGATTGCACCAGTGTGTGTGTATCTGTGTGTGATTGCTCTAGTGAGTGTACTTTATGTGTGATTGCATCAGTGTGTGTACTGTATCTGTGTCTGATTGCACCAGTGTGTGTACTGTATCTGTGTCTGATTGCACCAGTGTGTGTACTGTATCTGTGTCTGATTGCTCCATTGTGTGTGTATCTGTGTGTGATTGCACCAGTGTGTGTACTGTATATGTATTTGATTGTAACAGTGTGTATATATCTGTGTGTGATTGCACCAGTGTGTGTGTATCAGTGTGTGATTGTACCAGTGTGTGTGTATCAGTGTGTGATTGTACCAGTATGTGTGTACCAGTGTGTGTCAGTGTGTCATTGTACCATTGTGTGTGTATCAGTGTGTCATTGCACCAGTGTGTGTATCAGTGTGTCATTGCACCAGTGTGTGTGTATCAGTGTGTGATTGTATCAGTGTGTCATTGTACCATTGTGTGTGTATCAGTGTGTCATTGCACCAGTGTGTGTATCAGTGTGTCATTGTACCAGTGTGTGTGTATCAGTGTGTCATTGTACCAGTGTGTGTGTATCAGTGTGTCATTGCACCAGTGTGTGTATCTGTGTGTGATTGTACTAGTGTGTGTACTGTATCTGTGTGTGACTGCACCAGTGTGTGTACTGTATCTGTGTGTGATTGCACCAGTGTGTGTACTTTATCTATGTGTGATTGCTCCAGTGTGTGTGTATCTGTGTGTGATTGCATCAGTGTGTGTACTGTATCTGTGTATGATTGCACCAGTGTGTGTACTGTATCTGTGTGTGATTGCACCAGTGTGTGTATTGTATCTGTGTGTGATTGTACCAGTGTGTGTGTGTAATACGTATCTGTGTGTGTTTGCACCAGTGTGTGTACTGTAGCTGTGTGTGATTGCACCAGTGTGTGTACTGTATTAGTGTGTGATTGCACCAGTGTGTGTACTGTAGCTGTGTGTGATTGCACCAGTGTGTGTGTAATACGTATCTGTGTGTGTTTGCAGCAGTGTGTGTACTGTAGCTGTGTGTGATTGCACCAGTGTGTGTACTGTATTAGTGTGTGATTGCACCAGTGTGTGTACTGTATCTGTATTTGATTTTACCAGAGTGTGTATATCTGTGTGTGATTGCACCAGTGTGTGTACTGTATTAGTGTGTGATTGCACCAGTGTGTGTACTGTATTTGTGTGTGATTGCACCAGTGTGTGTACTGTATCTGTGTGTGTTTGCACCAGTGTTTGTTCTGTATCTGTATTTGATTGTACCAGTGTGTGTATCTGTGTGTGATTGCACCAGTGTGTGCTGTATCTGTGTGATTGCACCAGTGTGTGTGTACCTGTGTGTGATTGCACCAGCGTGTGTACTGTATCTGTGTGTGATTGCTCCAGTGTGTGTGTATCTGTGTGTGATTGCATCAGTGTGTGTACTGTGATAGGATCACTGGTAAAGTGGTCTGTGGCAGGTACATTTATCCCAGATTCCTGTCTTTTGTGTTTTAAACCCCCAGGAGAAAGTCTGCACTGTAGCAGGCTTGAGTTTCGGCTTTTTGAAAAGCCGGTTTGGGACCTGGGGGTTGTGGGTGAGAGGAGAGGGAGGGCTCCACCCACGGCCACTCCAGGTTTTGGTTCTCGCAGCCTGGTAACAGGATTGTTAGTTTTCCACCTGAGAGTGGCCAATATAAGCCTAGTTTGTTGAGGGCTGATTGTCTCACCTGGGAGAGCAGGCAGGGAGTTTGCTCAGAGACACTTGAAAACCTAACTGTGAGTGTTGGGCTGTGCCCTTGTTGCTGGTGAGGGCATTAGGCCCTGCCAGGTTCTGGTAGTGAGGGAACCACCTGTGAAGTTAGTGCCCCGACAGAGCTAGGATTTATATTTTTGTTTTCTTTATATTTTCTGTCATTGTACAATAAAGACTGTTGCCGACCAGCTGGTACTTGCATCCAGACTGGTGTGCTGCTTCCCTGCTGCTGTGTGTGTGTGTGTGTGTGTGTGTAAGAAAGGAGTCCTCTACCCAGGAGAGGGACCCCCTAACCTAACTGTGTCACAATATGGTGGAGAATGCGGCCACCCACACACACTGAAGTTGCAGCGAGAGGAAAACTTTCCATTTAAAAATTAAAGGGACAGACACCCAATTTGTGAGTGTGGAAATAATGCTGTGTCCTTGGAGTCCCATAGAGGAGGCGTCAGCCAATGCTCAGAGGCGCAAGGTTCAGCTTCCAACCTACACCCCAGGACAAAATGGAGGACGTTATTAAGGCCTTGCTCCAAGCTACAGCAGCTCAGCAGGAATCTACCAGAGCTCAGCAGGAGACGAACAAACTTCAGCAGGAATCTACCTGGGCTCAGCAGGAATCCACCAGGGTGCAACTGTTGGCCTTGGAGACAGCCCAGAGGCAACAACAGGTCGCCAGCGAGGAAACCCGCCAGGCCTTAGTGGAAAACAGCCAAGCCATAAAAGAGGTGGTACAGCACCTGGTCGCCCGGCCCAGAGATGTTAATACGGGTCCTCCCACCACCACTCACTCCGTACGAGCCAGTCACTTCCTCCAAAAGATGACTTTGGTCGATGATGTGGAGGCCTATCTCACCACATTTGAAAGAACGGCCGAAAGGGAGAGTTGGCCCAAGGAGCAGTGGGCAAGTCTGGTGGCACCTTTTTTGTCTGGGGAGCCACAAAAGGCCTATTTCGACTTATGCCTGGCTGATGCCAAGGACTATAAAAAACTAAAACAGGAGATCCTAACTCGCTTGGGAGTCACCACCTTTGTTCGTGCCCAACGGGTCCACCGCTGGGAGTTCCATAAGGACAAGCCTCCATGTTCACAGATGCATGACCTCGTCCATCTGTCCTCAAAATGGCTACAGCCCGAGACGCTGACTGGACCACAGATCGTGGAAAGGGTCATGATGGACCGGTACCTGCGATCATTACCTGTGACTCTGCGCAAGTGGGTGAGCCATGCAGACCCTAAGTCCGCGGACCAGTTGGTCGAGCTGGTGGAGAGGTACGTGGCGGCTGAGGAGCTGATGAGTATGCCCCACCGAGCCCCGATGGCACACCGGCGAACTCCCAGAGACACTGGTAAGACTGTTCCAGGGGAGAAGGGTGCGGGCGGTGGAATGTACCTAAGACTGAGGGTGTAGAACTTGGAGACAGGCCTGCCAGGCCGGGAAGGTTCTTGCCCCGTAAACGACTAGACATTAATATGACTCAGTGTTTCCGATGTGGTGGCTTCGGCCATATTGCCGCTAATTGTGCACTTACAACTGAACCTATGCAATGTGATACTGCTCATGTCTACTGCAGGGGGTCTTTCTTTGCACAGATAGCCTGTACGGCTGACCGGCAGGCTGTGACTGATAAGCACATGTGTGTACTCACTGTAGATGGCAACCGAGTAGAGGCACTGTGAAACTCTGGTAGCTTGGTGACACTTATAAAAGCTGAGCTGGTGAACCCCTTGAGGCATACAGGGAAAACTGTTGGTGTGACCTGCATACATGGGGATACTCGATATTATGTTACTGCCGAGGTGAACATCGAGACACCATCTGGTTCTGCTATAGTTTCTGTGGGTTTGGTGCATGGTCTGGTGTACGATGCAATATTGGGGAGAGACTTTGCTCACTTCTGGAAGTTGTGGGAAAGCCATTTTGTTCCAGGGGTGAACAACCCCGAACCATTTGAGAAGGTTGTCGATGTAGTGGAGGAGGGAGTTTCTTCTGAGTCAGTTATTCCCTTTTTCTACTATGGTTGGCGAACTAGAGAATGCGGAACGTGACAGTGGCCCACCAACTGATGTGCCTCCCATTGAGGTGGGAAGTGTTGTTGGGCCAGGTGATCGTCTGCCTGATTTAGAGGTCAGAAGAGAGGTCTTTGCCGTGGAGCAGTTGAATGACCCTACTTTGGTAAAAGCCAGGGAGAATGTAAAAGTAGTTGATGGTAAACCAGTAGACCCTGATAGCCCTTTGTCCTATCCCCACATGGCAATGTGTCAGGATTTGTTATATCAGGTGACTAAGAAGGGGGAAGATGTTGTGGAACAACTAATAGTTCCCAAAGCCTACAGAAGAACAGTGTTGGATCTGGCCCATGGTCATATAACGGCAGGCCATCTAGGGGTAGAGAAAACCACTGAGCGAATAATGCAGAGGTTTTTCTGGCCCGGGCTTCATAAAGAGGTATCTGACTTTTGCGCATCCTGCCCTGAGTGTCAGTATCATGCTCCCAGGCCACATTTTAAGGGTCCACTAGTTCCATTGCCTATCATAGAGGTGCCGTTTGAAAGAATAGCGATGGATTTGGTTGGACCCTTAATGAAGTCTGCCAGGGGACACCAGTATATTCTGGTCATAATGGATTACGCTACCAGGTACCGGGAAGACCATTGCCAGAGAGCTAGTTCATGTTCTTTAGCAGGCTGGGTATACCTAAGGAGATACTAACTGACCAGGGTACACCATTTATGTCCAAAGTCATGAAAGAGTTATGCCGCCTGTTCAAAATCGAACAGTTAAGAACTTCGGTTTATCACCCCCAAACCGATGGGCTGGTCGAGAGGTTTAACAAAACGTTAAAACACATGCTTAGGAAAGTGGTCGACAAGGATGGTAGGGATTGGGACTACTTATTGCCGTATTTATTGTTGGCCATAAGAGAAGTTCCCCAGTCCTCCACCGGGTTTTCACCCTTCGACTTGTTGTATGGGAGACACCCAAGGGGGTTACTAGACATTGCCAAAGAGACATGGGAGGGGCAGTCTAGTCCTTACAAAACCGTGATTGAGTATGTTTCTCAAATGCAGGAGAGAATTGCTGCGGTAGTGCCGATAGTGAGAGAGCACCTGGAACAGGCTCAACAGGCACAGCAGAGGGTATACAACCACAATGCTCGGTTACGCAGCTTTGCTCCTGGGGACAGAGTGTTAGTATTGGTTCCCACTGTGGAAAATAAACTTTTGGCTAAATGGCAAGGGCCCTTTGAAATCTTAGAAAGAGTGGGGCAGGTCAATTACAAAGTTTACCAGCCGGGGAAAAGAAAGCCGGAACAGATATAACATATAAATCTGTTAAAGCCCTGGCAAGATAGAACGGTACTGTCGGCCGTCCGAGACCCTCCAGTAAGTCCAGGGCCCTTAGTTCCCGAAGTGACAGTGGCAAAAACCCTGTCGGCAATTCAACAACAAGAGGTCAAGGAGTTTCTGATTAGAAATAGGGTGCTGTTCTCTGATGTACCTGGGAAAACCTCGGTCATTAAACATGACATCATCACTGACCCAAGGGGTTAAAGTTAATCTAAAGCCCTATAGGTTACCAGAAGCACAAAGAGAATCGGTGTCGAAAGAAAAAAAAAAATATGCTAGAGTTAGGGGTTATTGTAGAATCACATAGTGAATGGTCAAGTCCCATTGTGTTGATTCCAAAGCCCGACAGGAGTGTGTGTTTCTGCAATGACTTCCGAAAGTTGAACAGTGTTTCAAAATTCGATGCCTACCCGATGCCAAGAGTGGATGAACTGATTGAGAGACTAGGGACGGCAAGGTATTTAACCACTATTGACCTAACCAAAGGGTATTGGCAAGTACCGTTAACCGAGAGCGCCAAACAAAAGACAGCTTTTTCAGCACCAGAGGGCTTGTTTCAGTACAAGATGTTGCCCTTCGGGCTACATGGGGCACCGGCTACCTTCCAAAGAATGATGGACAGGATTCTAAGGCCCCATAGACGGTATGTGGCTGCTTATCTGGATGACGTGGTCGTTCATAGTCCTGATTGGCAGTCTCACTTACCCAGGGTACAAGCAGTGTTGGACTCCATCTATAAGGCAGGTTTGACAGCCAACCCAAAAAAGTGTTGTCTAGGCATGGAGGAAGTAAAATATCTGGGATACACCATTGGCAGAGGCCTGATAAAGCCTCAGCTCAATAAAGTTGATGCCATACAAAACTGGCCACGGCCTCTGAATAAGAAGCAGGTGAGAGCCTTCTTGGGAATTACGGGGTACTACAGGAGGTTTATACCCAACTTTGCCACCATGGCAGTCCCACTGACTGACCTGACCAAAGGCAAACAAAAAGTCATGGTAGAATGGAGTCCTGAGGCAGAGAAAGCTTTTCAGGAGTTGAAAGTAGCGTTGTGTTCCCAACCAGTCCTGATGACTCCTAATTTTGAAAGGGAATTCATAGTACAAACCGATGCATCAGAAGTAGGTATAGGAGCGGTCCTGTCCCAGAACAAGGAAGGTGAGGAACACCCTATTTTCTATCTTAGCAGAAAGTTGAATGTACATGAGAGAAACTATGCCACAGTGGAGAAGGAGGCGTTGGCCATAAAGTGGGCGTTAGAGGCTCTCAGGTACTACTTGGTCGGAAGAAAGTTCAAATTGATCACTGACCATGCCCCTCTGAAGTGGATGTCTGAAAATAAGGACAGTAATGCGAGAATTACAAGATGGTTCTTGGCGTTACAAACTTTTAAAATTTCAGTGGAACACAGGCCAGGAAGCCAGCTGGCCAATGCTGACGCATTGTCACGCGTTCATTGTTTGGGGGCTTCAGTTGTTCCGCCCCACAGGTCGAAACAAAGGTGGGGGATATGTGATAGGATCACTGGTAAAGTGGTCTGTGGCAGGCACATTTGTCCCAGATTCCTGTCTTTTGTGTTTTAAACCCCCAGGAGAAAGTCTGCAGTGTAGCAGGCTTGAGTTTCGGCTTTTTGAAAAGCCGGTTTGGGACCTGGGGGTTGTGGGTGAGAGGAGAGGGAGGGCTCCACCCACGGCCACTCCAGGTTTTGGTTCTTTTAGCCTGGTAACAGGCTTGTTAGGGTTTCCACCTGAGAGTGGCCAATATAAGCCTAGTGTGTTGAGGGCTGATTGTCTCACCTGGGAGAGTAGACAGGGAGTTTGCTCAGAGACACTTGAAAACCTATCTGTGAGTGTTGTGCTGTGCCTTTGTTGCTGGTGAGGGTATTAGGCCCTGCCAGGTTCTGGTAGTGAGGGAACTACCTGTGAAGTTAGTGCCCCGACAGGGCTAGGATTTATGTTTATGTTTTCTTTATGTTATTTCTGACATTGTACAGTAAAGACTGGTGCCGACCAGCTTGTACTTGCATCCAGACTGGTGTGCTGCTTCCCTGCTGCTGTGTGTGTGTGTAAGGAAGGAGTCCTCTACCCAGGAGAGGGACCCCCTAACCTAACTGTGTCACAGTACTTTATCTATGTGTGATTGCATCAGTGTGTGTACTGTATCTGTGTCTGATTGCTCCAGTGTGTGTGTATCTGTGTGTGATTGCACTAGTGTGTACTGTATCTGTATTTGATTGTACCAGTGTGTGTATATCTGTGTGTGATTGCACCAGTGTGTGTGTATCAGTGTGTGATTGTACCAGTATTTGTGTATCAGTGTGTGTATCAGTGTGTCATTGTACCATTGTGTGTGTATCAGTGTGTCATTGCACCAGTGTTTGTATCAGTGTGTCATTGCACCAGTGTGTGTGTATCAGTGTGTGATTGTACCATTGTGTGTGTATCAGTGTGTCATTGTACCAGTGTATATGTGTATCAGTGTGTGATTGTACCAGTGTGTGTGTATCAGTGTGTGTAATGTACTGTATCAATGTGTAACTGTACCAGTGTAAGTACTGTATCTGTGTGTGATTGCACCAGTATGTGTACTGTATCTGTGTATGATTGCACCAGTGTGTGTACTGTATCTGTGTGTGATTGCTCCAGTGTGTGAGTATCTGTGTGTGATTGCACCAGTGTGTGTACTGTATCAGTGTGTGATTGCACCAGTATGTGTACTGTATCTGTGTATGATTGCACCAGTGTGTGTACTTTATCTATGTGTGATTGCTCCAGTGTGTGTGTATCTGTGTGTGATTGCACCAGTGTGTGTACTGTATCTGTATTTGATTGTACCAGTGTGTGTATATCTGTGTGTGATTGCACCAGTGTGTGTATCTGTGTATGATTGCACCAGTGTGTGTACTGTATCTGTGTGTGATTGCTCCAGTGTGTGAGTATCTGTGTGTGATTGCACCAGTGTGTGTACTGTATCAGTGTGTGATTGCACCAGTATGTGTACTGTATCTGTGTATGATTGCACCAGTGTGTGTACTTTATCTATGTGTGATTGCTCCAGTGTGTGTGTATCTGTGTGTGATTGCACCAGTGTGTGTACTGTATCTGTATTTGATTGTACCAGTGTGTGTATATCTGTGTGTGATTGCACCAGTGTGTGTATCTGTGTATGATTGCACCAGTGTGTGTACTGTATCTGTGTGTGATTGCTCCAGTGTGTGAGTATCTGTGTGTGATTGCACCAGTGTGTGTACTGTATCAGTGTGTGATTGCACCAGTATGTGTACTGTATCTGTGTATGATTGCACCAGTGTGTGTACTTTATCTATGTGTGATTGCTCCAGTGTGTGTGTATCTGTGTGTGATTGCACCAGTGTGTGTACTGTATCTGTATTTGATTGTACCAGTGTGTGTATATCTGTGTGTGATTGCACCAGTGTGTGTATCTGTGTGTGATTGCACCAGTGTGTGTACTTTATCTATGTGTGATTGCACCATGTGTGTACTTTAGCTGTGTGTGATTGCTCCAGTGTGTGTAATGTATGGTATCAATGTGTAACTGTACCAGTGTGTGTGTATCGCATGCAATCGCTCAATTGTTGCATTCTGCATATGCAACGCAGTGCATGTGCGCAAACATACCACTGCAATCAGGTCTGTGATCGCAGTGACTACGCAGACCCATCGCAGAGTGATTGACAGGAAGTGACCGTTTGTGGGAGGTGACGGAGGTGTAGTCAGCGAAATGCAATTCCATACGCAGCCTGAGCTCTCACTGTGTGTGATGAGGTTAGTAATTCCAGAGTAAGGTCAGAGCCTGTGTAAGTGTGTGTGAGGCTGTGATGGTACTCCATGTTACTGATGGTATCTCAGTCTTGTGTAATCATTGTGTGTGATGAGGTTAGTAATTCCTGAGTAAGGTCAGAGCCTGTGTAAGTGTGTGTGAGGATGTGATGGTACTCCATGTTACTGATGGTCTCTCAGTCTCGTGTAGTCACTGTGTGTGATGAGGTTAGTAATTCCTGAGTAAGGTCAGAGCCTGTGTAAGTGTGTGTGAGGCTGTGATGGTACTCCATGTTACTGATGGTGTCTCAGTCTTGTGTAGTCACTGTGTGTGATGAGGTTAGTAATTCCTGAGTAAGGTCAGAGCCTGTGTAAGTGTGTGTGAGGATGAGATGGTACTCCATGTTACTCATGGTATCTCAGTCCTGTGTAATCACTGTGTGTGATGAGGTTAGTAATTCCTGAGTAAGGTCAGAGCCTGTGTAAGTGTGTGTGAGGCTGTGATGGTACTCCATGTTACTGATGGTGTCTCAGTCTTGTGTAATCACTGTGTGTGATGAGGTTAGTAATTCCTGAGTAAGGTCAGAGCCTGTGTAAGTGTGTGTGAGGATGTGATGGTACTCCATGTTACTGATGGTATCTCAGGCTTGTGTAATCACTGGGTGTGATGAGGTTAGTAATTTCTGAGTAAGGCCAGAGCCTGTGTAAGTGTGTGTGAGGCTGTGATGGTACTCCATGTTACTGATGGTATCTCAGTCTTGTGTAATCACTGGGTGTGATGAGGTTAGTAATTTCTGAGTAAGGCCAGAGCCTGTGTAAGTGTGTGTGAGGCTGTGATGGTACTCCATGTTACTGATGGTTTCTCAGTCTTGTGTAGTCACTGTGTGTGATGAGGTTAGTAATTCCTGAGTAAGGTCAGAGCCTGTGTAAGTGTGTGTGAGGATGTGATGGTACTCCATGTTACTGATGGTATCTCAGTCTTGTGTAATCACTGTGTGTGATGAGGTTAGTAATTCCTGAGAAAGGTCAGAGCCTGTGTAAGTGTGTGTGAGGCTGTGATGGTACTCCATGTTACTGATGGTATCTCAGTCCTGTGTAATCACTGTGTGTGATGAGGGTAGTAATTCCTGAGTAAGGTCAGAGCCTGTGTAAGTGTGTGTGAGGATGTGATGGTACTCCATGTTACTGATGGTGTCTCATTCTTGTGTAGTCACTGTGTGTAATGAGGTTAGTAATTCCTGAGTAAGGTCAGAGCCTGTGTAAGTGTGTGTGAGGCTGTGATGGTACTCCATGTTACTGATGGGATCTCAGTCTTGTGTAATCACTGTGTGTGATGAGGTTTGTAATTCCTGAGTAAGGTCAGAGCCTGTGTAAGTGTGTGTGAGGCTGTGATGGTACTCCATGTTACTGATGGTGTCTCAGTCTTGTGTAGTCACTGCGTGTGATGAGGTTAGTAATTCCTGAGTAAGGTCAGAGCCTGTGTAAGTGTGTCTGAGGCTGTGATGGTACTCCATGTTACTGATGGTGTCTCAGTCTTGTGTAGTCACAGCGTGTGATGAAGTTAGTGATTCCTGAGTAAGGTCAGAGCCTGTGTGTGTGTGAGGCTGTGATGATACTCCATGTTACTGATGGTATCTCAGTCTTGTGTAATCACTGTGTGTGATGAGGTTAGTAATTCCTGAGTAAGGTCAGATCCTGTGTAAGTGTGTGTGAGGATGAGATGGTACTCCATGTTACTGATGGTATCTCAGTCTTGTGTAATCACTTTGTGTGATGAGGTTAGTAATTCCTGAGTAAGGTCAGAGCCTGTGTAAGTGTGTGTGAGGCTGCGATGGTACTCCATGTTACTGATGGGCTCTCAGTCTTGTGTACTCACTGTGTGTGATGAGGTTAGTAATTCCTGAGTAAGGTCAGAGCCTGTGTAAGTGTGTGTGAGGATGTGATGGTACTCCATGTTACTGATGGTATCTCAGTCTTGTGTAATCACTGTGTGTGATGAGGTTAGTAATTCCTGAGTAAGGTCAGAGCCTGTGTAAGTGTGTCTGAGGCTGTGATGGTACTCCATGTTACTGATGGTGTCTCAGTCTTGTGTAGTCACAGCGTGTGATGAAGTTAGTGATTCCTGAGTAAGGTCAGAGCCTGTGTGTGTGAGGCTGTGATGATACTCCATGTTACTGATGGTATCTCAGTCTTGTGTAATCGCTGTGTGTGATGAGGTTAGTAATTCCTGAGTAAGGTCAGAGCCTGTGTAAGTGTGTGTGAGGATGTGATGGTACTCCATGTTACTGATGGTATATCAGTATTGTGTAATCACTGTGTGTGATGAGGTTAGTAATTCCTGAGTAAGGTCAGAGCCTGTGTAAGTGTGTGTGAGGACGTGATGGTACTCCATGTTACTGATGGTTTCTCAGGCTTGTGTAATCACTGTGTGTGATGAGGATAGTAATTCCTGAGTAAGGTCAGAGCCTGTGTAAGTGAGTGTGAGGCTGTGATGGTACTCCATGTTACTGATGGTCGCTCAGTCTTGTGTAATCACTGCGTGTGATGAGGTTAGTAATTCCTGAGTAAGGCCAGAGCCTGTGTAAGTGTGTATGAGGCTGTGTTGGTACTCCATGTTACTGATGGTAGCTCAGTCTTGTGTAATCACTGCGTGTGATGAGGTTAGTAATTCCTGAGTAAGGTCAGAGCCTGTGTAAGTGTTTGTGAGGATGTCATGGTACTCCATGTTACTGATGGACTCTCAGTCTTGTGTAGTCACTGCGTGTGATGAGGTTAGTAATTCCTGAGTAAGGTCAGAACCTGTGTAAGTGTGTGTGAGGATGTGATGGTACCCCATGTTACTGATGGTGTCTCAGGCTTGTGTAATCACTGCGTCTGATGAGGTTAGTAATTCCTGAGTAATGTCAGAGCCTGTGTAAGTATGTGTGAGGATGTGATTTTACTCCATGTTACTGATGGTATCTCAGTCTTGTGTAGTGACTGCGTGTGATGAGGTTAGTAATTCCTGAGTAAGGTCAGAGCCTGTGTAAGTGTGTGAGAGGATGTGATGGTACTCCATGTTACTGATGGTGTCTCAGGCTTGTGTAATCACTGCGTCTGATGAGGTTAGTAATTCCTGAGTAATGTCAGAGCCTGTGTAAGTATGTGTGAGGATGTGATTTTACTCCATGTTACTGATGGTCTCTCAGTCTTGTGTAATCACTGTGTGTGATGAGGTTAGTAATTCCTGAGTAAGGTCAGAGCCTGTGTAAGTGTTTGTGAGGCTGTTATGGTACTCCATGTTACTGATGGTATCTCAGTCTTGTGTAATCACTGTGTGTGATGAGGTTAGTAATTCCTGAGTAAGGTCAGAGCCTGTGTAAGTGTGTGAGGCTGTGATGGTACTCCATGTTACTGATGGTATCTCAGTCTTGTGTAGTCACTGCGTGTGATGAGGTTAGTAATTCCTGAGTAAGGTCAGAGCCTGTGTAAGTGTTTGTGAGGATGTGATGGTACTCCATGTTACTGATGGTGTCTCAGGCTTGTGTAATCACTGCGTGTGATGAGGTTAGTAATTCCTGAGTAAGGTCAGAGCCTGTGTAAATGTGTGTGAGGCTGTGATGATACTCCATGTTACTGATGGTGTCTCAGTCTTGTGTAATCACTGAGTGTGATGAGGTTAGTAATTCCTGAGTAAGGTCAGAGCTGTGTAACTGTGTGTGAGGCTGTGATGGTACTCCATATTACTGATAGTATCTTAGTCTTGTGTAATTACTGTGTTTGATGAGGTTAGTAATTCCTGAGTAAGGTCAGAGCCTGTGTAAATGTGTGTGAGGCTGTGATGGTACTCCATGTTACTGATGGTCTCTCAGTCTTGTGTAATCACTGTTTGTGATGAGGTTAGTAATTCCTGAGTAAGGTCAGAGCCTGTGTAAGTGTGTGTGAGGCTGTGATGGTACTCCATGTTACTGATAGTATCTTAGTCTTGTGTAATCACTGTGTGTGATGAGGTTAGTAATTCCTGAGTAAGGTCAGAGCCTGTGTAAGTGTGTGTGTGGCTGTGATGGTACTCCATGTTACTGACAGTATCTTAGTCTTGTGTAATTACTGTGTTTGATGAGGTTAGTAATTCCTGAGTAAGGTCAGAGCCTGTGTAAATGTGTGAGGCTGTGAAGGTACTCCATGTTACTGATAGTAGCTTAGTCTTGTGTAATCACTGTGTGTGATGAGGTTAGTAATTCCTGAGTAAGGTCATAGCCTGTGTAAGTGTGTGCGAGGCTGTGATGGTACTCCATGTTACTGATGGTGTCTCAGTCTTGTGTAGTCACTGCGTGTGATGAGGTTAGTAATTCCTGAGTAAGGTCAGAGCCTGTGTAAGTGTGTGTTAGGCTGTGATGGTACTCCATGTTACTGATGGTTTCTCAGTCTTGTGTAGTCACTGTGTGTGATGAGGTTAGTAATTCCTGAGTAAGGTCAGAGCCTGTGTAAGTGTGTGTGAGGCTGTGATGGTACTCCATGTTACTGATGGTGTCTCAGTCTTGTGTAGTCACTGTGTGTGATGAGGTTAGTAATTCCTGAGTAAGGTCAGAGCCTGTGTAAGTGTGTGTGAGGATGAGATGGTACTCCATGTTACTCATGGTATCTCAGTCCTGTGTAATCACTGTGTGTGATGAGGTTAGTAATTCCTGAGTAAGGTCAGAGCCTGTGTAAGTGTGTGTGAGGCTGTGATGGTACTCCATGTTACTGATGGTGTCTCAGTCTTGTGTAATCACTGTGTGTGATGAGGTTAGTAATTCCTGAGTAAGGTCAGAGCCTGTGTAAGTGTGTGTGAGGATGTGATGGTACTCCATGTTACTGATGGTATCTCAGGCTTGTGTAATCACTTGGTGTGATGAGGTTAGTAATTTCTGAGTAAGGCCAGAGCCTGTGTAAGTGTGTGTGAGGCTGTGATGGTACTCCATGTTACTGATGGTATCTCAGTCTTGTGTAATCACTGGGTGTGATGAGGTTAGTAATTTCTGAGTAAGGCCAGAGCCTGTGTAAGTGTGTGTGAGGCTGTGATGGTACTCCATGTTACTGATGGTTTCTCAGTCTTGTGTAGTCACTGTGTGTGATGAGGTTAGTAATTCCTGAGTAAGGTCAGAGCCTGTGTAAGTGTGTGTGAGGATGTGATGGTACTCCATGTTACTGATGATATCTCAGTCTTGTGTAATCACTGTGTGTGATGAGGTTAGTAATTCCTGAGTAAGGTCAGAGCCTGTGTAAGTGTGTGTGAGGCTGTGATGGTACTCCATGTTACTGATGGTATCTCAGTCCTGTGTAATCACTGTGTGTGATGAGGGTAGTAATTCCTGAGTAAGGTCAGAGCCTGTGTAAGTGTGTGTGAGAGTGATGGTACTCCATGTTACTGATGGTGTCTCATTCTTGTGTAGTCACTGTGTGTAATGAGGTTAGTAATTCCTGAGTAAGGTCAGAGCCTGTGTAAGTGTGTGTGAGGCTGTGATGGTACTCCATGTTACTGATGGGATCTCAGTCTTGTGTAATCACTGTGTGTGATGAGGTTTGTAATTCCTGAGTAAGGTCAGAGCCTGTGTAAGTGTGTGTGAGGCTGTGATGGTACTCCATGTTACTGATGGTGTCTCAGTCTTGTGTAGTCACTGCGTGTGATGAGGTTAGTAATTCCTGAGTAAGGTCAGAGCCTGTGTAAGTGTGTCTGAGGCTGTGATGGTACTCCATGTTACTGATGGTGTCTCAGTCTTGTGTAGTCACAGCGTGTGATGAAGTTAGTGATTCCTGAGTAAGGTCAGAGCCTGTGTGTGTGTGAGGCTGTGATGATACTCCATGTTACTGATGGTATCTCAGTCTTGAGTAATCACTGTGTGTGATGAGGTTAGTAATTCCTGAGTAAGGTCAGATCCTGTGTAAGTGTGTGTGAGGATGAGATGGTACTCCATGTTACTGATGGTATCTCAGTCTTGTGTAATCACTTTGTGTGATGAGGTTAGTAATTCCTGAGTAAGGTCAGAGCCTGTGTAAGTGTGTGTGAGGCTGCGATGGTACTCCATGTTACTGATGGGCTCTCAGTCTTGTGTACTCACTGTGTGTGATGAGGTTAGTAATTCCTGAGTAAGGTCAGAGCCTGTGTAAGTGTGTGTGAGGATGTGATGGTACTCCATGTTACTGATGGTATCTCAGTCTTGTGTAATCACTGTGTGTGATGAGGTTAGTAATTCCTGAGTAAGGTCAGAGCCTGTGTAAGTGTGTCTGAGGCTGTGATGGTACTCCATGTTACTGATGGTGTCTCAGTCTTGTGTAGTCACAGCGTGTGATGAAGTTAGTGATTCCTGAGTAAGGTCAGAGCCTGTGTGTGTGTGAGGCTGTGATGATACTCCATGTTACTGATGGTATCTCAGTCTTGTGTAATCGCTGTGTGTGATGAGGTTAGTAATTCCTGAGTAAGGTCAGAGCCTGTGTAAGTGTGTGTGAGGATGTGATGGTACTCCATGTTACTGATGGTATATCAGTATTGTGTAATCACTGTGTGTGATGAGGTTAGTAATTCCTGAGTAAGGTCAGAGCCTGTGTAAGTGTGTGTGAGGACGTGATGGTACTCCATGTTACTGATGGTTTCTCAGGCTTGTGTAATCACTGTGTGTGATGAGGATAGTAATTCCTGAGTAAGGTCAGAGCCTGTGTAAGTGAGTGTGAGGCTGTGATGGTACTCCATGTTACTGATGGTCGCTCAGTCTTGTGTAATCACTGCGTGTGATGAGGTTAGTAATTCCTGAGTAAGGCCAGAGCCTGTGTAAGTGTGTATGAGGCTGTGTTGGTACTCCATGTTACTGATGGTAGCTCAGTCTTGTGTAATCACTGCGTGGGATGAGGTTAGTAATTCCTGAGTAAGGTCAGAGCCTGTGTAAGTGTTTGTGAGGATGTCATGGTACTCCATGTTACTGATGGACTCTCAGTCTTGTGTAGTCACTGCGTGTGATGAGGTTAGTAATTCCTGAGTAAGGTCAGAACCTGTGTAAGTGTGTGTGAGGATGTGATGGTACCCCATGTTACTGATGGTGTCTCAGGCTTGTGTAATCACTGCGTCTGATGAGGTTAGTAATTCCTGAGTAATGTCAGAGCCTGTGTAAGTATGTGTGAGGATGTGATTTTACTCCATGTTACTGATGGTCTCTCAGTCTTGTGTAATCACTGTGTGTGATGAGGTTAGTAATTCCTGAGTAAGGTCAGAGCCTGTGTAAGTGTTTGTGAGGCTGTTATGGTACTCCATGTTACTGATGGTATCTCAGTCTTGTGTAATCACTGTGTGTGATGAGGTTAGTAATTCCTGAGTAAGGTCAGAGCCTGTGTAAGTGTGTGAGGCTGTGATGGTACTCCATGTTACTGATGGTATCTCAGTCTTGTGTAGTCACTGCGTGTGATGAGGTTAGTAATTCCTGAGTAAGGTCAGAGCCTGTGTAAGTGTTTGTGAGGATGTGATGGTACTCCATGTTACTGATGGTGTCTCAGGCTTGTGTAATCACTGCGTGTGATGAGGTTAGTAATTCCTGAGTAAGGTCAGAGCCTGTGTAAATGTGTGTGAGGCTGTGATGATACTCCATGTTACTGATGGTGTCTCAGTCTTGTGTAATCACTGAGTGTGATGAGGTTAGTAATTCCTGAGTAAGGTCAGAGCTGTGTAACTGTGTGTGAGGCTGTGATGGTACTCCATATTACTGATAGTATCTTAGTCTTGTGTAATTACTGTGTTTGATGAGGTTAGTAATTCCTGAGTAAGGTCAGAGCCTGTGTAAATGTGTGTGAGGCTGTGATGGTACTCCATGTTACTGATGGTCTCTCAGTCTTGTGTAATCACTGTTTGTGATGAGGTTAGTAATTCCTGAGTAAGGTCAGAGCCTGTGTAAGTGTGTGTGAGGCTGTGATGGTACTCCATGTTACTGATAGTATCTTAGTCTTGTGTAATCACTGTGTGTGATGAGGTTAGTAATTCCTGAGTAAGGTCAGAGCCTGTGTAAGTGTGTGTGTGAGGCTGTGATGGTACTCCATGTTACTGATAGTATCTTAGTCTTGTGTAATTACTGTGTTTGATGAGGTTAGTAATTCCTGAGTAAGGTCAGAGCCTGTGTAAATGTGTGAGGCTGTGAAGGTACTCCATGTTACTGATAGTAGCTTAGTCTTGTGTAATCACTGTGTGTGATGAGGTTAGTAATTCCTGAGTAAGGTCATAGCCTGTGTAAGTGTGTGTGAGGCTGTGATGGTACTCCATGTTACTGATGGTGTCTCAGTCTTGTGTAGTCACTGCGTGTGATGAGGTTAGTAATTCCTGAGTAAGGTCAGAGCCTGTGTAAGTGTGTGTTAGGCTGTGATGGTACTCCATGTTACTGATGGTTTCTCAGTCTTGTGTAGTCACTGAGTGTGATGAGGTTAGTAATTCCTGAGTAAGGTCAGAGCCTGTGTAAGTGTGTGGTAGGCTGTGATGTTACTCCATGTTACTGATGGTGTCTCAGTCTTGTGTAGTCACTGTGTGTGATGAGGTTAGTAATTCCTGAGTAAGTTCAGAGCCTGTGTAAGTGTGTGTGAGGATGTGATGGTACTCCATGTTACTGATGGTGTCTCAGTCTTATGTAATCACTGCGTGTGATGAGGTCAGTAATTCCTGAGTAAGGTCAGAGCCTGTGTAAGTGTGTGTGAGGCTGTGATGGTACTCCATGTTACTGATGGTGTCTCAGTCTTATGTAATCACTGCGTGTGATGAGGTAAGTAATTCCTGAGTAAGGTCAGAGCCTGTGTAAGTATGTGTGAGGATGTGATGGTACTCCATTGTACTGATGGTTTCTGAGTCTTGTGTAATCACAGTGTGTGATGTAATGGTACTCCATGTTACTGATGGTTTCTCAGTCTTGTGTAATCACTGTGTGTGATGAGGTTAGTAATTCCTGAGTAAGGTCAGAGCCTGTGTAAATGTGTGTGAGGCTGTGATGGTACTCCATATTACTGATGGTTTCTCAGTCTTGTGTAATCACTGTGTGTGATGAGGTTAGTAATTCCTGAGTAAGGTCAGAGCTGTGTAACTGTGTGTGAGGCTGTGATGGTACTCCATGTTACTGATAGTATCTTAGTCTTGTGTAATTACTGTGTTTGATGAGGTTAGTAATTCCTGAGTAAGGTCAGAGCCTGCGTAAGTGTGTGTGAGGCTGTGATGGTACTCCATGTTACTGTTGGTTTCTCAGTCTTGTGTAATCACTGTGTGTGATGAGGTTAGTAATTCCTGAGTAAGGTCAGAGCCTGTGTAAATGTGTGTGAGGCTGTGATGGTACTCCATGTTACTGATAGTATCTTAGTCTTGTGTAATTACTGTGTTTGATGAGGTTAGTAATTCCTGAGTAAGGTCAGAGCCTGTGTAAGTGTGTGTGAGGCTGTGATGGTACTCCATGTTACTGTTGGTTTCTCAGTCTTGTGTAATCACTGTGTGTGATGAGGTTAGTAATTCCTGAGTAAGGTCAGAGCCTGTGTAAATGTGTGTGAGGCTGTGATGGTACTCCATGTTACTGATAGTATCTTAGTCTTGTGTAATTACTGTGTTTGATGAGGTTAGTAATTCCTGAGTAAGGTCAGAGCCTGTGTAAATGTGTGTGAGGCTATGTTGGTAATTTATGTTACTGATGGTCTCTCAGTCTTGTGTAATCACTGTGTGTGATGAGGTTAGTAATTCCTGAGTAAGGTCAGAGCCTGTGTAAGTGTGTGTGAGGCTGTGATGGTACTCCATGTTACTGATAGTATCTTAGTCTTGTGTAATCTCTGTGTGTGATGAGGTTAGTAATTCCTGAGTAAGGTCAGAGCCTGTGTAAGTGTGTGTAAGGCTGTGATGGTACTCCATGTTACTGATGGTGTCTCAGTCTTGTGTAGTGACTGCGTGTGATGAGGTTAGTAATTCCTGAGTAAGGTCAGAGCCTGTGTAAGTGTGTGTTAGGCTGTGATGGTACTCCATGTTACTGATGGTTTCTCAGTCTTGTGTAGTCACTGAGTGTGATGAGGTTAGTAATTCCTGAGTAAGGTCAGAGCCTGTGTAAGTGTGTGGTAGGCTGTGATGTTACTCCATGTTACTGATGGTGTCTCAGTCTTGTGTAGTCACTGTGTGTGATGAGTTTAGTAATTCCTGAGTAAGGTCAGAGCCTGTGTAAGTGTGTGTGAGGATGTGATGGTACTCCATGTTACTGATGGTGTCTCAGTCTTATGTAATCACTGCGTGTGATGAGGTCAGTAATTCCTGAGTAAGGTCAGAGCCTGTGTAAGTGTGTGTGATGCTGTGATGGTACTCCATGTTACTGATGGTGTCTCAGTCTTATGTAATCACTGCGTGTGATGAGTTTAGTAATTCCTGAGTAAGGTCAGAGCCTGTGTAAGTATGTGTGTTGATGTGATGGTACTCCATTGTACTGATGGTTTCTCAGTCTTGTGTAATCACAGTGTGTGATGTAATGGTACTCCATGTTACTGATGGTTTCTCAGTCTTGTGTAATCACTGTGTGTGATGAGATTAGTAATTCCTAAGTAAGGTCAGAGCCTGTGTAAGTGTGTGTGAGGATGTGATGGTACTCCATGTTACTGATGGTGTCTCAGTCTTGTGTAATCACTGTGTGTGATGAGGTTAGTAATTCCTGAGTAAGGTCAGAGCCTGTGTAAGTGTGTGTGAGGCTGCGATGGAACTCCATGTTACTGATGGTCTCTCAGTCTTGTGTAATCACTGTGTGTGATGAGGTTAGTAATTCCTGAGTAAGGTCAGAGCCTGTGTAAGTGTGTGTGAGGCTGTTATGGTACTCCATGTTACTGATGGTATCTCAGTCTTGTGTAATCACTGTGTGTGAAGAGGATAGTAATTCCTGAGTAAGGTCAGAGCCTGTGTAAGGGAGTGTGAGGCTGTGATGGTACTCCATGTTACTGATGGTCGCTCAGTCTTGTGTAATCACTGCGTGTGATGAGGTTAGTAATTCCTGAGTAATGCCAGAGCCTGTGTAAGTGTGTATGAGGCTGTGATGGTACTCCATGTTACTGATGGTAGCTCAGTCTTGTGTAATTACTGCGTGTGATGAGGTTAGTAATTCCTGAAAAAGGTCAGAGCCTGTGTAAGTGTGTGTGAGGCTGTGATGGTTCTCCATGTTACTGATGGTATCTCAGTCTTGTGTAGTCACTGCGTGTGATGAGGTTAGTAATTCCTGAGTAAGGTCAGAGCCTGTGTGTTTGTGAGGATGTCATGGTACTCCATGTTACTGATGGACTCTCAGTCTTGTGTAGTCACTGCGTGTGATGAGGTTAGTAATTTCTGAGTAAGGTCAGAGCCTTTGTAAGTGTGTGTGAGGATGTGATGGTACTCCATGTTACTGATGGTTTCTCAGGCTTGTGTAATCACTGCGTGTGATGAGGTTAGTAATTCCTGAGTAATGTCAGAGCCTGTGTAAGTATGTGTGAGGATGTGATGGTACTCCATGTTACTGATGGTATCTCAGTCTTGTGTAGTCACTGCGTGTGATGAGGTTAGTAATTCCTGAGTAAGGTCAGAGCCTGTGTAAGTGTGTGTGAGGCTGTGATGGTACTCCATGTTACTGATGGTTTCTCAGTCTTGTGTAATCACTGTGTGTGATGAGGTTAGTAATTCCTGAGTAAGGTCAGAGCTGTGTAAGTGTGTGTGAGGATGTGATGGTTCTCCATGTTACTGATGGTATCTCAGCCTTGTGTAATCACTGTGTTTGATGAGGTTAGTAATTCCTGAGTAAGGTCAGAGCCTGTGTAAGTGTGTGTGAGGATGTGATGGTACTCCATGTTACTGATGGTGTCTCAGTCTTGTGTAATCACTGCGTGTGATGAGTTTAGTAATTCCTGAGTAAGGTCAGAGCCTGTGTAAGTGTGTGTGAGGCTGGGATGGTACTCCATGTTACTGATGGTCTCTCAGTCTTGTGTAATCACTGCGTGTGATGAGGTTAGTAATTCCTGAGTAAGGTCAGAGCCTGTGTAAATGTGTGTGAGGCTGTGATGGTACTCCATGTTACTGATGGTGTCTCAGTCTTGTGTAGTCACTGTGTGTGATGAGGTTAGTAATTCCTGAGTAAGGTCAGAGCCTGTGTAAATGTGTGTGAGGCTGTGATGGTACTCCATATTACTGATGGTTTCTCAGTCTTGTGTAATCACTGTGTGTGATGAGGTTAGTAATTCCTGAGTAAGGTCAGAGCTGTGTAACTGTGTGTGAGGCTGTGATGGTACTCCATGTTACTGATGGTATCTCAGTCTTGTGTAATCACTGTGTGTGATGAGGTTAGTAATTCCTGAGTAAGGTCAGAGCTGTGTAACTGTGTGTGAGGATGTGATGGTACTCCATGTTACTGATGGTATCTCAGTCTTGTGTAATCACTGTGTGTGATGAGGTTAGTAATTCCTGAGTAAGGTCAGAGCCTGTGTAAGTGTGTCTGAGGCTGTGATGGTACTCCATGTTACTGATGGTGTCTCAGTCTTGTGTAGTCACAGTGTGTGATGAAGTTAGTGATTCCTGAGTAAGGTCAGAGCCTGTGTGTGTGTGAGGCTGTGATGATACTCCATGTTACTGATGGTATCTCAGTCTTGTGTAATCGCTGTGTGTGATGAGGTTAGTAATTCCTGAGTAAGGTCAGAGCCTGTGTAAGTGTGTGTGAGGATGTGATGGTACTCCATGTTACTGATGGTATATCAGTATTGTGTAATCACTGTGTGTGATGAGGTTAGTAATTCCTGAGTAAGGTCAGAGCCTGTGTAAGTGTGTGTGAGGACGTGATGGTACTCCATGTTACTGATGGTTTCTCAGGCTTGTGTAATCACTGTGTGTGATGAGGATAGTAATTCCTGAGTAAGGTCAGAGCCTGTGTAAGTGAGTGTGAGGCTGTGATGGTACTCCATGTTACTGATGGTCGCTCAGTCTTGTGTAATCACTGCGTGTGATGAGGTTAGTAATTCCTGAGTAAGGCCAGAGCCTGTGTAAGTGTGTATGAGGCTGTGTTGGTACTCCATGTTACTGATGGTAGCTCAGTCTTGTGTAATCACTGCGTGGGATGAGGTTAGTAATTCCTGAGTAAGGTCAGAGCCTGTGTAAGTGTTTGTGAGGATGTCATGGTACTCCATGTTACTGATGGACTCTCAGTCTTGTGTAGTCACTGCGTGTGATGAGGTTAGTAATTCCTGAGTAAGGTCAGAACCTGTGTAAGTGTGTGTGAGGATGTGATGGTACCCCATGTTACTGATGGTGTCTCAGGCTTGTGTAATCACTGCGTCTGATGAGGTTAGTAATTCCTGAGTAATGTCAGAGCCTGTGTAAGTATGTGTGAGGATGTGATTTTACTCCATGTTACTGATGGTCTCTCAGTCTTGTGTAATCACTGTGTGTGATGAGGTTAGTAATTCCTGAGTAAGGTCAGAGCCTGTGTAAGTGTTTGTGAGGCTGTTATGGTACTCCATGTTACTGATGGTATCTCAGTCTTGTGTAATCACTGTGTGTGATGAGGTTAGTAATTCCTGAGTAAGGTCAGAGCCTGTGTAAGTGTGTGAGGCTGTGATGGTACTCCATGTTACTGATGGTATCTCAGTCTTGTGTAGTCACTGCGTGTGATGAGGTTAGTAATTCCTGAGTAAGGTCAGAGCCTGTGTAAGTGTTTGTGAGGATGTGATGGTACTCCATGTTACTGATGGTGTCTCAGGCTTGTGTAATCACTGCGTGTGATGAGGTTAGTAATTCCTGAGTAAGGTCAGAGCCTGTGTAAATGTGTGTGAGGCTGTGATGATACTCCATGTTACTGATGGTGTCTCAGTCTTGTGTAATCACTGAGTGTGATGAGGTTAGTAATTCCTGAGTAAGGTCAGAGCTGTGTAACTGTGTGTGAGGCTGTGATGGTACTCCATATTACTGATAGTATCTTAGTCTTGTGTAATTACTGTGTTTGATGAGGTTAGTAATTCCTGAGTAAGGTCAGAGCCTGTGTAAATGTGTGTGAGGCTGTGATGGTACTCCATGTTACTGATGGTCTCTCAGTCTTGTGTAATCACTGTTTGTGATGAGGTTAGTAATTCCTGAGTAAGGTCAGAGCCTGTGTAAGTGTGTGTGAGGCTGTGATGGTACTCCATGTTACTGATAGTATCTTAGTCTTGTGTAATCACTGTGTGTGATGAGGTTAGTAATTCCTGAGTAAGGTCAGAGCCTGTGTAAGTGTGTGTGTGAGGCTGTGATGGTACTCCATGTTACTGATAGTATCTTAGTCTTGTGTAATTACTGTGTTTGATGAGGTTAGTAATTCCTGAGTAAGGTCAGAGCCTGTGTAAATGTGTGAGGCTGTGAAGGTACTCCATGTTACTGATAGTAGCTTAGTCTTGTGTAATCACTGTGTGTGATGAGGTTAGTAATTCCTGAGTAAGGTCATAGCCTGTGTAAGTGTGTGTGAGGCTGTGATGGTACTCCATGTTACTGATGGTGTCTCAGTCTTGTGTAGTCACTGCGTGTGATGAGGTTAGTAATTCCTGAGTAAGGTCAGAGCCTGTGTAAGTGTGTGTTAGGCTGTGATGGTACTCCATGTTACTGATGGTTTCTCAGTCTTGTGTAGTCACTGAGTGTGATGAGGTTAGTAATTCCTGAGTAAGGTCAGAGCCTGTGTAAGTGTGTGGTAGGCTGTGATGTTACTCCATGTTACTGATGGTGTCTCAGTCTTGTGTAGTCACTGTGTGTGATGAGGTTAGTAATTCCTGAGTAAGTTCAGAGCCTGTGTAAGTGTGTGTGAGGATGTGATGGTACTCCATGTTACTGATGGTGTCTCAGTCTTATGTAATCACTGCGTGTGATGAGGTCAGTAATTCCTGAGTAAGGTCAGAGCCTGTGTAAGTGTGTGTGAGGCTGTGATGGTACTCCATGTTACTGATGGTGTCTCAGTCTTATGTAATCACTGCGTGTGATGAGGTAAGTAATTCCTGAGTAAGGTCAGAGCCTGTGTAAGTATGTGTGAGGATGTGATGGTACTCCATTGTACTGATGGTTTCTGAGTCTTGTGTAATCACAGTGTGTGATGTAATGGTACTCCATGTTACTGATGGTTTCTCAGTCTTGTGTAATCACTGTGTGTGATGAGGTTAGTAATTCCTGAGTAAGGTCAGAGCCTGTGTAAATGTGTGTGAGGCTGTGATGGTACTCCATATTACTGATGGTTTCTCAGTCTTGTGTAATCACTGTGTGTGATGAGGTTAGTAATTCCTGAGTAAGGTCAGAGCTGTGTAACTGTGTGTGAGGCTGTGATGGTACTCCATGTTACTGATAGTATCTTAGTCTTGTGTAATTACTGTGTTTGATGAGGTTAGTAATTCCTGAGTAAGGTCAGAGCCTGCGTAAGTGTGTGTGAGGCTGTGATGGTACTCCATGTTACTGTTGGTTTCTCAGTCTTGTGTAATCACTGTGTGTGATGAGGTTAGTAATTCCTGAGTAAGGTCAGAGCCTGTGTAAATGTGTGTGAGGCTGTGATGGTACTCCATGTTACTGATAGTATCTTAGTCTTGTGTAATTACTGTGTTTGATGAGGTTAGTAATTCCTGAGTAAGGTCAGAGCCTGTGTAAGTGTGTGTGAGGCTGTGATGGTACTCCATGTTACTGTTGGTTTCTCAGTCTTGTGTAATCACTGTGTGTGATGAGGTTAGTAATTCCTGAGTAAGGTCAGAGCCTGTGTAAATGTGTGTGAGGCTGTGATGGTACTCCATGTTACTGATAGTATCTTAGTCTTGTGTAATTACTGTGTTTGATGAGGTTAGTAATTCCTGAGTAAGGTCAGAGCCTGTGTAAATGTGTGTGAGGCTATGTTGGTAATTTATGTTACTGATGGTCTCTCAGTCTTGTGTAATCACTGTGTGTGATGAGGTTAGTAATTCCTGAGTAAGGTCAGAGCCTGTGTAAGTGTGTGTGAGGCTGTGATGGTACTCCATGTTACTGATAGTATCTTAGTCTTGTGTAATCTCTGTGTGTGATGAGGTTAGTAATTCCTGAGTAAGGTCAGAGCCTGTGTAAGTGTGTGTAAGGCTGTGATGGTACTCCATGTTACTGATGGTGTCTCAGTCTTGTGTAGTGACTGCGTGTGATGAGGTTAGTAATTCCTGAGTAAGGTCAGAGCCTGTGTAAGTGTGTGTTAGGCTGTGATGGTACTCCATGTTACTGATGGTTTCTCAGTCTTGTGTAGTCACTGAGTGTGATGAGGTTAGTAATTCCTGAGTAAGGTCAGAGCCTGTGTAAGTGTGTGGTAGGCTGTGATGTTACTCCATGTTACTGATGGTGTCTCAGTCTTGTGTAGTCACTGTGTGTGATGAGTTTAGTAATTCCTGAGTAAGGTCAGAGCCTGTGTAAGTGTGTGTGAGGATGTGATGGTACTCCATGTTACTGATGGTGTCTCAGTCTTATGTAATCACTGCGTGTGATGAGGTCAGTAATTCCTGAGTAAGGTCAGAGCCTGTGTAAGTGTGTGTGATGCTGTGATGGTACTCCATGTTACTGATGGTGTCTCAGTCTTATGTAATCACTGCGTGTGATGAGTTTAGTAATTCCTGAGTAAGGTCAGAGCCTGTGTAAGTATGTGTGTTGATGTGATGGTACTCCATTGTACTGATGGTTTCTCAGTCTTGTGTAATCACAGTGTGTGATGTAATGGTACTCCATGTTACTGATGGTTTCTCAGTCTTGTGTAATCACTGTATGTGATGAGATTAGTAATTCCTAAGTAAGGTCAGAGCCTGTGTAAGTGTGTGTGAGGATGTGATGGTACTCCATGTTACTGATGGTGTCTCAGTCTTGTGTAATCACTGTGTGTGATGAGGTTAGTAATTCCTGAGTAAGGTCAGAGCCTGTGTAAGTGTGTGTGAGGCTGCGATGGAACTCCATGTTACTGATGGTCTCTCAGTCTTGTGTAATCACTGTGTGTGATGAGGTTAGTAATTCCTGAGTAAGGTCAGAGCCTGTGTAAGTGTGTGTGAGGCTGTTATGGTACTCCATGTTACTGATGGTATCTCAGTCTTGTGTAATCACTGTGTGTGAAGAGGATAGTAATTCCTGAGTAAGGTCAGAGCCTGTGTAAGGGAGTGTGAGGCTGTGATGGTACTCCATGTTACTGATGGTCGCTCAGTCTTGTGTAATCACTGCGTGTGATGAGGTTAGTAATTCCTGAGTAATGCCAGAGCCTGTGTAAGTGTGTATGAGGCTGTGATGGTACTCCATGTTACTGATGGTAGCTCAGTCTTGTGTAATTACTGCGTGTGATGAGGTTAGTAATTCCTGAAAAAGGTCAGAGCCTGTGTAAGTGTGTGTGAGGCTGTGATGGTTCTCCATGTTACTGATGGTATCTCAGTCTTGTGTAGTCACTGCGTGTGATGAGGTTAGTAATTCCTGAGTAAGGTCAGAGCCTGTGTGTTTGTGAGGATGTCATGGTACTCCATGTTACTGATGGACTCTCAGTCTTGTGTAGTCACTGCGTGTGATGAGGTTAGTAATTTCTGAGTAAGGTCAGAGCCTTTGTAAGTGTGTGTGAGGATGTGATGGTACTCCATGTTACTGATGGTTTCTCAGGCTTGTGTAATCACTGCGTGTGATGAGGTTAGTAATTCCTGAGTAATGTCAGAGCCTGTGTAAGTATGTGTGAGGATGTGATGGTACTCCATGTTACTGATGGTATCTCAGTCTTGTGTAGTCACTGCGTGTGATGAGGTTAGTAATTCCTGAGTAAGGTCAGAGCCTGTGTAAGTGTGTGTGAGGCTGTGATGGTACTCCATGTTACTGATGGTTTCTCAGTCTTGTGTAATCACTGTGTGTGATGAGGTTAGTAATTCCTGAGTAAGGTCAGAGCTGTGTAAGTGTGTGTGAGGATGTGATGGTTCTCCATGTTACTGATGGTATCTCAGCCTTGTGTAATCACTGTGTTTGATGAGGTTAGTAATTCCTGAGTAAGGTCAGAGCCTGTGTAAGTGTGTGTGAGGATGTGATGGTACTCCATGTTACTGATGGTGTCTCAGTCTTGTGTAATCACTGCGTGTGATGAGTTTAGTAATTCCTGAGTAAGGTCAGAGCCTGTGTAAGTGTGTGTGAGGCTGGGATGGTACTCCATGTTACTGATGGTCTCTCAGTCTTGTGTAATCACTGCGTGTGATGAGGTTAGTAATTCCTGAGTAAGGTCAGAGCCTGTGTAAATGTGTGTGAGGCTGTGATGGTACTCCATGTTACTGATGGTGTCTCAGTCTTGTGTAGTCACTGTGTGTGATGAGGTTAGTAATTCCTGAGTAAGGTCAGAGCCTGTGTAAATGTGTGTGAGGCTGTGATGGTACTCCATATTACTGATGGTTTCTCAGTCTTGTGTAATCACTGTGTGTGATGAGGTTAGTAATTCCTGAGTAAGGTCAGAGCTGTGTAACTGTGTGTGAGGCTGTGATGGTACTCCATGTTACTGATGGTATCTCAGTCTTGTGTAATCACTGTGTGTGATGAGGTTAGTAATTCCTGAGTAAGGTCAGAGCTGTGTAACTGTGTGTGAGGATGTGATGGTACTCCATGTTACTGATGGTATCTCAGTCTTGTGTAATCACTGTGTGTGATGAGGTTAGTAATTCCTGAGTAAGGTCAGAGCCTGTGTAAGTGTGTCTGAGGCTGTGATGGTACTCCATGTTACTGATGGTGTCTCAGTCTTGTGTAGTCACAGTGTGTGATGAAGTTAGTGATTCCTGAGTAAGGTCAGAGCCTGTGTGTGTGTGAGGCTGTGATGATACTCCATGTTACTGATGGTATCTCAGTCTTGTGTAATCGCTGTGTGTGATGAGGTTAGTAATTCCTGAGTAAGGTCAGAGCCTGTGTAAGTGTGTGTGAGGATGTGATGGTACTCCATGTTACTGATAGTATATCAGTATTGTGTAATCACTGTGTGTGATGAGGTTAGTAATTCCTGAGTAAGGTCAGAGCCTGTGTAAGTGTGTGTGAGGACGTGATGGTACTCCATGTTACTGATGGTTTCTCAGGCTTGTGTAATCACTGTGTGTGATGAGGATAGTAATTCCTGAGTAAGGTCAGAGCCTGTGTAAGTGAGTGTGAGGCTGTTATGGTACTCCATGTTACTGATGGTCGCTCAGTCTTGTGTAATCACTGCGTGTGATGAGGTTAGTAATTCCTGAGTAAGGCCAGAGCCTGTGTAAGTGTGTATGAGGCTGTGTTGGTACTCCATGTTACTGATGGTAGCTCAGTCTTGTGTAATCACTGCGTGTGATGAGGTTAGTAATTCCTGAGTAAGGTCAGAGCCTGTGTAAGTGTTTGTGAGGATGTCATGGTACTCCATGTTACTGATGGACTCTCAGTCTTGTGTAGTCACTGCGTGTGATGAGGTTAGTAATTCCTGAGTAAGGTCAGAACCTGTGTAAGTGTGTGTGAGGATGTGATGGTACCCCATGTTACTGATGGTGTCTCAGGCTTGTGTAATCACTGCGTCTGATGAGGTTAGTAATTCCTGAGTAATGTCAGAGCCTGTGTAAGTATGTGTGAGGATGTGATTTTACTCCATGTTACTGATGGTATCTCAGTCTTGTGTACTCACTGCGTGTGATGAGGTTAGTAATTCCTGAGTAAGGTCAGAGCCTGTGTAAGTGTGTGAGAGGATGTGATGGTACTCCATGTTACTGATGGTGTCTCAGGCTTGTGTAATCACTGCGTCTGATGAGGTTAGTAATTCCTGAGTAATGTCAGAGCCTGTGTAAGTATGTGTGAGGATGTGATTTTACTCCATGTTACTGATGGTCTCTCAGTCTTGTGTAATCACTGTGTGTGATGAGGTTAGTAATTCCTGAGTAAGGTCAGAGCCTGTGTAAGTGTTTGTGAGGCTGTTATGGTACTCCATGTTACTGATGGTATCTCAGTCTTGTGTAATCACTGTGTGTGATGAGGTTAGTAATTCCTGAGTAAGGTCAGAGCCTGTGTAAGTGTGTGAGGCTGTGATGGTACTCCATGTTACTGATGGTATCTCAGTCTTGTGTAGTCACTGCGTGTGATGAGGTTAGTGATTCCTGAGTAAGGTCAGAGCCTGTGTAAGTGTTTGTGAGGATGTGATGGTACTCCATGTTACTGATGGTGTCTCAGGCTTGTGTAATCACTGCGTGTGATGAGGTTAGTAATTCCTGAGTAAGGTCAGAGCCTGTGTAAATGTGTGTGAGGCTGTGATGATACTCCATGTTACTGATGGTGTCTCAGTCTTGTGTAATCACTGAGTGTGATGAGGTTAGTAATTCCTGAGTAAGGTCAGAGCTGTGTAACTGTGTGTGAGGCTGTGATGGTACTCCATATTACTGATAGTATCTTAGTCTTGTGTAATTACTGTGTTTGATGAGGTTAGTAATTCCTGAGTAAGGTCAGAGCCTGTGTAAATGTGTGTGAGGCTGTGATGGTACTCCATGTTACTGATGGTCTCTCAGTCTTGTGTAATCACTGTTTGTGATGAGGTTAGTAATTCCTGAGTAAGGTCAGAGCCTGTGTAAGTGTGTGTGAGGCTGTGATGGTACTCCATGTTACTGATAGTATCTTAGTCTTGTGTAATCACTGTGTGTGATGAGGTTAGTAATTCCTGAGTAAGGTCAGAGCCTGTGTAAGTGTGTGTGAGGCTGTGATGGTACTCCATGTTACTGATAGTATCTTAGTCTTGTGTAATTACTGTGTTTGATGAGGTTAGTAATTCCTGAGTAAGGTCAGAGCCTGTGTAAATGTGTGAGGCTGTGAAGGTACTCCATGTTACTGATAGTAGCTTAGTCTTGTGTAATCACTGTGTGTGATGAGGTTAGTAATTCCTGAGTAAGGTCATAGCCTGTGTAAGTGTGTGTGAGGCTGTGATGGTACTCCATGTTACTGATGGTGTCTCAGTCTTGTGTAGTCACTGCGTGTGATGAGGTTAGTAATTCCTGAGTAAGGTCAGAGCCTGTGTAAGTGTGTGTTAGGCTGTGATGGTACTCCATGTTACTGATGGTTTCTCAGTCTTGTGTAATCACTGTGTGTGATGAGGTTAGTAATTCCTGAGTAAGGTCAGAGCCTGTGTAAGTGTGTGTGAGGCTGCGATGGAACTCCATGTTACTGATGGTCTCTCAGTCTTGTGTAATCACTGTGTGTGATGAGGTTAGTAATTCCTGAGTAAGGTCAGAGCCTGTGTAAGTGTGTGTGAGGCTGTTATGGTACTCCATGTTACTGATGGTATCTCAGTCTTGTGTAATCACTGTGTGTGAAGAGGATAGTAATTCCTGAGTAAGGTCAGAGCCTGTGTAAGGGAGTGTGAGGCTGTGATGGTACTCCATGTTACTGATGGTCGCTCAGTCTTGTGTAATCACTGCGTGTGATGAGGTTAGTAATTCCTGAGTAATGCCAGAGCCTGTGTAAGTGTGTATGAGGCTGTGATGGTACTCCATGTTACTGATGGTAGCTCAGTCTTGTGTAATTACTGCGTGTGATGAGGTTAGTAATTCCTGAAAAAGGTCAGAGCCTGTGTAAGTGTGTGTGAGGCTGTGATGGTTCTCCATGTTACTGATGGTATCTCAGTCTTGTGTAGTCACTGCGTGTGATGAGGTTAGTAATTCCTGAGTAAGGTCAGAGCCTGTGTGTTTGTGAGGATGTCATGGTACTCCATGTTACTGATGGACTCTCAGTCTTGTGTAGTCACTGCGTGTGATGAGGTTAGTAATTCCTGAGTAAGGTCAGAGCCTTTGTAAGTGTGTGTGAGGATGTGATGGTACTCCATGTTACTGATGGTTTCTCAGGCTTGTGTAATCACTGCGTGTGATGAGGTTAGTAATTCCTGAGTAATGTCAGAGCCTGTGTAAGTATGTGTGAGGATGTGATGGTACTCCATGTTACTGATGGTATCTCAGTCTTGTGTAGTCACTGCGTGTGATGAGGTTAGTAATTCCTGAGTAAGGTCAGAGCCTGTGTAAGTGTGTGTGAGGCTGTGATAGTACTCCATGTTACTGATGGTTTCTCAGTCTTGTGTAATCACTGCGTGTGATGAGGTTAGTAATTCCTGAGTAAGGTCAGAGCCTGTGTAAGTGTGTGTTAGGCTGTGATGGTACTCCATGTTACTGATGGTTTCTCAGTCTTGTGTAGTCACTGAATGTGATGAGGTTAGTAATTCCTGAGTAAGGTCAGAGCCTGTGTAAGTGTGTGTGAGGATGTGATGGTACTCCATGTTACTGATGGTGTCTCAGTCTTGTGTAATCACTGCGTGTGATGAGTTTAGTAATTCCTGAGTAAGGTCAGAGCCTGTGTAAGTGTGTGTGAGGCTGGGATGGTACTCCATGTTACTGATGGTCTCTCAGTCTTGTGTAATCACTGCGTGTGATGAGGTTAGTAATTCCTGAGTAAGGTCAGAGCCTGTGTAAATGTGTGTGAGGCTGTGATGGTACTCCATATTACTGATGGTTTCTCAGTCTTGTGTAATCACTGTGTGTGATGAGGTTAGTAATTCCTGAGTAAGGTCAGAGCTGTGTAACTGTGTGTGAGGCTGTGATGGTACTCCATGTTACTGATAGTATCTTAGTCTTGTGTAATTACTGTGTTTGATGAGGTTAGTAATTCCTGAGTAAGGTCAGAGCCTGTGTAAATGTGTGTGAGGCTGTGATGGTAATTTATGTTACTAATGGTCTCTCAGTCTTGTGTAATCACTGTGTGTGATGAGGTTAGTAATTCCTGAGTAAGGTCAGAGCCTGTGTAAGTGTGTGTGAGGCTGTGATGGTACTCCATGTTACTGATAGTATCTTAGTCTTGTGTAATTACTGTGTTTGATGAGGTTAGTAATTCCTGAGTAAGGTCAGAGCCTGTGTAAATGTGTGTGAGGCTGTGATGGTTCTCCATGTTACTGATGGTATCTCAGTCTTGTGTAGTCACTGCGTGTGATGAGGTTAGTAATTCCTGAGTAAGGTCAGAGCCTGTGTGTTTGTGAGGATGTCATGGTACTCCATGTTACTGATGGACTCTCAGTCTTGTGTAGTCACTGCGTGTGATGAGGTTAGTAATTCCTGAGTAAGGTCAGAGCCTTTGTAAGTGTGTGTGAGGATGTGATGGTACTCCATGTTACTGATGGTTTCTCAGGCTTGTGTAATCACTGCGTGTGATGAGGTTAGTAATTCCTGAGTAATGTCAGAGCCTGTGTAAGTATGTGTGAGGATGTGATGGTACTCCATGTTACTGATGGTATCTCAGTCTTGTGTAGTCACTGCGTGTGATGAGGTTAGTAATTCCTGAGTAAGGTCAGAGCCTGTGTAAGTGTGTGTGAGGCTGTGATGGTACTCCATGTTACTGATGGTTTCTCAGTCTTGTGTAATCACTGTGTGTGATGAGGTTAGTAATTCCTGAGTAAGGTCAGAGCCTGTGTAAGTGTGTGTTAGGCTGTGATGGTACTCCATGTTACTGATGGTTTCTCAGTCTTGTGTAGTCACTGAGTGTGATGAGGTTAGTAATTCCTGAGTAAGGTCAGAGCCTGTGTAAGTGTGTGGTAGGCTGTGATGTTACTCCATGTTACTGATGGTGTCTCAGTCTTGTGTAGTCACTGTGTGTGATGAGGTTAGTAATTCCTGAGTAAGGTCAGAGCCTGTGTAAGTGTGTGTGAGGATGTGATGGTACTCCATGTTACTGATGGTGTCTCAGTCTTGTGTAATCACTGCGTGTGATGAGTTTAGTAATTCCTGAGTAAGGTCAGAGCCTGTGTAAGTGTGTGTGAGGCTGGGATGGTACTCCATGTTACTGATGGTCTCTCAGTCTTGTGTAATCACTGCGTGTGATGAGGTTAGTAATTCCTGAGTAAGGTCAGAGCCTGTGTAAATGTGTGTGAGGCTGTGATGGTACTCCATGTTACTGATGGTGTCTCAGTCTTGTGTAGTCACTGTGTGTGATGAGGTTAGTAATTCCTGAGTAAGTCAGAGCCTGTGTAAATGTGTGTGAGGCTGTGATGGTACTCCATATTACTGATGGTTTCTCAGTCTTGTGTAATCACTGTGTGTGATGAGGTTAGTAATTCCTGAGTAAGGTCAGAGCTGTGTAACTGTGTGTGAGGCTGTGATGGTACTCCATGTTACTGATAGTATCTTAGTCTTGTGTAATTACTGTGTTTGATGAGGTTAGTAATTCCTGAGTAAGGTCAGAGCCTGTGTAAATGTGTGTGAGGCTGTGATGGTACTCCATGTTACTAATGGTCTCTCAGTCTTGTGTAATCACTGTGTGTGATGAGGTTAGTAATTCCTGAGTAAGGTCAGAGCCTGTGTAAGTGTGTGTGAGGATGTGATGGTACTCCATGTTACTGATGGTGTCTCAGTCTTGTGTAGTCACTGTGTGTGATGAGGTTAGTAATTCCTGAGTAAGGTCAGAGCCTGTGTAAGTGTGTGTGATGCTGTGATGGTACTCCATGTTACTGATGGTTTCTCAGTCTTGTGTAATCACTGTGTGATGAGGTTAGTAATTCCTGAGTAAGGTCAGAGCCTGTGTAAGTGTGTGTGAGGATGTGATGGTACTCCATGTTACTGATGGTCTCTCAGTCTTGTGTAATCACTGTGTGTGATGAGATTAGTGATCCTGAGTAAGGTCAGAGCCTGTGTAAGTGAGTGTGAGGCTGTTATGGTACTCCATGTTACTGATGGTATCTCAGTCTTGTGTAATCACTGTGTGTGATGAGGTTAGTAATTCCTGAGTAAGGTCAGAGCCTGTGTAAGTGTGTGTGAGGCTGTGATGGTACTCCATGTTACTGATGGTATCTCAGTCTTGTGTAGTCACTGCGTGTGATGAGGTTAGTAATTCCTGAGTAAGGTCAGAGCCTGTGTAAGTGTTTGTGAGGATGTGATGGTACTCCATGTTACTGATGGTGTCTCAGGCTTGTGTAATCACTGCGTGTGATGAGGTTAGTAATTCCTAAGTAAGGTCAGAGCCTGTGTAAATGTGTGTGAGGCTGTGATGGTACTCCATGTTACTGATGGTGTCTCAGTCTTGTGTAATCACTGTGTGTGATGAGGTTAGTAATTCCTAAGTAAGGTCAGAGCTGTGTAAGTGTGCGTGAGGATGTGATGGTTCTCCATGTTACTGATGGTATCTCAGTCTTGTGTAATCACTGTGTTTGATGAGGTTAGTAATTCCTGAGTAAGGTCAGAGCCTGTGTAAGTGTGTGTGAGGATGGGATGGTACTCCATGTTACTGATGGTGTCTCAGTCTTGTGTAATCACTGCGTGTGATGAGTTTAGTAATTCCTGAGTAAGGTCAGAGCCTGTGTAAGTGTGTGTGAGGCTGGGATGGTACTCCATGTTACTGATGGTCTCTCAGTCTTGTGTAATCACTGCATGTGATGAGGTTAGTAATTCCTGAGTAAGGTCAGAGCCTGTGTAAGTGTGTGTGAGGCTGTGATGGTACTCCATGTTACTGTTGGTTTCTCAGTCTTGTGTAATCACTGTGTGTGATGAGGTTAGTAATTCCTGAGTAAGGTCAGAGCCTGTGTAAGTGTGTGTGAGGCTGTGATGGTACTCCATGTTACTGATGGTTTCTCAGTCTTGTGTAATCACTGCGTGTGATGAGGTTAGTAATTCCTGAGTAAGGTCAGAACCTGTGTAAGTGTGTGTGAGGATGTGATGGTACTCCATGTTACTGATGGTGTCTCAGGCTTGTGTAATCACTGCGTCTGATGAGGTTAGTAATTCCTGAGTAATGTCAGAGCCTGTGTAAGTATGTGTGAGGATGTGATTTTACTCCATGTTACTGATGGTATCTCAGTCTTGTGTAGTCACTGCGTGTGATGAGGTTAGTAATTCCTAAGTAAAGCCAGAGCCTGTGTAAGTGTGTGTGAGGATGTGATGGTACTCCATGTTACTGCTGGTTTCTCAGTCTTGTGTAGTCACTCTGTGTGATGAGGTTAGTAATTCCTGAGTAAGGTCAGAGCTGTGTAAGTGTGTGTGAGGCTGTGATGGTACTCCATGTTACTGAAGGTGTCTCACTCTTGTGTAATCACTGTGTGTGATGAGGTTAGTAATTCCTGAGTAAGGTCAGAGCCTGTGTAAGTGTGTGTGAGGCAGCGATGGTACTCCAAGTTACTGATGGTCTCTCAGTCTTGTGTAATCACTGTGTGTGATGAGGTTAGTAATTCCTGAGTAAGGTCAGAGCCTGTGTAAGTGTTTGTGAGGCTGTTATGGTACTCCATGTTACTGATGGTATCTCAGTCTTGTGTAATCACTGTGTGTGATGTAGTTAGTAATTCCTGAGTAAGGTCAGAGCCTGTGTAAGTGTGTGAGGCTGTGATGGTACTCCATGTTACTGATGGTATCTCAGTCTTGTGTAGTCACTGCGTGTGATGAGGTTAGTAATTCCTGAGTAAGGTCAGAGCCTGTGTAAATGTGTGTGAGGCTGTGATGGTACTCCATGTTACTGATGGTGTCTCAGTCTTGTGTAATCACTGTGTGTGATGAGGTTAGTAATTCCTGAGTAAGGTCAGAGCTGTGTAAGTGTGTGTGAGGATGTGATGGTTCTCCATGTTACTGATGGTATCGCAGTCTTGTGTAATCACTGTGTTTGATGAGGTTAGTAATCCCTGAGTAAGTTCAGAGCCTGTGTAAGTGTGTGTGAGGATGTGATGGTACTCCATGTTACTGATGGTTTCTCAGTCTTGTGTAATCACTGCGTGTGATGAGTTTAGTAATTCCTGAATAAGGTCAGAGCCTGTGTAAGTGTGTGTGAGGCTGGGATGGTACTCCATGTTACTGATGGTCTCTCAGTCTTGTGTAATCACTGCATGTGATGAGGTTAGTAATTCCTGAGTAAGGTCAGAGCCTGTGTAAATGTGTGTGAGTCTGTGATGGTACTCCATATTACTGATGGTTTCTCAGTCTTGTGTAATCACTGTGTGTGATGAGGTTAGTAATTCCTGAGTAAGGTCAGAGCTGTGTAACTGTGTGTGAGGCTGTGATGGTACTCCATATTACTGATAGTATCTTAGTCTTGTGTAATTACTGTGTTTGATGAGGTTAGTAATTCCTGAGTAAGGTCAGAGCCTGTGTAAATGTGTGTGAGGCTGTGATGGTACTCCATGTTACTGATGGTCTCTCAGTCTTGTGTAATCACTGTGTGTGATGAGGTTAGTAATTCCTGAGTAAGGTCAGAGCCTGTGTAAGTGTGTGTGAGGCTGTGATGGTACTCCATGTTACTGATAGTTTCTTAGTCTTGTGTAATCACTGTGTGTGATGAGGTTAGTAATTCCTGAGTAAGGTCAGAGCCTGTGTAAGTGTGTGTGAGGCTGTGATGATACTCCATGTTACTGATAGTATCTTAGTCTTGTGTAATTACTGTGTTTGATGAGGTTAGTAATTCCTGAGTAAGGTCAGAGCCTGTGTAAATGTGTGAGGCTGTGATGGTACTCCATGTTACTGATAGTATCTTAGTCTTGTGTAATCACTGTGTGTGATGAGGTTAGTAATTCCTGAGTAAGGTCATAGCCTGTGTAAGTGTGTGTGAGGCTGTGATGGTACTCCATGTTACTGATGGTGTCTCAGTCTTGTGTAGTCACTGCGTGTGATGAGGTTAGTAATTCCTGAGTAAGGTCAGAGCCTGTGTAAGTGTGTGTTAGGCTGTGATGGTACTCCATGTTACTGATGGTTTCTCAGTCTTGTGTAGTCACTGAGTGTGATGAGGTTAGTAATTCCTGAGTAAGGTCAGAGCCTGTGTAAGTGTGTGGTAGGCTGTGATGTTACTCCATGTTACTGATGGTGTCTCAGTCTTGTGTAGTCACTGTGTGTGATGAGGTTAGTAATTCCTGAGTAAGGTCAGAGCCTGTGTAAGTGTGTGTGAGGATGTGATGGTACTCCATGTTACTGATGGTGTCTCAGTCTTGTGTAATCACTGTGTGTGATGAGGTTAGTAATTCCTGAGTAAGGTCAGAGCCTGTGTAAGTGTGTGTGAGGCTGTGATGGTACTCCATGTTACTGATGGTTTCTCAGTCTTGTGTAATCACTGCGTGTGATGAGGTTAGTAATTCCTGAGTAAGGTCAGAACCTGTGTAAGTGTGTGTGAGGATGTGATGGTACTCCATGTTACTGATGGTGTCTCAGGCTTGTGTAATCACTGCGTCTGATGAGGTTAGTAATTCCTGAGTAATGTCAGAGCCTGTGTAAGTATGTGTGAGGATGTGATTTTACTCCATGTTACTGATGGTATCTCAGTCTTGTGTAGTCACTGCGTGTGATGAGGTTAGTAATTCCTAAGTAAAGCCAGAGCCTGTGTAAGTGTGTGTGAGGATGTGATGGTACTCCATGTTACTGCTGGTTTCTCAGTCTTGTGTAGTCACTCTGTGTGATGAGGTTAGTAATTCCTGAGTAAGGTCAGAGCTGTGTAAGTGTGTGTGAGGCTGTGATGGTACTCCATGTTACTGAAGGTGTCTCACTCTTGTGTAATCACTGTGTGTGATGAGGTTAGTAATTCCTGAGTAAGGTCAGAGCCTGTGTAAGTGTGTGTGAGGCAGCGATGGTACTCCAAGTTACTGATGGTCTCTCAGTCTTGTGTAATCACTGTGTGTGATGAGGTTAGTAATTCCTGAGTAAGGTCAGAGCCTGTGTAAGTGTTTGTGAGGCTGTTATGGTACTCCATGTTACTGATGGTATCTCAGTCTTGTGTAATCACTGTGTGTGATGTAGTTAGTAATTCCTGAGTAAGGTCAGAGCCTGTGTAAGTGTGTGAGGCTGTGATGGTACTCCATGTTACTGATGGTATCTCAGTCTTGTGTAGTCACTGCGTGTGATGAGGTTAGTAATTCCTGAGTAAGGTCAGAGCCTGTGTAAATGTGTGTGAGGCTGTGATGGTACTCCATGTTACTGATGGTGTCTCAGTCTTGTGTAATCACTGTGTGTGATGAGGTTAGTAATTCCTGAGTAAGGTCAGAGCTGTGTAAGTGTGTGTGAGGATGTGATGGTTCTCCATGTTACTGATGGTATCGCAGTCTTGTGTAATCACTGTGTTTGATGAGGTTAGTAATCCCTGAGTAAGTTCAGAGCCTGTGTAAGTGTGTGTGAGGATGTGATGGTACTCCATGTTACTGATGGTTTCTCAGTCTTGTGTAATCACTGCGTGTGATGAGTTTAGTAATTCCTGAATAAGGTCAGAGCCTGTGTAAGTGTGTGTGAGGCTGGGATGGTACTCCATGTTACTGATGGTCTCTCAGTCTTGTGTAATCACTGCATGTGATGAGGTTAGTAATTCCTGAGTAAGGTCAGAGCCTGTGTAAATGTGTGTGAGTCTGTGATGGTACTCCATATTACTGATGGTTTCTCAGTCTTGTGTAATCACTGTGTGTGATGAGGTTAGTAATTCCTGAGTAAGGTCAGAGCTGTGTAACTGTGTGTGAGGCTGTGATGGTACTCCATATTACTGATAGTATCTTAGTCTTGTGTAATTACTGTGTTTGATGAGGTTAGTAATTCCTGAGTAAGGTCAGAGCCTGTGTAAATGTGTGTGAGGCTGTGATGGTACTCCATGTTACTGATGGTCTCTCAGTCTTGTGTAATCACTGTGTGTGATGAGGTTAGTAATTCCTGAGTAAGGTCAGAGCCTGTGTAAGTGTGTGTGAGGCTGTGATGGTACTCCATGTTACTGATAGTTTCTTAGTCTTGTGTAATCACTGTGTGTGATGAGGTTAGTAATTCCTGAGTAAGGTCAGAGCCTGTGTAAGTGTGTGTGAGGCTGTGATGATACTCCATGTTACTGATAGTATCTTAGTCTTGTGTAATTACTGTGTTTGATGAGGTTAGTAATTCCTGAGTAAGGTCAGAGCCTGTGTAAATGTGTGAGGCTGTGATGGTACTCCATGTTACTGATAGTATCTTAGTCTTGTGTAATCACTGTGTGTGATGAGGTTAGTAATTCCTGAGTAAGGTCATAGCCTGTATAAGTGTGTGTGAGGCTGTGATGGTACTCCATGTTACTGATGGTGTCTCAGTCTTGTGTAGTCACTGCGTGTGATGAGGTTAGTAATTCCTGAGTAAGGTCAGAGCCTGTGTAAGTGTGTGTTAGGCTGTGATGGTACTCCATGTTACTGATGGTTTCTCAGTCTTGTGTAGTCACTGAGTGTGATGAGGTTAGTAATTCCTGAGTAAGGTCAGAGCCTGTGTAAGTGTGTGGTAGGCTGTGATGTTACTCCATGTTACTGATGGTGTCTCAGTCTTGTGTAGTCACTGTGTGTGATGAGGTTAGTAATTCCTGAGTAAGGTCAGAGCCTGTGTAAGTGTGTGTGAGGATGTGATGGTACTCCATGTTACTGATGGTGTCTCAGTCTTATGTAATCACTGCGTGTGATGAGGTCAGTAATTCCTGAGTAAGGTCAGAGCCTGTGTAAGTGTGTGTGATGCTGTGATGGTACTCCATGTTACTGATGGTGTCTCAGTCTTATGTAATCACTGCGTGTGATGAGTTTAGTAATTCCTGAGTAAGGTCAGAGCCTGTGTAAGTATGTGTGAGGATGTGATGGTATTCCATTGTACTGATGGTTTCTCAGTGTTGTGTAATCACAGTGTGTGATGTAATGGTACTCCATGTTACTGATGGTTTCTCAGTCTTGTGTAATCACTGTGTGTGATGAGATTAGTAATTCCTAAGTAAGGTCAGAGCTTGTGTAAGTGTGTGTGAGGCTGCGGTGGAACTCCATGTTACTGATGGTCTCTCAGTCTTGTGTAATCACTGTGTGTGATGAGGTTAGTAATTCCTGAGTAAGGTCAGAGCCTGTGTAAGTGTGTGTGAGGCTGTTATGGTACTCCATGTTACTGATGGTATCTCAGTCTTGTGTAATCACTGTGTGTGATGAGGATAGTAATTCCTGAGTAAGGTCAGAGCCTGTGTAAGTGTGTATGAGGCTGTGATGGTACTCCATGTTACTGATGGTAGCTCAGTCTTGTGTAATTACTGCGTGTGATGAGGTTAGTAATTCCTGAAAAAGGTCAGAGCCTGTGTAAGTGTGTGTGAGGCTGTGATGGTTCTCCATGTTACTGATGGTATCTCAGTCTTGTGTAGTCACTGCGTGTGATGAGGTTAGTAATTCCTGAGTAAGGTCAGAGCCTGTGTGTTTGTGAGGATGTCATGGTACTCCATGTTACTGATGGACTCTCAGTCTTGTGTAGTCACTGCGTGTGATGAGGTTAGTAATTCCTGAGTAAGGTCAGAGCCTTTGTAAGTGTGTGTGAGGATGTGATGGTACTCCATGTTACTGATGGTGTCTCAGGCTTGTGTGATCACTGCGTGTGATGAGGTTAGTAATTCCTGAGTAATGTCAGAGCCTGTGTAAGTATGTGTGAGGATGTGATGGTGCTCCATGTTACTGATGGTATCTCAGTCTTGTGTAGTCACTGCGTGTGATGAGGTTAGTAATTCCTGAGTAAGGTCAGAGCCTGTGTAAGTGTGTGTGAGGCTGTGATGGTACTCCATGTTACTGATGGTTTCTCAGTCTTGTGTAATCACTGTGTGTGATGAGGTTAGTAATTCCTGAGTAAGGTCAGAGCTGTGTAAGTGTGTGTGAGGATGTGATGGTTCTCCATGTTACTGATGGTATCTCAGTCTTGTGTAATCACTGTGTTTGATGAGGTTAGTAATTCCTGAGTAAGGTCAGACCCTGTGTAAGTGTGTGTGAGGCTGGGATGGTACTCCATGTTACTGATGGTCTCTCAGTCTTGTGTAATCACTGCGTGTGATGAGGTTAGTAATTCCTGAGTAAGGTCAGAGCCTGTGTAAATGTATGTGAGGCTGTGATGGTACTCCATGTTACTGATGGTGTCTCAGTCTTGTGTAGTCACTGTGTGTGATGAGGTTAGTAATTCCTGAGTAAGGTCAGAGCCTGTGTAAATGTGTGTGAGGCTGTGATGGTACTCCATATTACTGATGGTTTCTCAGTCTTGTGTAATCACTGTGTGTGATGAGGTTAGTAATTCCTGAGTAAGGTCAGAGCTGTGTAACTGTGTGTGAGGCTGTGATGGTACTCCATGTTACTGATAGTATCTTTGTCTTGTGTAATTACTGTGTTTGATGAGGTTAGTAATTCCTGAGTAAGGTCAGAGCCTGTGTAAATGTGTGTGAGGCTGTGATGGTAATTTATGTTACTGATGGTCTCTCAGTCTTGTGTAATCACTGTGTGTGATGAGGTTAGTAATTCCTGAGTAAGGTCAGAGCCTGTGTAAGTGTGTGTGAGGCTGTGATGGTACTCCATGTTACTGATAGTATCTTAGTCTTGTGTAATCACTGTGTGTGATGAGGTTAGTAATTCCTGAGTAAGGTCAGAGCCTGTGTAAGTGTGTGTGAGGCTGTGATGGTACTCCATGCTACTGATGGTGTCTCAGTCTTGTGTTGTCACTGTGTGTGATGAGGTTAGTAATTCCTGAGTAAGGTCAGAGCCTGTGTAAGTGTGTGTGAGGATGTGATGGTACTCCATGTTACTGATGGTGTCTCAGTCTTGTGTAGTCACTGTGTGTGATGAGGTTAGTAATTCCTGAGTAAGGTCAGAGCCTGTGTAAGTGTGTGTGATGATGTGATGGTACTCCATGTTACTGATGGTGTCTCAGTCTTGTGTAATCACTGTGTGTGATGAGGTTAGTAATTCCTGAGTAAGGTCAGAGCCTGTGTAAGTGTGTGTGAGGCTGTGATGGTACTCCATGTTACTGATGGTTTCTCAGTCTTGTGTAATCACTGTGTGTGATGAGGTTAGTAATTCCTGAGTAAGGTCAGAGCCTGTGTAAGTGTGTGTGAGGCTGGGATGGTACTCCATGTTACTGATGGTTTCTCAGTCTTGTGTAATCACTGCGTGTGATGAGGTTAGTAATTCCTGAGTAAGGTCAGAGCCTGTGTAAGTGTGTGTGATGCTGTGATGGTACTCCATGTTACTGATGGTTTCTCAGTCTTGTGTAATCACTGTGTGATGAGGTTAGTAATTCCTGAGTAAGGTCAGAGCCTGTGTAAGTGTGTGTGAGGATGTGATGGTACTCCATGTTACTGATGGTCTCTCAGTCTTGTGTAATCACTGTGTGTGATGAGATTAGTGATCCTGAGTAAGGTCAGAGCCTGTGTAAGTGTGTGTGAGGCTGTGATGGTACTCCATGTTACTGATGGTATCTCAGTCTTGTGTAGTCACTGCGTGTGATGAGGTTAGTAATTCCTGAGTAAGGTCAGAGCCTGTGTAAGTGTTTGTGAGGATGTGATGGTACTCCATGTTACTGATGGTGTCTCAGGCTTGTGTAATCACTGCGTGTGATGAGGTTAGTAATTCCTGAGTAAGGTCAGAGCCTGTGTAAATGTGTGTGAGGCTGTGATGGTACTCCATGTTACTGATGGTGTCTCAGTCTTGTGTAATCACTGTGTGTGATGAGGTTAGTAATTCCTGAGTAAGGTCAGAGCTGTGTAAGTGTGTGTGAGGATGTGATGGTTCTCCATGTTACTGATGGTATCTCAGTCTTGTGTAATCACTGTGTTTGATGAGGTTAGTAATTCCTGAGTAAGGTCAGAGCCTGTGTAAGTGTGTGTGAGGATGTGATGGTACTCCATGTTACTGATGGTGTCTCAGTCTTGTGTAATCACTGTGTGTGATGAGCTTAGTAATTCCTGAGTAAGGTCAGAGCCTGTGTAAGTGTGTGTGAGGCTGGGATGGTACTCCATGTTACTGATGGTGTCTCAGTCTTGTGTAGTCACTGCGTGTGATGAGGTTAGTAATTCCTGAGTAAGGTCAGAGCCTGTGTAAGTGTGTGTGAGGATGTGATGGTACTCCATATTACTGATGGTTTCTCAGTCTTGTGTAATCACTGTGTGTGATGAGGTTAGTAATTCCTGAGTAAGGTCAGAGCTGTGTAACTGTGTGTGAGGCTGTGATGGTACTCCATGTTACTGATAGTATCTTAGTCTTGTGTAATTACTGTGTTTGATGAGGTTAGTAATTCCTGAGTAAGGTCAGAGCCTGTGTAAATGTGTGTGAGGCTGTGATGGTAATTTATGTTACTGATGGTCTCTCAGTCTTGTGTAATCACTGTGTGTGATGAGGTTAGTAATTCCTGAGTAAGGTCAGAGCCTGTGTAAGTGTGTGTGAGGCTGTGATGGTACTCCATGTTACTGATAGTATCTTAGTCTTGTGTAATCACTGTGTGTGATGAGGTTAGTAATTCCTGAGTAAGGTCAGAGCCTGTGTAAGTGTGTGTGAGGCTGTGATGGTACTCCATGTTACTGATGGTGTCTCAGTCTTGTGTAGTCACTGCGTGTGATGAGGTTAGTAATTCCTGAGTAAGGTCAGAGCCTGTGTAAATGTGTGTGAGGCTGTGATGGTACTCCATATTACTGATGGTTTCTCAGTCTTGTGTAATCACTGTGTGTGATGAGGTTAGTAATTCCTGAGTAAGGTCAGAGCTGTGTAACTGTGTGTGAGGCTGTGATGGTACTCCATGTTACTGATAGTATCTTAGTCTTGTGTAATTACTGTGTTTGATGAGGTTAGTAATTCCTGAGTAAGGTCAGAGCCTGTGTAAATGTGTGAGGCTGTGATGGTAATTTATGTTACTGATGGTCTCTCAGTCTTGTGTAATCACTGTGTGTGATGAGGTTAGTAATTCCTGAGTAAGGTCAGAGCCTGTGTAAGTGTGTGTGAGGCTGTGATGGTACTCCATGTTACTGATAGTATCTTAGTCTTGTGTAATCACTGTGTGTGATGAGGTTAGTAATTCCTGAGTAAGGTCAGAGCCTGTGTAAGTGTGTGTGAGGCTGTGATGGTACTCCATGTTACTGATGGTGTCTCAGTCTTGTGTAGTCACTGTGTGTGATGAGGATAGTAATTCCTGAGTAAGGTCAGAGCCTGTGTAAGTGTGTGTGAGGCTGTGATGGTACTCCATGTTACTGATGGTTTCTCAGTCTTGTGTAATCACTGTGTGTGATGAGGTTAATAATTCCTGAGTAAGGTCAGAGCCTGTGTAAGTGTGTGTGAGGCTGTGATGGTACTACATTCTGTACTACTACACTCTGTACCCCACATATTCTGGTATTAGCCCTGTGTCCTGCATGCTGTACTACTACCCTCTATACCCCACATATTCTACTATTACCCCTGTGCCCTGCATGCTGTACTACTACCCTCTATACCCCACATATTCTACTATTACCCCTGTGCCCCGCATGCTGTACTACTACCCTCTATACCCCACATATTCTACTATTACCCCTGTGCCCTGCGTTCTGTACTTCTACACTCTGTACCCCACATATTCTACTTTTACCCCTGTGCCCTGCATGCTGTACTACTAACCTCTATACCCCACATATTCTACTATTACCCCTGTGCCCTGCATGCTGTACTACTACCCTCTATACCCCACATATTCTACTATTACCCCTGTGCCCCGCATGCTGTACTACTACCCTCTATACCCCACATATTCTGCTATTACCCCTGTGCCCTGCATGCTGTACTACTACCCTCCATACCCCTCTTATTCTACTATTACCACTGTGCCCTGCATGCTGTACTACTACCCTCCATACCCCTCTTATTCTACTATTACCCCTGTGCCCCGCTTCCTGTTCTATTACCCTCTATACCACACATATTCTAATATTACCCTTGTGCCCTGCATGCTGTCCTACTACTCTCCTTACCCCACATATTCTACTTATTCCCCCTGTGCCCTGCATGCTGTACTACTACCCTCTACACCCCACATATTCTACTATTACCCCTGTGCCCCACATGCTGTACTACTGCCCTCTATCTTCCACATATTCTACTATTACCCCTGTGCCCCGCATGCTGTACTACTACCCTCTATACCCCACATATTCTACTATTACCCCTGTGCCCTGCATGCTGTACTACTACCCTCTATACCCCACATATTCTACTATTACCCCTGTGCCCCGCATGCTGTACTACTACCCTCTATACCCCACATATTCTACTATTACCCCTGTGCCCTGCATGCTGTACTACTACCCTCTATACCCCACATATTCTACTATTACCCCTGTGCCCTGCATGCTGTACTACTACCCTCCATACCCCACATATTCTACTATTACCCCTGTACCCCGCATGCTGTACTACTACCCTCTATACCCCATATATTCTACTATTACCCCTGTGCCCTGCATGCTGTACTACTACCCTCTATACCCCACATATTCTACTATTACCCCTGTGCCCCGCATGCTGTACTACTACCCTCTATACCCCACATATTCTACTATTACCCCTGTGCCCTGCATGCTGTACTACTACCCTCCATACCCCACATATTCTACTATTATCCATGTAGCCCACATTGTGTACTATTACCCGTTACCCGCATGCTGTACAACTACCCCCAGTGTCCGACATTCCATGGTGTTCCCCCAGTGTCTGACATTCCATGGTGTTCCCCCAGTGTCTGACGTTCCATGGTGTTCCCCCAGTGTCTGACGTTCCCCCAGTGTCTGACGTTCCCCCGCGTTCCCCCAAAGTGTTTACTTTTTTTACAGGTGCCAGGGGACACTAGTGCCAAGGCAAGTTGGTTCTTCAAATGCCAGTAGGCCCTGGCAGCCATTTTTGGCACAGTTGGGTTATAGGGAGCTTGTAATTTGCCAAAGAGCTAATTTCTATTGTTAAACTTTTAATTGCCCCATACCAACCACCCAACCACCTTACCACCTTGGGGTACGGGGAAGAACCCTTATGTTATTGATGCTAGGGTTGGTTAAACCTAGGATTGGGAGTGTGAACAAATTTTTGTGGGCCCCACTGCCCTAATTATGAGGTAAGCGCTCCTGCCGATAAGAAATGCATTTTTTGTGGGGCAAGTTTCAGCTTGCGCTGGTGTTTGGGCAATCTGGCACTTGTGGTTCTCCAAATAACAGCTTGCCTTGGCATCTGACCATGCTGGGACCTGTTCTTCATCAGAAAAAAATTAAGAAAAAATAATATTTTTTTTTTAAAAAATTAATAAATACAAAAGTTTTTTTTTTTCTCAAAAATATTTATTTCTTTTAAACCTGCAGAGTGATGCAGACAATCTCCGCCTACTTCTGTGACATCACAAGCTGGAGCGGAGCTGGCCGGGGTGCTGGAGAAGTTGGTTAGATGTGTGAGGCACCGTTGTAGCTGGACAGTTGATCAGTTGGATGGTTGCAGGTAAGTTGGTCTGTACATCACCAGCTGAACACACGAGCACCACACGTTGTCACAGGAGGCTGGTACTGGCTGGCTCGGTGGATGTACAGCGCCACCAGGTGGAACGTATAGTACATTGCACAGCATGCTATTAGCGGAGGTGTGTGTGTAGGTGACACGTCACACGGATTTTTAGTGTAGTATTTGCTGTAGTGGAGATTATTTTTATTTTGCTGTAAAAGCTATGGCAACGGTGATAACCAAGCGGCGCGGTGACATCATTGCCTGATATATAATAAGGGCTGCTATGTGTTATCATGGTGAATAAACAGGGGAAACACAATGGCTAATTCCTGTAATAAATGTGTTATCACAATGATAGAGCGACTGACAAACAGCGCCCTAATAAACCATAACAAATACATTTTACAATTCAAATTATTTAACATTTAAAAAAAAAACTATGAAAGATCAAAGAAAATTACTGATACATGACACGGGCATATTTGTCCTGTGCGCCTGTGCTGGTCTGCGGTATTGCCTGGGAATGGAGGGGGCACTTAGTGTAAGTTATCACGGAGCTGTATGTATGTGTACATCTAATTCTGGGAACAAATGGCACTATACAGGGCACTGCCAGGTCATAGCAGGAGACGGGTAACATACAGCTATACAGGGCACTGCCAGGTCATAGGAGGAGACTGGTAACATACATTTATACAGGGCACTGCCAGGTCATAGGAGGGGACGGGTAACATACAGTTATACAGGGCACTGCCAGGTCATAGGAGGAGACGGGTAACATACAGCTGTACAGGGCACTGCCAGGTCATAGGAGGAGACGGGTAACATACAGCTATACAGGGCACTGCCAGGTCATAGGAGGAGACTGGTAACATACAGTTATACAGGGTACTGCCAGGTCATAGGAGGGGACGGGTAACATACAGTTATACAGGGCACTGCCAGGTCATAGGAGGAGACGGGTAACATACAGCTGTACAGGGCACTGCCAGGTCATAGGAGGAGACTGGTAACATACAGTTATACAGGGTACTGCCAGGTCATAGGAGGGGACGGGTAACATACAGTTATACAGGGCACTGCCAGGTCATAGGAGGAGACGGGTAACATACAGCTGTACAGGGCACTGCCAGGTCATAGGAGGGGACGGGTAACATACAGTTATACAGGGCACTGCCAGGTCAGAGGAGGGGACGGGTAACATACAGCTGTACAGGGCACTGCCAGGTCATGGCAGGAGACGGGTAACATACAGCTATACAGGGCACTGCCAGGTCACAGGAGGAGACGGGTAACATACAGCTGTACAGGGCACTGCCAGGTCACAGGAGGAGACAGGTAGCATACAGCTATACAGGGCACTGCTAGGTCATAGGAGGAGACGGGTAACATACAGCTATACAGGGCACTGCCAGGTCACAGGAGGAGACAGGTAACATACAGCTGTACAGGGCACTGCCAGGTCATAGCAGGAGACGGGTAACATACAGCTGTACAGGGCACTGCCAGGTCGCAGGAGACGGGTAACATACAGCTGTACAGGGCACTGCCAGGTCATAGGAGGAGACTGGTAACATACAGTTATACAGGGTACTGCCAGGTCATAGGAGGGGACGGGTAACATACAGTTATACAGGGCACTGCCAGGTCATAGGAGGAGACGGGTAACATACAGCTGTACAGGGCACTGCCAGGTCATAGGAGGGGACGGGTAACATACAGTTATACAGGGCACTGCCAGGTCAGAGGAGGGGACGGGTAACATACAGCTGTACAGGGCACTGCCAGGTCATAGCAGGAGACGGGTAACATACAGCTATACAGGGCACTGCCAGGTCACAGGAGGAGACGGGTAACATACAGCTGTACAGGGCACTGCCAGGTCACAGGAGGAGACAGGTAGCATACAGCTATACAGGGCACTGCTAGGTCATAGGAGGAGACGGGTAACATACAGCTATACAGGGCACTGCCAGGTCACAGGAGGAGACAGGTAACATACAGCTGTACAGGGCACTGCCAGGTCATAGCAGGAGACGGGTAACATACAGCTGTACAGGGCACTGCCAGGTCGCAGGAGACGGGTAACATACAGCTGTACAGGGCACTGCCAGGTCACAGGAGGAGACGGGTTACATCTGTACAGGGCACTGCCAGGTCACAGGAGGAGACGGGTAACATACAGCTGTACAGGGCACTGCCAGGTCACAGGAGGAGACGGGTAACATACAGCTGTACAGGGCACTGCCAGGTCACAGGAGACGGGTAACATACAGCTGTACAGGGCACTGCCAGGTCACAGGTGGAGACGGGTAACATACAGCTGTACAGGGCACTGCCAGGTCACAGGTGGAGACGGGTAACATACAGCTGTACAGGGCACTGCCAGGTCATAGGAGGAGACGGGTAACATACACCTGTACAGGGCACTGCCAGGTCACAGGAGGGGACGGGTAACATACAGCTGTACAGGGCACTGCCAGGTCACAGGAGGAGACGGGTAACATACAGCTGTACAGGGCACTGCCAGGTCACAGGAGGAGACGGGTAACATACAGCTGTACAGGGCACTGCCAGGTCACAGGAGGAGACGGGTAACATACAGCTGTACAGGGCACTGCCAGGTCACAGGAGGAGACGGGTAACATACAGCTGTACAGGGCACTGCCAGGTCACAGGAGGAGATGGGTAACATACAGCTGTACAGGGCACTGCCAGGTCATAGCAGGAGACGGGTAACATACAGCTGTACAGGGCACTGCCAGGTCACAGGAGGAGACGGGTAACATACAGCTGTACAGGGCACTGCCAGGTCATAGCAGGAGACGGGTAACATACAGCTGTACAGGGCACTGCCAGGTCACAGGGCCTGATTCAGCAAGGAACGCACGGATGCAGATGCACGTACCCGGTAGCTGCAAGAATATACTAATGAGTGCATACCACGGCAATCGCAGCACAAAGATGCAGACGCCCAGCACTACATAATGCCGCCCCCTTTACCCTCCGCTATTGTCCATACTGATGCGCACGGCTGAGAAAACATCGGGAACATCGAGTAACATGGGATCCGCACACAGACTAAAGGTAGATCTGACCCTGCAGTAGGAGCTGAGAGACTTCATGCACGCAGAGGGTCTCCAGGCTGCATCCGGTATCTCATCCGGTAGCTAATTTATGCACGCCCCTGTAATGTGGTGCGAATGCACTGCCACGCCTGCGTGCAGCCCACCACTCCCCATATCCACCCACAAACGGCACTTCCTGTCAATCACTTTTCCCTAGGTCTGAGTGGTCTCTGCATTCACTTTAGCAGATGCAGTGAGCGGTTTGCGCATGCGCCCTGTGACCCAGGCGCAGACCGCGGCATCATCCGATTGCATGCGTCTGCATCTGTGCATTTCTTGCTGAATCAGGCCCATAGTGCCAGGACACAGGTGCCAGGACACAACCATTAGGACATAGTGCCAGGACACAGCCACTAGGACATAATGCCAGGGCACAGCTGCCAGGACACAGCCACTAGGACATAGTGCCAGGGCACAGCTGCCAGGACACAGCCACTAGGACATAGTGCCAGGACACTGCTGCCAGGACATAGGCCTTCATTCAGAGGCAGCCGTACGGTCTACGACCGCACGGCTGCCTCGATGTTTGTCAAGTGCGCATGCGCATGAGGGAGCCGGCTCCTTCGTGCGCATGCGTGAGACCCGCTACGACCGACAGCGCTGGTCGTAGCGGGTCTCTTTCCAAAGGGGGCGAACTGTCGATGTTGATTGACAGCTCGCCCCATTTGGAAGGCGGGCCGGGGGGGGGTGGCAACCCAAACAGAGGCATTCCCATGGGAACACCTACCATTTGGGGGAGTCCCCACTGACATCACTAGTGATGTCAGTGGAGAGCTTCCGGCTCTGACAGAGCCAGAAGCTCTCCGGGGCTTACAACAAGTGAGACCCTACCCTAGTCATAGACCATCGCGACCATCACCCTAGTGATCGTTAGAGCTGTGGGTGTAAACCCACAGCCTAACGACCGAAACAGAGGCGGGCGGTCAGGATGCAAGCGGCCGCCCAGTTTCTGAGCGACTGCTTGCATCCTCTGAATGAGGCCCATAGTGCCAGGACACTGCTGCCAGAACATAATGCCAGGACACAGCCTCTAGGACCTAGTGCCAGGACATAGTGCCAGGTGCAAAACTGTCAACATCACAGGAATTAAGCCCACAGGAGATATGAGTCTGGGGGCTCAGGCTTAATGAGGAGCTCTAGACGTGGCAGCAGATGACAATAGGAACATCCTCCCATAACACCTCTGAGGGGTGTAAGCCAGTGGGGTCCTCAGCTCAGGGGTAATGTTAGTAGTTACTGCAGCCTGACAGCTGCCACCTGGGGCTCTCTGAGACTCTGCCCTCTGTGTCATCCTGGTATTCTCCACACCCCCTTTAACCAGCTCACTTCTGGGCCACACAAGTGTTACTGATGGGTAGTACGTGTCATAGGTCGGGGCCCTCTTGTGTTACTGATGGGTAATACATGTCATAGGTCGGGGTACTCTTGTGTTACTGATGGGTAGTACGTGTCATAGATCGGGGCCCTTGTGTTACTGATGGGTAGTACATGTCATAGGTCGGGGCCCTTGTGTTACTGATGGGTAGTACATGTCATAGGTCGGGGTCCTCTTGTGTTACTGATGGATAGTACATGTCATAGGTCGGGGTCCTCTTGTGTTACTGATGGGTAGTACATGTCATAGGTCGGGGTCCTTGTGTTACTGATGGGTAATACATGTCATAGGTCGGGGTCCTCTTGTGTTACTGATGGGTAATACATGTCATAGATCGGGGCCCTCTTGTGTTACTGATGGGTAATACATGTCATAGATCGGGGCCCTCTTGTGTTACTGATGGGTAGTACATGTCATAGATCGGGGCCCTCTTGTGTTACTGATGGGTAGTACGTGTCATAGATCGGGGCCCTCTTGTGTTACTGATGGGTAATACGTGTCATAGGTCGGGGTCCTCTTGTGTTACTGATGGATAGTACATGTCATAGGTCGGGGTCCTCTTGTGTTACTGATGGGTAATACATGTCATAGGTCGGGGTCCTCTTGTGTTACTGATGGGTAGTACATGTCATAGATCGGGGTCCTCTTGTGTTACTGATGGGTAGTACATGTCATAGGTCGGGGTCCTCTTGTGTTACTGATGGGTAATACATGTCATAGGTCGGGGTCCTCTTGTGTTACTGATGGGTAGTACATGTCATAGATCGGGGTCCTCTTGTGTTACTGATGGGTAATACGTGTCATAGATCGGGGCCCTCTTGTGTTACTGATGGGTAGTACATGTCATAGATCGGGGTCCTCTTGTGTTACTGATGGGTAGTACATGTCATAGGTCGGGGTCCTCTTGTGTTACTGATGGGTAGTACATGTCATAGGTCGGGGTCCTCTTGTGTTACTGATGGGTAGTACGTGTCATAGATCGGGGCCCTCTTGTGTAACTGATGGGTAATACATGTCATAGGTCGGGGTCCTCTTGTGTTACTGATGGATAGTACATGTCATAGGTCGGGGTCCTCTTGTGTTACTGATGGGTAATACATGTCATAGGTCGGGGTCCTCTTGTGTTACTGATGGGTAGTACATGTCATAGGTCGGGGTCCTCTTGTGTTACTGATGGGTAGTACATGTCATAGGTCGGGGTCCTCTTGTGTTACTGATGGGTAGTACATGTCATAGGTCGGGGTCCTCTTGTGTTACTGATGGGTAGTACATGTCATAGGTCGGGGTCCTTGTGTTACTGATGGGTAATACATGTCATAGATCGGGGCCCTCTTGTGTTACTGATGGGTAATACATGTCATAGATCGGGGCCCTCTTGTGTTACTGATGGGTAGTACATGTCATAGATCGGGGCCCTCTTGTGTTACTGATGGGTAGTACGTGTCATAGATCGGGGCCCTCTTGTGTTACTGATGGGTAATACGTGTCATAGGTCGGGGTCCTCTTGTGTTACTGATGGATAGTACATGTCATAGGTCGGGGTCCTCTTGTGTTACTGATGGGTAATACATGTCATAGGTCGGGGTCCTCTTGTGTTACTGATGGGTAGTACATGTCATAGATCGGGGTCCTCTTGTGTTACTGATGGGTAGTACATGTCATAGGTCGGGGTCCTCTTGTGTTACTGATGGGTAATACATGTCATAGGTCGGGGTCCTCTTGTGTTACTGATGGGTAGTACATGTCATAGATCGGGGTCCTCTTGTGTTACTGATGGGTAATACGTGTCATAGATCGGGGCCCTCTTGTGTTACTGATGGGTAGTACATGTCATAGATCGGGGTCCTCTTGTGTTACTGATGGGTAGTACATGTCATAGGTCGGGGTCCTCTTGTGTTACTGATGGGTAGTACATGTCATAGGTCGGGGTCCTCTTGTGTTACTGATGGGTAGTACGTGTCATAGATCGGGGCCCTCTTGTGTAACTGATGGGTAATACATGTCATAGGTCGGGGTCCTCTTGTGTTACTGATGGATAGTACATGTCATAGGTCGGGGTCCTCTTGTGTTACTGATGGGTAATACATGTCATAGGTCGGGGTCCTCTTGTGTTACTGATGGGTAGTACATGTCATAGGTCGGGGTCCTCTTGTGTTACTGATGGGTAGTACATGTCATAGGTCGGGGTCCTCTTGTGTTACTGATGGGTAGTACATGTCATAGGTCGGGGTCCTCTTGTGTTACTGATGGGTAGTACATGTCATAGGTCGGGGTCCTCTTGTGTTACTGAGCACCGGGGTTCTTCTTCCATTCCCATGTTTCTCAGCGCCTCCCCATTGAAGCTCATCATTTGGTAGCCAGGGTCCTCTGTCAGGTTCTCAGCCCCCAGGGACCGGTACAGGCTGATGGCTGGAAGGTTCCATTTCAGGACTGACAGGTGGATCTGGGCGCAGCTGGACTTTAGACCCTCCTGAAAAAAACCCAGCAGGATATAAGGACAGCATTAGATTGTTTGGAAGTCATTGAACCACATCTTTCGTTATCATTGCCAGTGGCGGTGTTTGCAAATTAGGGGGTGGAAACTGACTCAGCTGATATCTGTTTCTGTCCCTCCATTTTCATTTGCAAAAACATCCCCCATATCTTTCTATGGGGGCTGCACATTTTTGACATTTTCAGAGCACTGATCTTGGCCCCTATTGCTAATAGAGATGTGCATGGACCCTCGTGTTATGGTTTTGCTGTGTTGTTGTGTATTGGCAAAACCACCCTCAAGTGTTTCAGTTTGGAATTTTTTCAATTGATAAAAAACAGCTAAAATCATGTAATCTGGGCACCGCAGTGGTAGAAAGGATGGCAGTTTAATAAACTATACAATGCTACAGAATGTTTTCATTAGTCGGGAACTAATAGCCTAAAAGTTAATGCCTAGTAGAAGAATATATAATATATTACTATACATGTCTCCAAACAGAAAATCACAGGCCTCAGGCCAATACAGGTAAATGGAGATGGAGTAACATCCTAGCAGACTTTACACCAATACAGGAAGATGGGCAAAGCCTATAATGTAAAGTGATGCATGATGTAAGTATCCTGGGGATTATGTTGTATGTTAAAAAGGACATGCACAGGGGGGCGTGGCCTAGCTGCTGAACGTGGAGGAAGCAGGAGACAGGAGCTCCTGCTTTTTCTTAGCACAAATACAGTGCAATCCGGATCCCTTTTGGGGATTTTATACAACTGCCTTCTGCCCTGACACCCGCTTGTACCTCCGGATGTGGAGTGGTGCCCCTGGACTGCACCCCGACGCTCCCGCTTGTGAGGCCTACTGATCACACAGAAGCCGCGGCCTCAATTTGCGGGACTCCCCGGTGGCCTCATACGCGGCGCTTCCACGACCTCGAGGTGGATCTCAAGTGGGGCCATCTCCCTTCCCTGCCCGCCGAGTGGCCTACTCGGGTGTGACATCGGTGCTTCCCCGCACTGCTCCGGGGCTGCCTGCTCACCTCTGTTGGGAGCTTTCCTGTTGTTGCTCCGTTGGCGGCCGCCATTTTGGAGGACGGATTCCGGCTCTGTGAGCGCTGCATCCCTCTCTGCTATACCCGCGGTGAGTGACCTGTCAGCTGGCCTGGGGTCTATGCTCTCCCTCCTTTGCTGGGCTGGGTGTCTGAGTGCAGAGTGGGATCTCATAGTTCCTGAGGCATTTATAGCATACGCTTTTCACTGACCATAGCTAATTTGGAACATTCATCTGTTTTTTTGCTCTCTCAACTCTGCACCCTCTGTTTTACATTTGACTCTCCATCCTGTTACCACCTTGCTGTGAATAACCAACAATACTCTTTTTTTTTTCAATTCTGCATTTTTGCTATACATGGCTATGAGAGTATGTAATTTCTAATGGTCTCCAACAGTGACATTCTACTGCCATCGAGTGGCTAATGTGATATATTGCTTCAAAAGGAATTTCCTATACCCCAATATCCCCACATGGAAGTGATAATTTTCTAATGTGAATATTTTCCCACCACCACCGCAACTACACACCGCATAGCATATCCCCATTTTTCCAGAGATTACTTAGTTATAAGCTATTTTTTCAATTGGTCATATATCCAGTAAACATGGGGCCTAAGAAGACTCCTAAACCAGCTAAAGGTATCCCTCCGGTGAGTTTCTTCAAGACTGCATCTGCGACCACCCCACTGCCGAAAGACTCCGTACAATCTTCACGACCGCGAATGTCGCACGATAAATCTGCTGCTTCTCCTCCAGCTTCATCCACACATGCTCCCCCAGATGATGCTTCTATGGATGAACCTATCACTGTGAGGCGCATGCTGCAGCTCCTAGGTGATCTTAAGAAAGATATCACAGCCGAATTATCTTCTACTGTTGGGGAATTGAAGCATGATGTTGCTGAACTAGGTGGTCGTACGGACCTTCTCGAAAATAAGATGGGAGAAGTAGTCGCCTCCCACAATGACCTAATATCCGCTCATGAAACTACCCAAGCGGAACTCTCTGCACTTCGGGACAAAATGGCTGACCTTGAAGACAGGGCTCGCAGAAATAACCTTAAAATCCGTGGAATTCCGGAGTCGATACAGTTTTCGGAGCTTCCTGAGTTTGCTGTGACCCTATTCCAGAAACTAATCCCAGATATACCTTCTTCACAATTTTTCTATTAGACCGTATCCATCGTCTCCCTAAAGCTCGCAATGCCCCTGAAGCCTCTCCGTGAGACACTATTGTGAGGATGCACTATTTCCATGTGAAGGAGCGTTTACTTCGTATATCTAGAGAGGCTAGATCTTCTGATGTATTGGGCAACTTACAAATTTATGGAGATCTCTCCCCGGCTACATTAAATAAAAGAAGATCCTTCTCCAGCTTCACATCAGCTTTACGTCAAGCTCAAATCCAATATAGATGGGGGTTTCCATCTAAACTTATTGTCACTTACGATGGATCTGCAAAAGTGCTATGTTCCCCGGAAGACGGTATGAAGGCTTTGGACCTTTGGCGGATCTCATACACTACGAAATCTACTGAACATATTCCTACAATCAGTTCTGATTGGCTCTTAGCAGGCAAAAACGGTTGACTGTTTTACGATCTACATTTCTTTATCTTAATTTAATGCTTGCACCCATGTTTATGATGTCTCCTATATCGTGGTTGCTGGACATTTTATTGAAGTTTTCAGGTTTAGGCAGTTTTTTGAAACTCCAATTGTTTTTTCTATATGTTACACAGATTTAGATTATGATAACTATTTTCTACATTTTATTCATTTTAAATATTGATTGATATAAGGTGTTTATGCTCTAGTACCATTTTCTATGTCGATTATTGCTAAAATAGGCTTAATTTTTTTTTTGTTTTTCCTTATATCTTTTTAGTATTCGTTTTTTCAGATATATTTGGTGTGTGTTTTGCTATATTATTTTTGAGTGTTATTTGTTATATTGTTCCCAGGTGGTGGGAAACGTGTCACTACCCCCGTGGTTCTACCATTTTCGCCAGTCTGTTTAGTGGCCCTTATGACTCCCGCCGTGGAGTCATTTCTATTTATATTCTCTTCTATTTTATTTTCTTTTTCTTTTTTGACCCAATTTACAGGCTCTATATTGCTTGCCTTTTTTTGTATCTTTATGCCAATGTTGATCAACCCAGGACAGATAGGATGTTCTTTCTCTGGTTACGCGTGTTTTTAGATTTGTTAAAATGGTGAATCTTATGTCTATCAATGCTAAGGGCTTAAATTCCCCTCATAAACGTAAGATTGCCCTCCGCTATTTTAGAACTCACAAAATGGACGTAATAGCAATTCAGGAAACTCATTTTGCCAAGGATGCCTCTCCCGCTTTTTCTGACCCTCATTATTGGTATGGCTATTTTGCATCAGGTCCCACAAAGAAGAGGGGAGTGGCAATTCTTTTTCACCGCAACTGTAATTTTGTTTTAAAATCCCAAGTAGCAGACCCCTTGGGTAGATACCTTGTCTTGATGGGAGAGCTGGAGGGTAAAGCTGTTACTATAGCATCTGTATATGCCCCAAATACTGGTCAATTGTCATTTATCAGGAAATTTTTCAGAATTACCCAGAGGGTATGTTTGGGTCAGATTATCTTACTCGGCGATTTTAATTTAGTTCTAGACCCATGTATGGATAAATCGAATAACACAGGTGGTGGCATTGCTACTGACCCTACTGGTGTATCGGGGGCTTTTGGCCGAACGATTCTGGAGTATGGTCTGTATGATGTTTGGCGGGCAATGCACCCTACGACCCGTGATTACACCTTTCTCTCTCGTGTTCATGGATCATATTCCAGGATCGACCTTGCTCTTATAGATAAATGGTCCCTCCAACAGATTAGAGGTGCAAATATTCTCCCTATCACATGGTCTGATCATGCCCCTTTGACAATTATGTGGGATTGTAGTGTATCTCTCCCCTCTAGTAGACCATGGAGGTTCAATAATTTTCTTTTATCCTCTACTGAGGCGAGGAAGGCCATTCAGTCCGCCCTATCAGAATACTTTCAATATAATAAACCCACGGATACTACTCCCTTTAATTTTTGGTGCGCCTTTAAGGCTGTTCTTAGAGGATCAGCAATCCAAGTAGCATCTAGAATTAAGCGTCAAGAAGCTCAAAAACAAAAGGAAGTAGAAACTAGACTTCGGGACTTGGAAGACCTACATAAATCTGACCCCTCCAACTCTGTACTTTTCCAAAAAATCCTTAAAGTTAGAGAAGAATTAGAGATATACACTTTGAAAAAGATTAAATTCACAATTGATAGGATGAATCAAAGATTTTACGTGGATGGTAATAGGGCATCCCGACTTTTAGCCCGGAAGCTGAGAGGAGAAGAGGCTTGTGCTTCAGTTCGGGCCCTCCTATAATTGTTCTGGAGCCAAATTGACCAACCCACTAGACATTTCTAATGCCTTTGCAGAGTATTACTCACGCCTCTATAATTTGAAAGATGATGTACACACAGTTCAACCCACGTCAGAGACTATCTCTGCTTTTCTATCAGATCTTGCTCTACCCTCCCTTACTGAACAGTCACTAGTTTCTTTAAATACCCCCTGGACAGAGGGAGAGATGAGAAATGCCATGAAATCCTTGAAACGTGATAAAGCACCTGGACCTGAAGGCTTCTCTAACAATTTCTATATGGAGTTTCAATCGGACCTTATTCCGGCGCTGATGGGGGTGTTTGAGGCGGGGACCAATTCAGGCTCATTTCTTCCTGAGATGCTTGAAGCTCGAATTATAACTATCCTTACACCGGGCAAAGACCCCACCCATGCCCAAAATTATAGGCCCATAGCTCTATTAAACACTGATATTAAATTATATGCGAAAATGGTAGCCAACAGACTAAATCCGTTACTCCCTGATTTGATTAACCCAGATCAGGTTGGTTTTGTGTTGGGCCGACAAGCTCCAGATAACACATGAAGAGCCTTAAATGTCATTGAACATTTTTCACAGGTCGGGGACCCGCTTCTGGCACTTTCATTAGATGCCGAGAAAGCCTTTGATAGGCTGCACTGGGGATTCATGAAGGCTGTACTCTCCAAATTTGGTCTTACAGGATGGTTCTTAGATGCCATTCTTGCACTTTATAGTGCCCCTGGAGCACGTGTGTGTTGCAATGGTTTCTTATCCTCTTTGTTCCCTATAAGCAATGGTACCAGACAGGGCTGTCCTTTATCCCCCTTGATTTTAGTTTTAGCAATAGAACCTTTAAAAGAATATATCCGCACTTCCTCCATTCTTCATGGCCCTCTTATAAACGGGTCACATCATAGAATTTGTCTTTTTGCGGACGATGTCCTTTTGTAACACATCCGGAAACCTCTTTCAAATTTACAACAGCTGCTTAATAGTTATTCTGCGGCCTCATATTATAAATTAAATACATCTAAAACGGAAGTATTAGCAATAAATGTCCCACCCCAGCTTCTGTTTTCTCTTAAATCTCGTTATAATTACAATTGGCAAACAGTCTCTCCGCTATCTTGGTATTTCTTTATCAGCTAAAGAAGACACTCTCCTTGAATTTAATTATGGCCCCTTATTGAACCAATTTGTTATTTACACAAAAGATTGGATGAACCACGAGGTTTCCTGGATGGGCAGAATGGCGGCCGTCAAGATGACTCTTCTCCCCAAACTTATGTATTTATTTAGATCAATTCCCAGGACACTCCCTCTCTCATGGCTAAATAGATTTAATGCAGTGCTGAATAAATATATCTGGAATAATAAGAGAGCCAGGATTGCTAAGACATATCTGATGATGTCCAGATCATCAGGGGGTTTGACTTATCCCAATTTAGCACTTTATCAAACAGCATGTCTGATCGATCAACTTAGTGACTGGTCAAATGTTCTCAATCCTAAACCTTGGTTAAGTTGGAAAGCGATATGTTAGGCAAATTCCACCTCTGTGATTTACTTTGGGTCCCACCCAGCTCTAGAAAGTCCTTAAAAATATGTCTACAGCTACATTAGCTTCTTTAAAAGCATGGGATAGTCTATCTACCCTCCTACAATTTAACCTGCCATCTTTACATCTCTCTGTTCAGGGCCTCTCACAATTAATTCCAAATTTAACTTTATCCTCTTGGCACCCCAAAGGTATTCGTACCCTTCATGATTTTTTTTTATAAATAACACTTTCCTTTCTTTTGCCCAATTACAAGCTAGGTTCTCTATTCCTTCTAGAGATTTTTACAAATTTCTCCAAATCAGACATTGGGTTCAATCTTTCCCACATTTAGTAGGGTTGACTGGTACGATCCCTTCTAATGTTTGTTCACATATATTCTCAATTTCCCGCAAAGGGGGTATATCTTTTTGGTATTCTTTAATTCTAACAGCGGAAGAACCAGCCAAGATACCAGCTATTATTAAATGGGAAAATCATTTAAATATATGTTTAGACTAGGGATGTGCAGGCTCGGTTCTACTCGGTTCCGTTCGGTTCTTTTTACCGGATCTTATTGGGTTTCAGCTGTCACGAGTTTTGGATAGCCAATAAGATTCGGTAAAAAGAACCGAACGGAACCGAGTAGAACCGAGCCTGCACATCCCTAGTTTAGACCCACATGTATGGTCCCAATTATTTTTTTCTGTATTCAAAATGTCTAGATGTATCTCTCATATCGAAATGTATATGAAACTATTCTATCATATTTATCTGACCCCAGACAGACTACACAAAATTTGGCCTTCCCAATCTAGTCTATGTTGGCGTTCATGTGGTCAATTGGGTGAGATTCTCCATATTTTCTGGAGTTGCCCTGCTATACGTCCCCTCTGGCTAGAGGTAGAAGTCTTGATTTTGGAGGTTACTGGTTTGCGGCTGTCTTTGTCCCCAGCCACTGCTCTTTTACATATATTTCAGGAAGACGTTCCAGTTAACCATAGGTATTTTATCGGACATGTACTTATTGCTACTAGGGCAGCCATAACTCAATTCTGATTAAAGACTAAATTAAATCATAGTTTTTTTATGGAAACGCTGAATTGTCCATATTCTCCCTCTACTAATTCACCAATGATAAAGTGGTTCAGTTGGCATGAGTTAAATATGGGGGGCTCATCCCTCACAGTAAACACGGGTTGATACTCCAGGGTTCTGTTATGTTCTTTATTTTGATTTGACTGTTGCAGTTGTGAAGAGGTCTTTGTTATTAGTATTTATTATCTTTTATCTTTACATTATATTATACCAAATATAAAATATCAATGTTTTATCTGTAATTTTCTTCTTTTTATTTGTTATCTTATTGCCTGTACCCCCCACTCCTTTATCTTTTTCTTTTCTTTTTTTTTTTTTTATTTTCTGTACCCCTTTTTTTTCTCTTTTTATTTGGAAAAAAAATCTAACAAAATATTCAATAAAAATTAATGTTAAATTGTGCATGTCCTTTTTTTTTTTTAACAAACCAAGCACTTCAGCAACAAGGACCGCCACTTTTGTGGCTGAGGCGCTTAATTTGTTTGGACCCCCACAAAAAAAAACAACATTTTGGTGCTTTGGTTAAACTAACCTAACAATGGGCTTAAGACTAACAGTGTTAATATATTGCTGTTGTATATTATCATCATCCTCATCACCACACAATACAAGCTCAGCATCACTGCAATCCAACTGTACAGTCTCTGGGCCTGATTCAGTAATGCAAGGAGCTTTGCAGTTCCATCCTTGCAGATATGGTAATGCAGCAGGAGGCATCACACCTACTACTGGATTACTTATCCAAGCTGTGTTGTCCAATGCAGCATTGGATAATCTGTGGTAACTTCGGCCGGCTAAGTGACCCATGGGCTCAGACAAGACAGCCGCCAGAGATGACAGGAAGAGGCCAAGAAATCTCCATCAGCCAACAGAGATCCTTGTCTGTTCCCTCTCCCCCAACAGCAGCGATGCACCTCTGTTTGGGAAACGGAGGCCATCGCTGCTCCCTCCTGCTCCCAAACAGCAGCCGACTGTCAATCTATGATAGTCTGCTGCAGGACCCATACTGCAAATGCGAAGATTCCAGACCATATAATAAGGGACTCTGGGCCTGATTCAGACCCGCTCGCAATTGCTATGCGCTAGCAAGCGGGTCTATGGCCAGGCAGTGCGCACGCACGAGCCCTGGAGCGAGCAACAAATCACTCACTCCGGCACTCGCATCTGGCCAAACTGAGGCGTTCCCGAAGCAATGCCTGACATTTGGGGCGGCCCCACTGACATCACCAGAGATGTCAGTGGTGCCGGAAGCTCACTGGGGCTTGCGGGAATGAGACCCTACCACAAGGGTCTTGTTGCAAGCCCGATGGTCACGATGGTCGTGACCATCGCGACCATCACCTGGCCGCTCGCATAAGCTGTGGGTGGTCACAGGAGGCTGAAACAACAACACAAAAAACCCCTGATTCAGAGCGAGCGCTCTGAAAGAGCGTCCGACTATGAATCAGGGCCTCTGTTTGTACAAGTCGACAAAGTTCTTCCTCATAGAATTTGTAGTTCATTTTACTAAACATCAGTTTTCCACTCTTTTTAGAATGATCTTCCTATGCCGATCGCTCACAAAGTTCCCGACTGGGCTAATCATTCTTTCCGAGTACACTGAAGAGTGGGCAGCATGCTGTTAGTACATCATAGCTAGATTGGACATGGGGCTCTGAATTTCCCTTTTTCCTTTCAGTATTCAAAGGGACTGAATGACATGCTAATTTGTACATTTTCATTAAAATAATCCTCCACCATTCTATTGATGCTTACTGTGTCAAATTGAGTCATGGTAAAGGTGCCAGTAATTGTTGGCAATTTTTTTAAGCCTGGTCAGATGTCATAATGTTCTTTATCTGTGGTGCGCTGAATTGACTCATCATTATCTCCAGTGGGTCACTTGGAAAAGGTCAGTTTTTTTCCTGACAGGAACATTTGCAAGAGAAACTGAAGCAGGAGATGTCGTCATGCCACTTGAGCTGAAAACATGCTCACAAGAAGCTCTTTGCATCTCTTAAGATCTGTGTTAGTTGGAAAGAAAGGCATTACATATGACTTCTTAGTGTCATCTCCTACTTCAGCTTCTCTAGCTGATTTTCCAGTAGTTTAATTAAGGGTATGACCTGACTAGCAGTGTCTGAACTCAATCTTGCTTCAGTTGATGGAATGACAAATTGAACTATTCTTGCAGCTGCTGCTGCAATATTTTACATGCGGTTGCTGAATGAAGAGAATGGCCAGAAATTTTCTATGCCACAGACAGCATCTTCTGCATGTACCTTTAATTTTTTAAGAATTCTGAACCACCAATTTTAATGTGTGAGCAAATTATGGAACGTGTTCAAGTTCACCCAGTTATAATGCTAGTAGAATGTTACTTGCTGTGACCGGGTGGCTTCCAGCCCGGACAACCAATCACAGATTGGTGTTTCGATCCCCACTTGGACCATGGGGTATCACGGATTCCCACTTACCATCAGTGACAGCCTGTCACTGACTCCACCCACTGCGCTGTGGGTGTAACTATGCTGCCACCACCAAACTCTACCATCAGTGTTTGGAACCGCTTCTTAGGTACACTCAGGCTCTACACCTGGAACTGCTTCTGCTGCGTATGCGTTTCACTAGCTGCAGCCACGGCTGTTCCCACCTGATCCCTGATCCCTGGAAATGGACCAGGTCTGCATGGTAGCGGGCAGAGGGCTTGAACTTGGAGACACTGAGCTCTTACCCAGAACAGCCGGAGAACGGAATGGCATTTGGCCAATTCTGTTGGTCGCAGGATTGAGGTAATTGAAGTTAGGCAAGATGTTTATTGCTCAAAGTCTTAAAAAAGACTCAGCCTTCCGAATGAAGGGGTACATCGCATACAGGAATCTTATCAGCAGTTCTTCTCCTCAAAGAATTTTTACCAGGCACGAAGACTTCTTTTATGCTACTCCAATACACATTACCACAGGGGGTAAGTCCGCCCTGGGTTCCTGTTAGCCAATCAGGCTATCTCACAAAACATAAATAAATACGTCTTACATTTCACAGAAATTAAATCAATTTCCTTGATAACACCCAAAAACATTTGGTTTCCTAAGCACAATCTGAGTTAGCATTTACTGTTGCTGAAAAGGTAAATATAATGCAAATTTCTATTGCATTCGTCTCTTCACATGTCTATGACTAAACCAGTTTGGGCTTTCTGAGTCTTACACCTTCTAAGTTCTTACACAACATAGAAGCTCCCTAACCACAAACAACTTGTCTTTTACCAAACTTGCTTTGTATTGTACATAGAGACACACAGGAGACCTCTGCATTGCATATCAATGAAAGTCCTGTAAACGAAGGTTTGGTCACTACGTCAGGATAATTAACATGTCACTAGGAGGTGAGAATATCTCATAACCATTTGACTTAAATGTTACAGCCTTCTAAAACAAAACAACTTATACATTCCTTATAAGTGCATAGGCTAAACATTTATAAGTACATTTCCACAACTGCGCACAGCACATTGAATGACATGTTCAAACACATTACGTATACATTCGCAGTACGTGGCGCACTGCGCCTAGAGGTCCTTTTAAAAATGGTGCAGCGGCATGCAGTTTAATCACGTGTGGTTGGCCTCTGGCCACACTTGCATTATCAGAAATTACAAATCCTGAGGATGGCGTTAGAGGGGTAAGTCCTGAGGATGGCGTTAGAGGGGTAAGTCATTTTGCTATCACATCCCTGAGTTTTTCCAACAGATTGCCACTGGTATGCCTCTTAGTGAAGCCAGTGATACAGAGAGTAGTGATGTGTGTTTAGATACTGCTGCTGTGGCTGAAGGTGATACACCCACCCAGTGTGCTGTCACAGTCATGTAATTGTTCGTTTAACCAGTACCGCTTGTCCACATAGCTGAGGCTACGTGAAGTGGGTACAATGGCATTTTGTATATAAAGAATAACTTATTCTTTAATATCCCTGTACAGCCAAGGAATTGCTATTCTGGTAAAAAGGAATTGAGATGGAATTTGGAAGCAGGGAGACAGGACCTCAACTAATCTGCTGAAACCAGATGGATTGATGGTGGATTTTGGATGCAGATCTAATGTTAGCATAGCCATCATGGCTTCAGTGATCCGCTGTGCAACAGGAGGGTGGCTGTCCAACTTGGTTCCTCTTGCAAATGATTGTTTCACAGTCAATTATTTTGTGAACTACTAATCTTCTTATTGGTCCCCTTCTGTGATGAAATTCACCCCCAGCAGCAGCAGTGGAGGAGTCAGGTAGACTTTGCATATTGGATGCAGGAGAACTATCTGTGATCATTAATGAGGATATTGATGATGTAGGTGTTGGTGGTGGAGATTGCATGTGCTGGGATCCATCCATTCTGCTGGTAGCTTGCTGTTATTTTACAGGATCTTCTTATTGCCCAACACATTCATCATCAACATCCTGTGTCAGATACACAAATATCCCCCTCGTCCTGTTGCACTTCCACAGTAGCATCCTCAATTTCTACCGTAGCCACCACTTTTTGTACCGCACCTCAATAATGGTAAATGCCAGCTATAATTTGCACTGCCGCATTTCGGGTCGAGGCGGTATTTTCACACTATAACCGCGTGGTAAATATGTCCCTTCATGCTAAAAACTCTTTCTGACATGTACTTACCTTAGCGACTTTTCTCATTAGTAGCCGCCCAATGCCCCGTCCTGTCAGAGAGAAAGGACAGTAGGTCAGCATCTGCATATTGCTGATATTAGAGTGGTTAGCAGAGACTTATTGGGCCTACTGTACATGCAAAAGTCTGTGAGATATGGGCAGGGGTGAGTTACAGGTGGCAGCGAGATACAGACAGCAGTTTGATAAAGGCAGCAGCAAGGTATGGGTAGGGGTGAGTAACAGGTGGCAGTGAGATACAGGCAGCAGCTAGATACATGCAAGGGCAGGTAACAGGTGCGATCAGATACAAATAAGGGCAGGGGCGAGATACAGGCAGCAGAGAGATACAGGCAGCAATGAGATGCAGGCAGAAGCCAGATACAGGCAGCAGCGAGTAACAGGCAGCAGCAAGATGCAGGCAGGCGTGAGATATAGGCAGGGTCAAAATACAGGCAGCAGCGAGATACAGGCAGTGGCGAGATACGGATCGTATTTATGACATCGGACTATTGTGTGCGCCATTGCCACTGCGCCAACCTCTGAATTAAGCCCAGTGTGAGGTGTGAATGCAGTTGGCTATTAATTGAATCCCTTCCATTTAGTAAATAAGTGACATATGACCATTCCCATCCCCAGAAGATGTTACTGACCTCTGAATTGGGGGGAGACATACAGGTCCTCTAGGTGTAGGGTTCGGCCCGTCCAGCTACTGTAACTGTTGGCAAATAGGGCATATCCAGCGAAGGGGACGCCTGGCAGGGGGCAGAGACAGGATATTGAGCAACGAGTCTTAGACACTAATCCTCTTAGAAAGACGGAAGAGTCCATAAACAAGGTTTCCGTCCGGGACCATGGACCTCTTACACACTCAGTATAAAGGTTTCCATCTGGTACCATGGACCTCTTACACACTCAGTATAAAGGTTTCCATCTGGTACCATGGACCTCTTACACACTCATTACAAAGGTTTCCATCCGGTACCATGGACCTCTTACACACTCAGTATAAAGGTTTCCATCCAGGACCATGGACCTCTTACACACTCACTACAAAGGTTTCCATCTGGTACCATGGACCTCTTACACACTCATTACAAAGGTTTCCATCCGACCCCATGGACCGCTTACACATTCACTACAAAGGTTTCCATCCAGGACCATGGACCTCTTACACACTCACTACAAAGGTTTCCATCGGGGACCATGGATCTCTTACACACTCACTACAAAGGTTTCCTTCTGGTACCATGGACCTCTTACACATTCACTACAAAGGTTTCCATCTGGTACCATGGACCTCTTACACATTCACTACAAAGGTTTCCATCCGGGACCATGGACCTCTTACACATTCACTACAAAGGTTTCCATCTGGGACGATGAACCTCTTACACATTCACTACAATGGTTTCCATCTGGGACCATGGACCTCTTACACATTCACTACAAAGGTTTCCACCCTGGACCATGAACCTCTTACACACTCACTACAAAGGTTTCCATCCGGTACCATGGACCTCTTACACATTCACTACAAAGGTTTCCATCCGGGACCATGGACCTCTTACACACTCATTACAAAGGTTTCCATCCGGGACCATGGACCTCTTACACACTCATTACAAAGGTTTCCATCCGGGACCATGGAACTCTTACACACTTACTACAAAGGTTACCATCCAGGACCATGGACCTCTTACACACTCACTACAAAGGTTTCCATCGGGGACCATGGATCTCTTACACACTCACTAGTAAAGGTTTCCATCTGGTACCATGGACCTCTTACACATTCACTACAAAGGTTTCCATCCGGTACCATGGACCTCTTACACATTCACTACAAAGGTTTCCATCCGGGACCATGGACCTCTTACACACTCATTACAAAGGTTTCCATCCGGGACCATGGACCTCTTACACACTCATTACAAAGGTTTCCATCCAGGACCATGGAACTCTTACACACTTACTACAAAGGTTACCATCCAGGACCATGGACCTCTTACACACTCACTACAAAGGTTTCCATCGGGGACCATGGATCTCTTACACACTCACTACAAAGGTTTCCATCTGGTACCATGGACCTCTTACACATTCACTACAAAGGTTTCCATCTGGTACCATGGACCTCTTACACATTCACTACAAAGGTTTCCATCCGGGACCATGGACCTCTTACACATTCACTACAAAGGTTTCCATCTGGGACGATGAACCTCTTACACATTCACTACAATGGTTTCCATCTGGGACCATGGACCTCTTACACATTCACTACAAAGGTTTCCACCCTGGACCATGAACCTCTTACACACTCACTACAAAGGTTTCCATCCGGTACCATGGACCTCTTACACATTCACTACAAAGGTTTCCATCCGGGACCATGGACCTCTTACACACTCATTACAAAGGTTTCCATCCGGGACCATGGACCTCTTACACACTCATTACAAAGGTTTCCATCCAGGACCATGGAACTCTTACACACTTACTACAAAGGTTACCATCCAGGACCATGGACCTCTTACACACTCACTACAAAGGTTTCCATCCGGGACCATGGACCTCTTACACACTCACTAGAAAGGTTTCCATCCGGGACCATGGACCTCTTATACATTCACTACAAAGATTTGCATCCGGGACCATGGACCTCTTACACACTCACTACAAAGGTATCCGATGATCAGGCAAATCTCTGGGGGTCACTTACTAAGTCACAGTAATTATTGGTAAAATCATAAGAAGTTGCAAAGGTTTATCATCAGACTCACCCATTCATATATTAATCCAAATGCTTATAAAGCATACCAGAAACATTCACTGGGGGCGACGAAGTTGTGGACACATTTGCTATCGCAGCTGCTAACATGGTAGCAGCTGTGATAGCTGTGATATGGCGTCACGCCTCCTGCGTACATTACTGAGCGGAACTGCGTTCAAGGAAGTAGCATTGGATAATCTGCGATCCCATCGGGTGGCTAAGTGACCCATTGGTTCACACAAGCTGGCTGCCAAAGATGCACAAAAGAGACCAAGAAATCTCTGTCAGCCTGATGGAAATCCTGGCCTCTTCACTCCCTCCCAACGGTGGCAACACACCTCCATTTTGGGAAAAGGAGGCTGTCGCAGCTCCTTCCACCAGAAATGGCAGCAGACACTCAATCGCTGACAGTCTGCTTGCGGGATTGCAGACCCATTCTGCACATACGCAGAAAGGGTTCTGCACATGCACATATTCCCAATAATTGGGAATCTACGGTCAGCGCTAATTCAGGCCCAATATACGTCTGTCATCCATGTGTGTCCCAATTTTAAAAACTGAACTGTTATTCTTGATTCACATGAGCCTTACATGCCAAAATACCCCATTCACATATTGATCCATAAACTTGACCCCTGCACCCACTAAACCTCTGACATGATCTACATCACCCACTAACCCTCCAACATACTCTAAATTACCAACATGATCTATATCACCCACTAACCCTCCACCATGATCTATATCACCAACTAACCCTCCAACATTATCTATATCACCCACTAACCCTCCAACATGATCTATATCACCCACTAACCCTCCAACATGATCTATATCTCCCACTAACCCTCCAACATGATCTATATCACCCACTAACCCTCCAACATGGTCTAAATCTCCCACTAACCCTCCAACATGATCTATATCACCCACTAACCTCCAACATGGTCTATATCACCCACTGACCCTCCAACATGATCTATATCACCCACTGACCCTAAAATGATCTATATCACCCACTAACCCTCCAACATGATTTATAACACCCACTAACCCTCCAACATGATTTATATCACCCACTAACCCTCCAACATGATCTATATCTCCCACTAACCCTCCAACATGATCTATATCACCAAGGAACCCTCCAACATAATCTATAGCACCCAATAATCCTCCAACATAATCTATATCACCCACTTACCATCCAACATGATCTATATCACCCACTAACCCTCCAACATGCTCTATATCACCCACTAACCCTCCAACATGCTCTATATCACCCACTTACCCTCCAACATGCTCTATATCACCCACTTACCCTCCAACATGATCTACATCACCAACTAACCCTCCCACATGTTCTATATCACCCAGTTACCCTCCAACATGCTCTATGTCACCCCCTAACCCTGCAACATGTTCTTTATCTGGGGGGGCAGACAGACAGGAGTCACAGAGGAGAGAGTGAGTGAGTGAGTAGCATAGAGTGGTGGGTCAGGATGAGTCCTGCAGCCATTCTATCTACAGTACTAACCTTCCAACATGATCCCTTCACATGTTAATACTCCAGTATGTTCAATTCTTGCCACTGAACCACCAACTTGACGCCTTCTAGTCATTGACCCTCCAACATTATTTCTTAAATCATCAGTTCCTCTATTTTGATCTTTTTCCCCATCTTACCAGCCCTGTCACCTAGTGAGCCTCTAACTTGAACCTAACATTGACCTTTCAGCATGACCTTGACAAAAGCATGTAGGGAGTAATTATAAGGCGAGAAACTGCATGAGGGTAGTATGTATATTTACTAATGAAGGACCGAGTTGGTAGGGTCTAAATAATGTGAGGGATCACATGGGTGCAACTTCATCAAGGCCTTTCTTCACTAATCCTAACCCACCTCATGCTCTTTCCTCCCTATCTTCCCCTTCTGTGTCACGCCTGCCTGTCTGCCTCTCCCCTTCTGTGTCACGCCTGCCTGTCTGCCTCTCCCCTTCTGTGTCACGCCTGCCTGTCTGCCCCTCCCCTTCTGTGTCACGCCTGTCTGCCTCTCCCTTAATGTGTCACGCCTGCCTGTCTGCCCCTCCCCTTCTGTGTCACGCCTGTCTGCCTCTCCCCTAATGTGTCACGCCTGCCTGTCTGCCCCTCCCCTTCTGTGTCACGCCTGTCTGCCTCTCCCCTTCTGTGTCACGCCTGTCTGTCTGCCCCTCCCCTTCTGTGTCACGCCTGTCTGTCTGCCCCTCCCCTTCTGTGTCACGCCTATCTGTCTGCCCCTCCCCTTCTGTGTCACGCTTGTCTGTCTGCCCCTCCCCTTCTGTGTCACCCATCTGTCTGCCCCTCCCCTTCTGTGTCACCCATCTGTCTGCCTCTCCCCTTCTGTGTCACGCCTGTCTGTCTGCCCCTCCCCTTCTGTGTCACGCCTGTCTGTCTTCCCTCCCCTTCTGTGTCACGCCTGTCTGTCTGCCCCTCCCCTTCTGTGTCACTCCCGTCTGTCTGCCCCTCCCCTTCTGTGTCACTCCCGTCTGTCTGCCCCTCCCCTTCTGTGTCACGCCTGTCTGTCTTCCCTCCCCTTCTGTGTCACGCCTGTCTGTCTGCCCCTCCCCTTCTGTGTCACGCCTGTCTGTCTGCCCCTCCCCTTCTGTGTCACGCCTGTCTGCCCCTCCCCTTCTGTGTCACTCCCGTCTGTCTGCCCCTCCCCTTAGAATGTAAGCTCTCACGAGCAGGGACCTCTTCCCCCATGTGCTTCTCTATACATTTTCTTCTACTCCTTACTCCCCATTATGGCACCTAACACGTCTCTGCCAACTCCCGGCTGCTTATTGTGAGTGTAATAATCACTATTGCAGCAATGTATATAAATCGTGTCCTTGTCCTGCACTGTAATGTACTGTAATGTACTGTAAGTTACTGGTTTCTTGTTCACCTATTAGTTCTATGTACTATGTAAGGCGCTGCGCAACACTTGTGGCGCCATATAAATAAAGGATAATAATAATAATAACTAACCAATGCTGTGACCTGAGCACAAAGACAGCAAACACAGAATCATGTCTTTAATGTTCTCCTATTTTTGGATGTATGGCATAGAATGCTGATCCTATATTGTGTATGATTAATAGCAGTGATTACGATTTATGTAATTATTATAATGTTAGGACTTTTATAGGCCTGATGGACAGCGATGATAGATAAGGAGGCAGACTGACCGAGATAGACATTATTAGTACATAGACACAGTGACCCAGAGACTCCTCCACTCACCTGCCTCACTTCTTTCATTCTCAGGCAGCTCAGCCACTAAACAGCGAAACCACGGCGTGTCCCCAAATCCATCTCTGTGTAGTTCTGTGGTAAAGAGAGAACCGGTCATATTTCCATCTCAATATCACATTCTCTGTCACTGGTTACATCCTCCCCATTCTCCTATGGGCTTCTAATCGTAAGGAGATGTGAGAGGGATCCAATCAGATCCCTCCCAGCACCCCCTGCAGCGTGCGCGTCCTTTTGCGCATACACAGGAGGACGCCAGAGAGACTTCTGGGTCATAGAGTCGGAAGTCCCTCACTCGCAAAGGACAACTCTTCTCCAGAGAGCTGTCCTTTGCGTTTCTCTTCATGCATACCGACGTAATTAACGCCGGCATGCACGCGAATGGTGGCGGATGCATCGCATGCAAATTGCTATGGGTCATGCATCCCGCTCTCGGTCACCGAGCCCCTAATCCTGGGCCGCCCTTTTGTATGATGTATAAATCCAGAGTCTCCTGCTGGCCATTATATTGTACGAGTACAGGCAACACCCCGCATGGAATGACCCTCTCCCCAGTATATGGTGTAAACAGCATTGAAGTTTTATTTCATTTGACATTTATAAAATGACGTTTGTACTCTTGCTGTGACATAACAGAGACTGCTGATCCTGTGTCCAGCTCCATTTCAATAGTTTGTCCATTTACTCACGGAGTGACCCAAATTGCTCGTATGTCGCCACCTTTTACTGCAAACGCTTCCAAGCTGCCCAGATCATTGTCACTGTCTGAGTCCTCCTTGTGGTCTCAGGGTGATATTCCTGCGACTGGCAAACCCGTCTAATATGCCCTTTTATGTCACATTTCCTACACAGGTCATGTTCTCTGGGTGACTGTGTACCTGCAGCACAGCGGTAGCGTACATCTAACGGGGCGCCATGTGCGTGCCAAGGTGTTGTTGGTGCCACCATTTTGTGAGCTTGAGATGCTGACTTCCCTCCTATCTGCGATTCCATAACATCCTCAGCTGCAGCTCCTATAGACAGCGTCACCTGTACTGCGCGTTTACACGTCAGATCTGTCTCTGTTAATAAAGGTTATTGTACAATCTCGCTAGAGATCTCACACCGGACGGTCTCTCAGGGCATCATTCAGGCCATCTCCAAACTGACAGAACTCCGATGGTCTTTTTAGTTCTGCCACATACGCAGCCACTGTCTCCCCGTCCTCCAGGTTCTGTTTATGGAACCTGAACCATTCTGCTATCAGGAGAGGCTCTGGGGACAGACGCTCTTGTAAAATCAGCCTTCTCCCCCTGCGTCCTGAAGTTACGCAACTGCGCCCTGAGATCTCCTTACCTTCCTCCGTTAGCTTTATAAAATGTGTTATTTTCTCATATTCAGCCAATTCCTGTAAATAAAGATGTGAAGTTAATATCTCTTTATTAGCTGATTAACAATCAAAAGCATTATCAGTGTATACTCAGTATTATTATACAGAGCTGTGTGATCATTATCAGTGTATACTCAGTATTATTATACAGAGCGGTGTGATCATTATCAGTGTATACTCAGTATTATTATACAGAGCGGTATGACCATTATCAGTGTATACTCAGTATTATTATACAGAGCTGTGTGATCATTATCAGTGTATACTCAGTATTATTATACAGAGCGGTGTGACCATTATCAGTGTATACTCAGTATTATTATACATAGCAGTGTGACCATTATCAGTGTATACTCAGTATTATTATACAGAGCAGTGTGACCATTATCAGTGTATACACAGTATTATTATACAGAGCGGTGTGACCATTATCAGTGTATACTCAGTATTATTATACAGAGCGGTGTGACCATTATCAGTGTATACTCAGTATTATTATACAGAGCAGTGTGATCATTATCAGTGTATACTCAGTATTATTATACAGAGCGGTGTGATCATTATCAGTGTATACTCAGTATTATTATACAGAGCAGTGTGATCATTATCAGTGTATACTCAGTATTATTATACAGAGCAGTGTGATCATTATCAGTGTATACTCAGTATTATTATACAGAGCAGTGTGATCATTATCAGTGTATACTCAGTATTATTATACATAGCAGTGTGACCATTATCAGTGTATACTCAGTATTATTATACAGATCGGTGTGACCATTATCAGTGTATACTCAGTATTATTATACAGAGCGGTGTGACCATTATCAGTGTATACTCAGTATTATTATACAGAGCGGTGTGACCATTATCAGTGTATACTCAGTATTATTATACAGAGCGGTGTGATCATTATCAGTGTATAGTCAGTATTATTATACAGAGCAGTGTGACCATTATCAGTGTATACTCAGTATTATTATACAGAGCAGTGTGACCATTATCAGTGTATACTCAGTATTATTATACAGGGCAGTGTGACCATTATCAGCGTATACTCAGTATTATTATACAGAGCGGTGTGACCATTATCAGCGTATACTCAGTATTATTATACAGAGCAGTGTGACCATTATCACTGTATACTCAGTATTATTATACAGAAAGGTGTGACCATTATCAGCGTATACTCAGTATTATTATACAGAGCGGTGTGATCATTATCAGTGTATACTCAGTATTATTATACAGAGCAGTGTGACCATTATCACTGTATACTCAGTATTATTATACAGAGCGGTGTGATCATTATCAGTGTATACTCAGTATTATTATACAGAGCAGTGTGACCATTATCAGCGTATACTCAGTATTATTATACAGAGCGGTGTGACCATTATCAGTGTATACTCAGTATTATTATACAGAGCAGTGTGACCATTATCAGTGTATATATCAGTGTATACTCAGTATTATTATACAGAGCGGTGTAGCCATTATCAGTGTATACTCAGTATTATTATACAGAGCGGTGTGACCATTATCAGCGTATACTCAGTATTATTATACAGAGCGGTGTGACCATTATCAGTGTATACTCAGTATTATTATACAGAGCTGTGTGACCATTATCAGTATATAGTCAGTATTATTATACAGAGCAGTGTGACCATTATCAGTGTATACTCAGTATTATTATACAGAGCTGTGTGACCATTATCAGTGTATACTCAGTATTATTATACAGAGCGGTGTGACCATTATCAGTGTATACTCAGTATTATTATACAGAGCGGTGTGACCATTATCAGCGTATACTCAGTATTATTATACAGAGCAGTGTGACCATTATCAGTGTATACTCAGTATTATTATACAGAGCAGTGTGACCATTATCAGTGTATACTCAGTATTATTATACAGAGCGGTGTGACCATTATCAGTGTATACTCAGTATTATTATACAGAGCTGTGTGACCATTATCAGTGTATACTCAGTATTATTATACAGAGCGGTGTGACCATTATCAGTGTATACTCAGTATTATTATACAGAGCAGTGTGACCATTATCAGTGTATACTCAGTATTATTATACAGAGCGGTGTGACCATTATCAGTGTATAGTCAGTATTATTATACAGAGCGGTGTGACCATTATCAGTGTATACTCAGTATTATTATACAGAGCAGTGTGACCATTATCAGTGTATACTCAGTATTATTATACAGAGCGGTGTGACCATTATCAGTGTATAGTCAGTATTATTATACAGAGCGCTGTGACCATTATCAGTGTATACTCAGTATTATTATACAGAGCGGTGTGATCATTATCAGTGTATACTCAGTATTATTATACAGAGCGGTGTGACCATTATCAGTGTATAGTCAGTATTATTATACAGAGCGCTGTGACCATTATCAGCGTATATTCAGTATTATTATACAGAGGGTGTGACCATTATCAGTGTATACTCAGTATTATTATACAGAGGGTGTGACCATTATCAGTGTATACTCAGTATTATTATACAGAGCGGTGTGATCATTATCAGTGTATACTCAGTATTATTATACAGAGCAGTGTGACCATTATCAGTCTATACTCAGTATTATTATACAGAGCAGTGTGACCATTATCAGTGTATACTCAGTATTATTATACAGAGGGTGTGACCATTATCAGTGTATACTCAGTATTATTATACAGAGCGGTGTGATCATTATCAGTGTATACTCAGTATTATTATACAGAGCGGTGTGACCATTATCAGTGTATAGTCAGTATTATTATACAGAGCGGTGTGACCATTATCAGTGTATACTCAGTATTATTATACAGAGCAGTGTGACCATTATCAGTGTATACTCAGTATTATTATACAGAGCGGTGTGACCATTATCAGTGTATACTCAGTATTATTATACAGAGCGGTGTGACCATTATCAGTGTATACTCAGTATTATTATACAGAGCAGTGTGACCATTATCAGTGTATACTCAGTATTATTATACAGAGCAGTGTGACCATTATCAGTGTATACTCAGTATTATTATACAGAGCAGTGTGACCATTATCAGTGTATACTCAGTATTATTATACAGAGCAGTGTGACCATTATCAGTGTATACTCAGTATTATTATACAGAGCGGTGTGACCATTATCAGTGTATAATCAGTATTATTATACAGAGCGGTGTGACCATTATCAGCGTATACTCAGTATTATTATACAGAGCAGTGTGACCATTATCAGTGTATACTCAGTATTATTATACAGAGCAGTGTGACCATTATCAGTGTATACTCAGTATTATTATACAGAGCTGTGTGACCATTATCAGTGTATACTCAGTATTATTATACAGAGCAGTGTGACCATTATCAGCGTATACTCAGTATTATTATACAGAGCGGTGTGACCATTATCAGTGTATACTCAGTATTATTATACAGAGCAGTGTGACCATTATCAGTGTATACTCAGTATTATTATACAGAGGGTGTGACCATTATCAGTATATACTCAGTATTATTATACAGAGCAGTGTGACCATTATCAGTGTATACTCAGTATTATTATACAGTGCAGTGTGATCATTATCAGTGTATACTCAGTATTATTATACAGTGCAGTGTGATCATTATCAGTGTATACTCAGTATTATTATACAGAGCAGTGTGACCATTATCAGCGTATACTCAGTATTATTATACAGAGCGGTGTGACCATTATCAGTGTATACTCAGTATTATTATACAGAGCGGTGTGACCATTATCAGTGTATACTCAGTATTATTATACAGAGCGGTGTGACCATTATCAGTGTATACTCAGTATTATTATACAGAGCGGTGTGACCATTATCAGTGTATACTCAGTATTATTATACAGAGCAGTGTGACCATTATCAGTGTATACTCAGTATTATTATACAGAGCGGTGTGATCATTATCAGTGTATACTCAGTATTATTATACAGAGCGGTGTGATCATTATCAGTATATAGTCAGTATTATTATACAGAGCGGTGTGACCATTATCAGTGTATACTCAGTATTATTATACAGAGCGGTGTGACCATTATCAGTGTATAATCAGTATTATTATACAGAGCGGTGTGACCATTATCAGTGTATACTCAGTATTATTATACAGAGCGGTGTGACCATTATCAGTGTATACTCAGTATTATTATACAGAGCAGTGTGACCATTATCAGTGTATACTCAGTATTATTATACAGAGCGGTGTGATCATTATCAGTGTATACTCAGTATTATTATACAGAGCAGTGTGACCATTATCAGTGTATATTCAGTATTATTATACAGAGCGGTGTGACCATTATCAGTGTATATTCAGTATTATTATACAGAGCGGTGTGACCATTATCAGTGTATACTCAGTATTATTATACAGAGCAGTGTGATCAATATCAGTGTATACTCAGTATTATTATACAGAGGGTGTGACCATTATCAGTGTATACTCAGTATTATTATACAGAGCAGTGTGATCATTATCAGTGTATACTCAGTATTATTATACAGAGCAGTGTGATCATTATCAGTGTATATTCAGTATTATTATACAGAGCGGTGTGACCATTATCAGTGTATACTCAGTATTATTATACAGAGCAGTGTGATCATTATCAGTGTATACTCAGTATTATTATACAGAGCAGTGTGATCATTATCAGTGTATATTCAGTATTATTATACAGAGCGGTGTGACCATTATCAGTGTATACTCAGTATTATTATACAGAGCGGTGTGATCATTATCAGTGTATACTCAGTATTATTATACAGAGCAGTGTGACCATTATCAGTGTATATTCAGTATTATTATACAGTGCAGTGTGATCATTATCAGTGTATATTCAGTATTATTATACAGTGCAGTGTGATCATTATCAGTGTATATTCAGTATTATTATACAGAGCAGTGTGACCATTATCAGTGTATACTCAGTATTATTATACAGAGCAGTGTGACCATTATCAGTGTATACTCAGTATTATTATACAGAGCAGTGTGACCATTATCAGTGTATATTCAGTATTATTATACAGTGCAGTGTGATCATTATCAGTGTATACTCAGTATTATTATACAGAGCAGTGTGACCATTATCAGTGTATACTCAGTATTATTATACAGAGCGGTGTGACCATTATCAGTGTATACTCAGTATTATTATACATGAAATTGGTTTCCGTACCCGGATCATCCTCATGATTTGCGGACTGTCTGTGGGCTGTGCCAGGCGGATATTATAGTCCATCTTCTGATGAGCTGTTTCTATGAGAGATGAGACATATTAATATAGATTTAAATTTCAAAGAAAAAAAATGTATCATTAGATCTCTAATCGGGTTGGGTACAGGATGCTGGCAGTCGGGGAGGCTGGCAGTCGGGGAGGCTGGCGGTGGGGAGGCTGGAGGTGGGGAGGCTGGCAGTGGGGAGGTTGGCAGTCAGAATACCGGGGCTGGGATCCCAAAAGGGTTTACATACCGACACTTGTTAGTCCATATGCTAACCCTCCCCCTCTCCCTAACCCTAACCCTCCCTCTTTGGTGCCTAACCCTAACCCCCAAATCTAACCATCTCCTATCCCCCGATACTTACACCCCACTTAAATCGATGCAGAGCCGGATACAGGGGTTGGGTCAGTAAGCTCAGTCATCACAGAATTATTTGCCCCCCCTGATTTCTGCTTATGGATCATGAGCTTTCCAGATAAGAGAGCCAATGCAACATAATGTGACCTGGGGGCACTACAATGGTGCAAAATGTGACCTGGGGGCACTACAATGGTGCAAAATGTGACCTGGGGGCACTACAATGGTGCAAAATGTGACCTGGGGGCACTACAATGGTGCAAAATGTGACCTGGGGGCACTACAATGGTGCAAAAGTGACCTGGGGGCACTACAGTGGTGCAAAATGTGACCTGGGGGCAATACAATGGTGCAAAATGTGACCTGGGGGCAATACAATGGTGCAAAATGTGACCTGGGGGCACTACAATGGTGCAAAATGTGACCTGGGGGCAATACAATGGTGCAAAATGTGACCTGGGGGCACTACAGTGGGGCAAAATGTGACCTGGGGGCACTACAATGGTGCAAAATGTGACCTGGGGCAATACAATGGTGCAAAATGTGACCTGGGGGCAATACAATGGTGCAAAATGTGACCTGGGGGCACTACAGTGGTGCAAAATGTGACCTGGGGGCACTACAATGGTGCAAAATGTGACCTGGGGGCACTACAATGGTGCAAAAGTGACCTGGGGGCAATACAATGGTGCAAAATGTGACCTGGGGGCACTACAGTGGTGCAAAATGTGACCTGGGGGCACTACAATGTAACATAAACTAGGGAACAATTATGCCTAAAATGAACATAAGCTGTGGGGAGGTGCAGGTGCCCCTTACAAATGTTGCTAAATAGCCAACAAAGTTCTAGTAACATCATACTTGCTGACTCTCTCTGAAATATTAACAATGTTCCTGACTCCCTAAAGCAGGGATGGGGAACCTCAGGCCCGGGGTCCGTATAAGGCCCCCAGAATCATTTGGTCTGGCCCTCTGAACTTCTTTCTGTTAGCCTCATCTGGATAGCTGGGTGCCTATAATGTCCCCCTGCAGCCAGAATCTATGCAGCAGTGCCACCTGGAACAGTCACACTGCTGCCCTGACAGCTCCCCGGAGCATCCTCAGGATGCTCCAGGCATTGCTGTAATCACTGGCGATTGTGGCTCCATCCCCGTGTGACATCACACAGAGGGGGTGTGGCCTGCACTGGGCCCACGAATAATGTTATATATATCAAAATGGCCCTCGGCAGAAAAAAGGTTCCCCACCCCTGCCCTAAAGAGTCTAGGGGGTAAATTTACTAAGCTGAGAGCTTGGCCATTTTTTCCCACTGTCAAAATTACTAATGTCAAACTCGGGAGAAAGATTTCCTTTGCTACGGAAAAATACTGGAGAGTTAGCAAACTCAATTCACCATCGCAAAACTCGAGAACCTTTTCACTGGTGAAGATAGGATTCTGGAATTTACCAAGCAGAGAGTTTCTAAACTCTCATGAAAAGTGAAAACTCTCCTATAAAAACTTGTGAAATAAATACACCTGCCTGTTATCTGCGAGTTTGGCAGAAACATACAGAGATCGCTGTGATCCATGTAAGTTTCTGCCTGTAAATATAGAAAATAATTTTAAATATCCAAAACAAAATGACATAGGGTCCCCCCCTAAAGCTTAACCAGCCCCAGGTTTGCCAGCCTGTCCTGGTTTCTAACATAACGGGGAACAAAATGTGTAGGGTTCCCCGTCATTTAGAAACCAACACCAGGCTGCAGGGACAGTCCTGATTTTAAATATAGGGGGGGGGGAATGACTCCATGGATTACTGCGGAGACCAGCGCCAGGATATAGGTGAGCATGAAATCTTTTTTGCAGGGCCAGTCAACACGGATTCTACTGGAGAAGAGGACAGAAACATCTGGTATAGGTAAGTATGTGTGAATGGGTACGTGTGTGTAATAAAGTTATACTTTGCACGGTGTGTGTGTTTTGTGTATTTAACTATTTATTTTACAGTGGGGGTACAGGTGCCTCCCGTCTGCTGGCACTTGTAGTTCCACAAGTGCCAAAGGGCAGCATGCTGGCACCTGTAGTTCCACTGTAAAATACAATATTTAAATTATATTTCCCCACTTTATTAACCCCATACCCAATGCTCCAGCGGTGCAGAGAAGAGCCCCAGGTTTCAGACCAAGCCTGGGGTTAAGGGAGAGGGGGGACACCTTTTTTGGGGGGTCCCCACCTCCCCTGAGATCCTTGGCTTGGCCTGACCGGCTTGGGCTGCTGATGCTTTGGACCTGGAGCACGGTAAAAGGGCCGTTTTGGGTCTGGTGCTGGTTTTAAATATAGGGGAGACCCTACGTAATCCCCCCCCCCTATATATAAAATCAGGACTGTCCCTGCAGCCTGGTGTTGGTTTCTAAATTACGGGAGAACCACACACATTTTGTTCCCCGTAATCTTAGAAACCAGGACAGGCTGGCAAGCCTGGGGCTGGTTAAGATTTAGTGGGGGGGCTATGTCATTTTTTTTTTTTTTAACCAGTTTTTTTACAGTTACAAGTACAACACAAGCAGCCTTCACATATCTCACTGATCTATCTCACTGATATGTGCAGGCTGCTAGCTCAGCAGAGTGTTGCAGAGAGAAGACACAGCAATCTCAGGTGAGTCATCTCCTGCAAAACCTGTTATCCGGGGGAGAAATCTCGTTCTGCTTCACCGTCGGACGTCTCACTCTCAGCTAAACTCACTTCTTGGTAAATTTGAGAGTCTCAGGAGCTTCAAATCACCCGAGTTTAGGTGACGCTAATCGAGTTGAAAAAGAAGCAGACTCTCCCAGACTCGATTCTTAGTAAATGTATCCCTAGTAATCTCCCTGATTGCACCTTTCCCCCATTATGTAGCTGTTTATATACTGTATATATAATAGGGATCACAAAATACGTGCTATAGAGCGTTTTTACATGCTACAGGCATTTGTGGACCTGGTTCTTAAAACAGCGGGTCCCGCAGGACGTGCTCTGCTGTGTGAGCTGCAGCAGCCGAACGGAGCCCGGCAGCGTGTCCCCAGCCAATGGCGGCCTGGCAGCAGCGTGTCCCCAGCCAATGGCGGCCTGGCAGCAGCGTGTCCCCAGCCACTCGTGAACTGGCAGCGAGCCCTGATACCTCCTGTTTCCCTCCTTGCCCACCAGCGCGCTCTCCCCGAGTCTGTCACAGTCTGCACTGCATTGGTCATCTCTTCCTTGGCTGCACTCTACCCCAACTACCTACCCCCAGCACTGTCCCAACTGCTTCCTGCCCTCACACCCCCCCCATTTTATGAGAAGTACCCACATTTTTTAGAGTGAGGGGTCCCAAGGACCCACAAATGTTTTTGCTCAGTGCAATCACTGACATAGATATATATATATATTATATACACATTTATACATTCAAATTGGATCATTAGTGTAATTTCCCTGCATAGTTATATGGCACAATGGGCGTGATTCAGAGATGCTCGCAAAAAGCGAGCGCTTGCTCTGAATCAGGGCGGGCGCAGTTTTTTTTAGGAGCGGTCTCCCTGCCGCTCGCATAGCTGTGGGTGACCACCCACAGCTATAGCGAGCGGCCATGATGATGGTCATGATGGTCAAGACCATCGTGACCATCGGGCTTGCGACGAGACCCTTGTGGTAGGGTCTCATGGCTGCAAGCCCCAGAGAGCTTCTGGCTCAAATAGAACCGGAAGCTTTCTCACTGACATCACTGGTGATGTCAGTGGGGCCACCCACAAACGGCAGGCGTTCGCTTGGGAATGCCTCCATTTGTGAAGCCACCCCCCCGGCCACGCCTACAAAATGGGGCAAGCTGTCGATCAACATCGACAGCCGCCCCTTTTGTAGTGAGTCCTGGAGCGAGCGCACACACCACGCGTGTGCACTGGGCCACCATTGACCCGCTTGCGAGCGGGTCTGAATCAGGCCCTATGATCCCTATGGCTACAGGCGTTTTCTGAAAAGTATCAGTGTGTTTTTTTGTCAACCGGTAGATCTTACTGAGTAGTGATGGGAAATTAGTTCATTTTGGTGATTAGGTCATTATGATCTAGTTCACTCAAAAGATCAGTTCATTTAGGTCATTACATTACTGGCTCTGATACGCTGCTGAGAGAAGTGATTGGAAACAGAACTGGTCTATTACACATACAGTATGGCATTTCTACTAGATGATTCTTGTTCCAATGATCAGATATGTTTAATATGTCTGATCTTTTAATATTTTAAAAAAAAAGCAATCACTTATACAGCAAAGTAGTAGTGATAGGTGTAGCTCTGCAATGTTCATTATTTTTGAGAGAGACCCAAATTAAGAATATTGTCACCTGTCACTTTTTCTTGCTATTAGAGCATAGTAATTGGGAAGAAAAAACAGTAATTGTAAAAATCCCATACTGTACCTTTATCCCATCTTATTTTTAATTGCACCCATTAATTTCACTGAATGCACACCTGGGCTAGATTAAAAATGGGGTTGATGGGACTACACAGCTCCAGGCCTTCATATAAACATAGGCCCATCATCATTACAGCATTATGGTACCCAGCTGCCTCGCTGGCACACAGTCGGCTATAAATCATAAGTATTCTAATGGCATTTCTGTTTTCCTCTCAAAAATATAACATTTTTCTATTTTTCAGTATTTAGGGAGATAATGGGTGGGATAGTGTAGGGGTTGTATATGCAAGCTTCTATCATTTATTTAGCACTAGTCTATAAAATGACAGAAGCTGATTGGTTGCTATGGGCAACTTTCATTTGATCTTTCTTGAAGGTTTGATACATCTCCTCCTATGTCTTGTGGAATAAACAAAACTACAGTATATAGCATGCAGCACTCAGCACTTGATCTGATGGGGAATGTATCATGTGACTTGTGAGCTACATGATCCACTCACTGGCCTAAACGAACTACTGACCTATATACCAGGAGAATAATGACTCATGAGCTCTACAGAATCCTCTCAATGTCTGATCATAGCAGTGCCACCTGTGGTCATTTAGCAGTACTGACTCATGATGAATGTATGAGGGAGCTGATAGGGAATGTATCATATGACTTACATGAGTCACTGACCTAATCGAACTACTGAACTAGATGCCTGGAGAATGACTCCATGAGTCATCATGACAATCTAGTTCAATCAGCTGCACATAGCCCTCACAAAGTCTGAGCATAGCAGTGCCACCTGTGGTCTTTTAGCAGTACTGACTCATGCCTAATGGAGCTGCTGTGCTCTCTTTGCCAGAGCTGTGATCTAAGTGAACTAGTTCATTTTGAACTGATCATATGTGAACTACCCATCACTATTACTGATTGCTTTGAGGCTCATTACCATATGGATGTAAGTCAGTTCTATGACACGCCTCTCACATGTAATAGTACATGCCCACTTTACCACAGTGCTCATAGGTGTTGCTTTCAAAATCTCCCTGAAATGCTTTTTGAAAAGTAGGTAAGTATGTGATACATCCCTGACTGTAAATATTTAACCATTTGGACCACTTACTGTACTTACACACATGGTCAGGGCCGCCATCAGGGGGGGTAGAGAAAGGAGGACCCAGGTGCAGCGGTGCGGTAGGTAGAATTGGCATGATTATGGTGACCGTGACGGCTGCGAGGTGGAGCTCGCGGACTGACAACCGATCAGGAGCCTCCGCTCTTGATTGGCTGCCAGTCTGTGATGTGATTTGCTCACAGCGGCGCTATCTTTGAAATGCCGCTGCCGGTACAGCACGGAGCTGCTGCACTACTGCCAGAGCCACCCAGACCCCTCTCTGCTCTCTTTCCATATTTCTCTCGGCGCTGATTCAGGCAGGCAGGCTGACATATAAACCACATAGCCATGTGCTCTCTCCAGTCCAGCCAGCCTTCCCTGTCCCCCTCCTAGTCAGGCCAGCCCTCTATGTCCCCCTCCTAGCCCAGCCAGCCTTCCCTGTCCCCCCCCCTCCTAGCCCAGCCAGCCTTCCCTGTCCACCCCCCTCCTAGTCCAGCCAGCCTTCCCTGTCCCCCTTCTAGTCCAGCCAGCCTTCCCTGTCCCCCTCCTAGTCCAGCCAGCCTTCCCTGTCCCCCTCCTAGTCCAGCCAGCCTTCCCTGTCCCCCTCCTAGTCCAGCCAGCCTTCCCTGTCCCCCTCCTAGTCCAGCCAGCCTTCCCTGTTTCCCTCCTAGTCCAGCCAGCCTTCCCTGTCCCCTCCTAGTCCAGCCAGCCTTCCCTGTCCCCCTCCTAATCAGGCCAGCCCTTTATGTCCCCACTCCTAGTCCAGCCAGCCTTCCATGTCCCCACTCCTAGTCCAGACAGCCTTCCCTGTCCCCCTCCTAGTCCTGCCAGCCTTTCCTGTCCCCCTCCTAGTCAGGCCAGCCCTCTATGTCCCCCTCTTATTCCAGCCAGCCTTCCCTGTTCCCCCCTCCTAGTCCAGCCAGCCTTCCCTGTCCCCCCTCCTAGTCCAGCCAGCCTTCCCTGTCCCCCCCTTAGTCCAGCCAGCCTTCCCTGTCCCTCCTTAGTCCAGCCAGCCTTCCCTGTCCCCCCCTTAGTCCAGCCAGCCTTCCCTGTCCCCCCTCCTAGTCCAGCCAGCCTTTCCTGTCCCCCCTCCTAGTCCAGCCAGCCTTCCCTGTCCCCCTCTTAGTCCAGCCAGCCTTCCCTGTCCCTCCTTAGTCCAGCCAGCCTTCCCTGTCCCCCCTTAGTCCAGCCAGCCTTCCCTGTCCCCCCCCTAGTCCAGCCAGCCTTCCCTGTCCCCCCCTTAGTCCAGCCAGCCTTCCCTGTCCCTCCTTAGTCCATCCAGCCTTCCCTGTCCCCCCTTAGTCCAGCCAGCCTTCCCTGTCCCCCCTTAGTCCAGCCAGCCTTCCCTGTCCCCCCCTTAGTCCAGCCAGCCTTCCCTGTCCCCCCTTTGCATTGGCTCCGGACAGAGGGACTTTCAGGTGTAACACCCAGAAGCACCTTTGGCGACCTTCTGCGCATACTCAGAAGGCCGCGGTCCACTGGGGATGATGGGAGGGATCTGATCGGATCCCTACCAAGTGGGAGCATCCTAATAAGAAGCCCATAGGCTGCTATTGGGTAACGCCACTGATGGTGCATTTCTGCAATCTAGTCAGAGTTGTTCCCATACAGAACTCTGTACTGTCAGTGCGGCTCCCTTAGCTCTACGTACCCGTGACAGACACAGCTGTTGTGGTTTCACTGTAAGTTCTCAATCTGCCTATTGCAATTATTGGCAGGATAGTGCAGGCATGTGCGTAATTACTATGGGTGCAAGGGCTGCGGCTGCTATTAATTAATATTAATATATTAATGTTACAGTTAATATTTTTTCCCCTTTTCTGGACTTTAATGAACTGTGCAGCAACCTGATCATATAGAGGGACTGGGCAAAGATTCTCCGATAAGACTAAAAAGGGGGAGTCCTGTCTACAGAGGAGAGTTGAAGAGTCACAGGGGCAGGAGAGAGGAGGAGCGCCATTCTGGATACCTGAGGTGCAGCGGGTCTGGTGATGGAGTGCATTGTGAGGACCATGGTGGGAGCTGTTCCTCCGGTGTGGGTCTGGTGATGGAATGCATCATGAGGACCATGTTGGGAGCTGTTCCTCCGGTGTGTGTCTGGTGATGGAGCGCATTGTGAGGACCATGGTGGGAGCTGTTCCTCCGGTGTGGGTCTGGTGATGGAATGCATCGTGAGGACCATGTTGGGAGCTGTTCCTCCGGTGTGGGTCTGGTGATGGAGCGCATTGTGAGGACCATGGTGGGAGCTGTTCCTCCAGTGTGGGTCTGGTGATGGAATGCATCGTGAGGACCATGTTGGGAGCTGTTCCTCCGGTGTGGGTCTGGTGATGGAGCGCATTGTGAGGACCATGGTGGGAGCTGTTCCTCCGGTGTGGGTCTGGTGATGGAATGCATCGTGAGGACCATGGTGGGAGCTGTTCCTCCGGTGTGGGTCTGGTGATGGAGCGCATTGTGAGGACCATGGTGGGAGCTGTTCCTCCGGTGTGGGTCTGGTGATGGAGCTCATCGTGAGGACCATGGTAGGAGCTGTTCCTCCGGTGTTTTGGTCGGCTTCCGGCTCTGAGTGACAGCGGCCACTCACCGCTACCACAGTGCTACAGCAGGGGGAGCAGCTGAGTTCAGGAAAGAGTCCCAGCACACAGAGAAGCAGGTCGCCATCCCATACAGAAGAATCCCACAGCACTGGCAGTCCTTTCCCCCACATCACCCACAACCTGCGCCTGGAGAAGTTGGTAAATCAGCTCAGCTTACGTCTAACACTGAGCCACAACTAGCACCACACTGAGACACCATAGACTGCAGAGAAACTCAAATCACACCAGGATCAGCAGTTAGACTACACTACTCAGAGCCAGGGGTGTAACTAGGGGTGTGCGAGCAGTGCGGCCGCACATAGGCAAGTTCTAAACTTTATTGTGTTCTGCTGGGAGAACACATCTCAGAACAGGCACTGGAGCCAGAGAAGGGACCAGAGCACCGGAAAAAGATGCCGGGTTACCTGCACACACTGACTCAGGTAAGTGTCACCTGCTATTCACCACTGTGAGGTGGAATTTGATGAATAGCAAAATGTTCTTATCCCCATACTAATGTATCCATACTAATCTACTAATGTGCCCATACTAATGTACTACTGTACCCATACTAATGTACCCATACTACTGTACCCATACTAATGTACTAATACTAATGTATCCATACTAATGTACTAATGTACCCATACTAATGTATTACTGTACCCATACTAATGTACCCATACTACTGTACCCATACTACTGTACTAATGTACTAATACTAATGTACTAATGTACCCATACTAATGTACCCATACTAATGTACTACTGTACCCATACTAATGTACTAATGTACCCATACTAATGTACTAATGTACTAATGTCTTCATACTAATGTACTACTGTACCCATACTAATGTACCCATACTATTGTACTACTGCACCCATACTAATATACTACTGCACCCATACTAATATACTACTGTACCCATACTAATGTACTAATACTAATGTACTAATATACTACTGTACCCATACTAATGTACTAATACTAATGTACTACTGTACCCATATTAATGTACCCATACTAATATACTACTGTACCCATACTAATGTACTCGTACTAATGTACCTATACTAATGTACTAATGTACCCATACTAATGTACCCATACTAATGTACCCATACTACTGTACTAATGTACTAATACTAATGTATCCATACTAATGTACTAATGTACTCATACTAATGTACCCATACTAATGTACTACTGTACCCATACTAATGTACTAATGTACCCATACTAATGTACTAATGTCCCCATACTAATGAACTACTGTACCCATACTAATGTACCCATACTAATATACTACTGTACCCATACTAATGTACTAATGTACCCATACTAATGTACTAATGTACTAATGTCCCCATACTAATGTACTACTGTACCCATACTAATGTACCCATACTACTGTACCCATACTACTGTACTATTGTACCCATACTAATATACTACTGCACCCATACTAATATACTACTGTACCCATACTAATGCAGGGCCGGATTAACAATGGGGCGGGTGGAGCTGCAGCTCCAGGCCCTCCCATGAAAATAGGCCCACACCACCAAGAAGGATCCGCTGGAGACAGGAATAATTTTTTTTTCCTGTTGGAACAAGCGGCCGTCCGATGACCTGCCCTTACAAACCCCACACCCATCAACTACCTGCAGTCCGCACCACCCCCCCCCCCCCATCCGGGAAAACCTAGTCCTGGCTGCCTTGATTATGTATAGAGCGGCGCAGTAGAAGGCTTTGCTTCACAAGCCCTCCCTGCGCCGCGTAGTGTGCCTCAGCTCCTCCTCTTTGCCATGTGATGTCTAGCCACGTGACGTCACATAGGCGCCGCCGCGCCGGGCTCTCGTGGGTGGTTGTCGGAATAAGGAGGAGACGGACCTGACACCAAGAGCACCTGACCTTCCTGTCAGTGCAGTGCCAGTGGGGAGAAGACCCGTGGAAGCCGAAGGTGCAAGCATGGAAGAGGGGTCGAGGCAGAGGAACAGACAAGAGAGAAGAAGGTAAGTGAACTACGGAGGGGGGTGCAGAGTGAGGGGGGGAGGGGAGGAAGCAGAGGGGTGCAGAGAGGGGGGAGGGAATGAACACCATAATGGACACAAAGAGGGATTTATACTAATGGATACAGAGGGAGGAAGGACATAATGCAGACAGATGAGGGGACATAATGATAAACACAGAAGGGGGCATAATAATGGATATGGGTAGGCACATGAAAATGAACACAGGGGGATGGCACATACTAATGGACAGAGGCAGGGCATGATTAACATAGAGGGGGGAACATAATAATGGGGATGGGGGCTATAATAATGGACACGGTGGGGGAAGACATAATAATGGATACAGGGGGGAAAGACATAATAATGCACACAGATGGGGGGCATAATAATGAACACAGGGGACACCCACATAATAATGGATACAGAGGGGGTGCGGCACATACTAATGGACACTGTGGGGGCATAATAAAGAACACGGGGGAACATAATGAACACAGAGGGGGGTGGGGCATACTAATTGACACAGAGGGGGAAGGACATAATAATGCACACAGATAGGGGGACATAATAGACACATAGGGGACATAATAATGGACACAGAGGGGGGAATAATAAATAACAGTAGGGGGACATAATAATGGACACATGGGGTATGGCACATACTAATGTACACAGAGGGGGGAATAATAAATAACAGTAGGGGGACATAATAATGGACACATGGGGTATGGCACATACTAATGGACACTGACCGGAGGCATAATGAAGAACACACGGGGGGCATAATAATGGACACAGAGGGGGGTGGCACATACTAATGGACACAGAAGGGGAATAATAACACAGAGGGGGAACATAATAATGGACACGGGGGGGCATAATAATAGAGACAGAGGGGGGTGGCACATACTAATGGACACAGAAGGGGAATAATAACACAGAGGGGGAACATAATAATGGACACGGGGGGGCATAATAATAGAGACAGAGGGGGTATGGCACACATTAATGGACACAGACTAAGGGCATAATAATGGACACAGGGGGGATGGCACATACTAGTGGACAGAGAGGGGGGGCATAATAATGGACAAAGGGTGAGGGACACAATAATGAACACGGGGGACATAATAATGTACACATGGGGGAAAAAAATAATGGACACAGAGGAGGGGGGAGTACATAATAATGGACACAGGAGGGGTAGCACAACACAGAACATACAGATGAGGGGGCAGCACAACACAGAACATACAGATGAGATGTGAGTGAGGGGTATTTGTGTGTCTGTTGTGTGGTCAGGGAATGATGTGAGTGAGGGGTATTTGTGTGTCTGTTGTGTGGTCAGGGAATTATGTGAGTGAGGGGTATTTGTGTGTCTGTTGTGTGGTCAGGGAATTATGTGAGTGAGGGGTATTTGTGTGTCTGTTGTGTGGTCAGGGAATGATGTGAGTGAGGGGTATTTGTGTGTCTGTTGTGTGGTCAGGGAAGTGTCTGTTGTGTGGTCAGGGAATGATGTGAGTGAGGGGTATTTGTGTGTCTGTTGTGTGGTCAGGGAATGATGTGAGTGAGGGGTATTTGTGTGTCTGTTGTGTGGTCAGGGAATGATGTGAGTGAGGGGTATTTGTGTGTCTGTTGTGTGGTCAGGGAATGATGTGAGTGAGGGGTATTTGTGTGTCTGTTGTGTGGTCAGGGAATGATGTGAGTGAGGGGTATTTGTGTGTCTGTTGTGTGGTCAGGGAATGATGTGAGTGAGGGGTATTTGTGTGTCTGTTGTGTGGTCAGGGAATGATGTGAGTGAGGGGTATTTGTGTGTCTGTTGTGTGGTCAGGGAATGATGTGAGTGAGGGGTATTTGTGTGTCTGTTGTGTGGTCAGGGAATGATGTGAGTGAGGGGTATTTGTGTGTCTGTTGAGTGGTCAGGGAATGATGTGAGTGAGGGGTATTTGTGTGTCTGTTGTGTGGTCAGGGAATGATGTGAGTGAGGGGTATTTGTGTGTCTGTTGTGTGGTCAGGGAATGATGTGAGTGAGGGGTATTTGTGTGTCTGTTGTGTGGTCAGGGAATGATGTGAGTGAGGGGTATTTGTGTGTCTGTTGTGTGGTCAGGGAATGATGTGAGTGAGGGGTATTTGTGTGTCTGTTGTGTGGTCAGGGAATGATGTGAGTGAGGGGTATTTGTGTGTCTGTTGTGTGGTCAGGGAATGATGTGAGTGAGGGGTATTTGTGTGTCTGTTGTGTGGTCAGGGAATGATGTGAGTGAGGGGTATTTGTGTGTCTGTTGTGTGGTCAGGGAATGATGTGAGTGAGGGGTATTTGTGTGTCTGTTGTGTGGTCAGGGAATGATGTGAGTGAGGGGTATTTGTGTTTCTGTTGTGTGGTCAGGGAATGATGTGAGTGAGGGGTATTTGTGTGTCTGTTGTGTGGTCAGGGAATGATGTGAGTGAGGGGTATTTGTGTGTCTGTTGTGTGGTCAGGGAATGATGTGAGTGAGGGGTATTTGTGTGTCTGTTGTGTGGTCAGGGAATGATGTGAGTGAGGGGTATTTGTGTGTCTGTTGTGTGGTCAGGGAATGATGTGAGTGAGGGGTATTTGTGTGTCTGTTGTGTGGTCAGGGAATGATGTGAGTGAGGGGTATTTGTGTGTCTGTTGTGTGGTCAGGGAATGATGTGAGTGAGGGGTATTTGTGTGTCTGTTGTGTGGTCAGGGAATGATGTGAGTGAGGGGTATTTGTGTGTCTGTTGTGTGGTCAGGGAATGATGTGAATGAGGGGTATTTGTGTGTCTGTTGTGTGGTCAGGGAATGATGTGAGTGAGGGGTATTTGTGTGTCTGTTGTGTGGTCAGGGAATGATGTGAGTGAGGGGTATTTGTGTGTCTGTTGTGTGGTCAGGGAATGATGTGAGTGAGGGGTATTTGTGTGTCTGTTGTGTGGTCAGGGAATGATGTGAGTGAGGGGTATTTGTGTGTCTGTTGTGTGGTCAGGGAATGATGTGAGTGAGGGGTATTTGTGTGTCTGTTGTGTGGTCAGGGAATGATGTGAGTGAGGGGTATTTGTGTTTCTGTTGTGTGGTCAGGGAATGATGTGAGTGAGGGGTATTTGTGTGTCTGTTGAGTGGTCAGGGAATGATGTGAGTGAGGGGTATTTGTGTGTCTGTTGTGTGGTCAGGGAATGATGTGAGTGAGGGGTATTTGTGTGTCTGTTGTGTGGTCAGGGAATGATGTGAGTGAGGGGTATTTGTGTGTCTGTTGTGTGGTCAGGGAATGATGTGAGTGAGGGGTATTTGTGTGTCTGTTGTGTGGTCAGGGAATGATGTGAGTGAGGGGTATTTGTGTGTCTGTTGAGTGGTCAGGGAATGATGTGAGTGAGGGGTATTTGTGTGTCTGTTGTGTGGTCAGGGAAGTGTCTGTTGTGTGGTCAGGGAATGATGTGAGTGAGGGGTATTTGTGTGTCTGTTGAGTGGTCAGGGAATGATGTGAGTGAGGGGTATTTGTGTGTCTGTTGTGTGGTCAGGGAATGATGTGAGTGAGGGGTATTTGTGTGTCTGTTGTGTGGTCAGGGAATGATGTGAGTGAGGGGTATTTGTGTGTCTGTTGTGTGGTCAGGGAATGATGTGAGTGAGGGGTATTTGTGTGTCTGTTGTGTGGTCAGGGAATGATGTGAGTGAGGGGTATTTGTGTGTCTGTTGTGTGGTCAGGGAATGATGTGAGTGAGGGGTATTTGTGTGTCTGTTGTGTGGTCAGGGAATGATGTGAGTGAGGGGTATTTGTGCGTCGGTTACCTGGTCAGGGCATGATGGCAAGTGAGGGGTATTTGTGCATCTGTTATGAGGGGTATATCAGTGTGTCAGCATTAGGGTCAGGAAGTGGTGGTGAGAGGGATCACAGATGTTGAAATATGGGGCCGGTGAGCGATAGTGAATGATGGGTACTTCAGTGTTTGAGAGATGGCCTCCATGAGTGGTAGTGGGTAAGAGGTTCAGCATATAGCATTGATTGAGGGGTGAAAGGTGTTTCAGTGGGTGGTGGGTAATGTAGTGTAGTACAGGCAGCAATACTTACATCTGTGCCTACACAAAGGTAGTGCGATAGGTGACTACTATCGGCCTACCAATATGTATGTGGGGGGGGCACATATATATATATATATATATATATGTGTGTGTATATGTATAATATATATGTGTGTGTGTGTGTGTATATATGTATATGTGCGCAAAGTGGGGAGGTGCTAGACCACTCCCCAATATACTGGCCACGCCCCCCACATCGTTAGTCACACCCCTGTTACACTGGTCACACCCCTGCGGCAGCATACAATAGGCCCTTCATAAATTTCAGCTCCAGGCCCATTTGGACCTTAATCTGGCACTGTACCCATACTAATGTACTACCTTACCCATACTAATATACTACTGTACCCATACTAATGTACTACTGTACCCATACTACTGTACCCATACTAATGTACTACTGTACCCATACTAATGTACTACTGTACCCATATTAATGTACTAATACTAATGTACTACTGTACCCATACTAATGTACTAATACTAATATACTACTGTACCCATACTAATATACTACTGTACCCATACTAATGTACTACTGTACCCATATTAATGTACCCATACTAATGTACTACTGTACCCATACTAATGTACTACTGTACCCATATTAATGTACCCATACTAATGTACTACTGTACCCATATTAATGTACCCATACTAATGTACTAATACTAATATACTACTGTACCCATACTAATGTACTACTGTACCCATACTAATATACTACTGTACCCATATTAATGTACCCATACTAATGTACTAATACTAATATACTACTGTACCCATACTAATGTACTACTGTACCCATACTAATATACTACTGTACCCATATTAATGTACCCATACTAATGTACTACTGTACCCATACTAATGTACTACTGTACCCATACTAATGTACTACTGTACCCATATTAATGTACCCATACTAATGTACTAATACTAATGTACTACTGTACCCATACTAATGTACTACTGTACCCATACTAATATACTACTGTACCCATACTAATGTACTACTGTACCCATACTAATGTACTACTGTACCTGTTACAAGTCCAGTCCAGGACTTGTCTCCTGCCGGTATTCCTCCTGCTCCTGACCATGCTTCTAGGTTGCCGGTTGCTAGGAGACCCAGACGTCAGAGGATGTCACATGTTTCCTCCTAGTGTTGCCTGATTGGCAGCTGATCCTATTTGAACTTCCTGGACTGTCGCCGCCCTGTCAGTTATAGAGTTTTCATGTGGAACTTCTGGTTATGCACCTGCTCTCTGTGCATCCAGACTTCCAGCTATAATTTGTACATACTGCGTGTATTCTGCTCACCGGCTACTAAGTGACTCAAGTACCCTGGGTCCAAGCATCGCTGTCTGTAGAGCCTCCAGGCCATACAGCTATCCTGCTTCTATACCACGGTGCAAGCATCGCTGTCTACATACCCTCCAGGCCATACAGCTATCCTGCTTCTATACCACGGTGCAAGCATCGCTGTCTACAGAGCCTCCAGGCCATACAGCTATCCTGCTTCGATACCACGGTTCAAGCATCGCTGTCTACAGAGCCTCCAGGCCATACAGCTATCCTGCTACTATACCACGTTTCAAGTAACACTGTCTGCAGAGCCTCCAGGCCATACAGCTATCCTGCTTCTATACCACGGTGCAAGCATCGCTGTCTACATACCCTCCAGGCCATACAGCTATCCTGCTTCTATACCACGGTGCAAGCATCGCTGTCTACAGAGCCTCCAGGCCATACAGCTATCCTGCTTCTATACCACGGTGCAAGCATCGCTGTCTACATACCCTCCAGGCCATACAGCTATCCTGCTTCTATACCACGGTTCAAGCATCGCTGTCTACAGAGCCTCCAGGCCATACAGCTATCCTGCTTCTATACCACGGTGCAAGCATCGCTGTCTACATACCCTCCAGGCCATACAGCTATCCTGCTTCTATACCACGGTGCAAGCATCGCTGTCTACATACCCACCAGGCCATACAGCTATCCTGCTTCTATACCACGGTGCAAGCATCGCTGTCTACAGAGCCCTCCAGGCCATACACGCTACCCTGCTTCTATACCACGGTGCAAGCATCGCTGTCTACATACCCTCCAGGCCATACAGCTATCCTGCTTCTATACCACGGTTCAAGCATCGCTGTCTACAGAGCCTCCAGGCCATACAGCTATCCTGCTTCTATACCACGGTGCAAGCATCGCTGTCTACATACCCTCCAGGCCATACAGCTATCCTGCTTCTATACCACGGTGCAAGCATCGCTGTCTACATACCCACCAGGCCATACAGCTATCCTGCTTCTATACCACGGTGCAAGCATCGCTGTCTACAGAGCCCTCCAGGCCATACACGCTACCCTGCTTCTATACCACGGTGCAAGCATCGCTGTCTACATACCCTCCAGGCCATACAGCTATCCTGCTTCTATACCACGGTGCAAGCATCGCTGTCTACATACCCTCCAGGCCATACAGCTATCCTGCTTCTATACCACGGTGCAAGCATCGCTGTCTACATACCCTCCAGGCCATACAGCTATCCTGCTTCTATACCACGGTGCAAGCATCGCTGTCTACAGAGCCTCCAGGCCATACAGCTATCCTGCTTCTATACCACGGTGCAAGCATCGCTGTCTACAGAGCCTCCAGGCCATACAGCTATCCTGCTTCAATACCACGGTGCAAGCATCGCTGTCTACATACCCTCCAGGCCATACAGCTATCCTGCTTCTATACCACGGTGCAAGCATCGCTGTCTACAGAGCCTCCAGGCCATACAGCTATCCTGCTTCTATACCACGGTGCAAGCATCACTGTCTACATACCCTCCAGGCCATACAGCTATCCTGCTTCTATACCACGGTTCAAGCATCGCTGTCTACAGAGCCTCCAGGCCATACAGCTATCCTGCTTCTATACCACGGTGCAAGCATCGCTGTCTACATACCCTCCAGGCCATACAGCTATCCTGCTTCTATACCACGGTGCAAGCATCGCTGTCTACATACCCACCAGGCCATACAGCTATCCTGCTTCTATACCACGGTGCAAGCATCGCTGTCTACAGAGCCCTCCAGGCCATACACGCTACCCTGCTTCTATACCACGGTGCAAGCATCGCTGTCTACATACCCTCCAGGCCATACAGCTATCCTGCTTCTATACCACGGTGCAAGCATCGCTGTCTACATACCCTCCAGGCCATACAGCTATCCTGCTTCTATACCACGGTGCAAGCATCGCTGTCTACATACCCTCCAGGCCATACAGCTATCCTGCTTCTATACCACGGTGCAAGCATCGCTGTCTACAGAGCCTCCAGGCCATACAGCTATCCTGCTTCTATACCACGGTGCAAGCATCGCTGTCTACAGAGCCTCCAGGCCATACAGCTATCCTGCTTCTATACCACGGTGCAAGCATCGCTGTCTACATACCCTCCAGGCCATACAGCTATCCTGCTTCTATACCACGGTGCAAGCATCGCTGTCTACAGAGCCTCCAGGCCATACAGCTATCCTGCTTCTATACCACGGTGCAAGCATCGCTGTCTACAGAGCCTCCAGGCCATACAGCTATCCTGCTTCTATACCACGGTGCAAGCATCGCTGTCTACATACCCTCCAGGCCATACAGCTATCCTGCTTCTATACCACGGTGCAAGCATCGCTGTCTACATACCCTCCAGGCCATACAGCTATCCTGCTTCTATACCACGGTGCAAGCATCGCTGTCTACAGAGCCTCCAGGCCATACAGCTATCCTGCTTCTATACCACGGTTCAAGCATCGCTGTCTACAGAGCCTCCAGGCCATACAGCTATCCTGCTTCCATACCACGTTTCAAGCATCGCTGTCTACAGAGCCTCCAGGCCATACAGCTATCCTGCTTCTATACCACGGTGCAAGCATCACTGTCTACATACCCTCCAGGCCATACAGCTATCCTGCTTCTATACCACGGTGCAAGCATCGCTGTCTACAGAGCCCTCCAGGCCATACAGCTATCCTGCTTCTATACCACGGTTCAAGCATCGCTGTCTACAGAGCCTCCAGGCCATACAGCTATCCTGCTTCTATACCACGGTGCAAGCATCGCTGTCTACATACCCTCCAGGCCATACAGCTATCCTGCTTCTATACCACGGTGCAAGCATCGCTGTCTACAGAGCCTCCAGGCCATACAGCTATCCTGCTTCTATACCACGGTGCAAGCATCGCTGTCTACATACCCTCCAGGCCATACAGCTATCCTGCTTCTATACCACGGTTCAAGCATCGCTGTCTACAGAGCCTCCAGGCCATACAGCTATCCTGCTTCTATACCACGGTGCAAGCATCGCTGTCTACATACCCTCCAGGCCATACAGCTATCCTGCTTCTATACCACGGTGCAAGCATCGCTGTCTACATACCCACCAGGCCATACAGCTATCCTGCTTCTATACCACGGTGCAAGCATCGCTGTCTACAGAGCCCTCCAGGCCATACACGCTACCCTGCTTCTATACCACGGTGCAAGCATCGCTGTCTACATACCCTCCAGGCCATACAGCTATCCTGCTTCTATACCACGGTTCAAGCATCGCTGTCTACAGAGCCTCCAGGCCATACAGCTATCCTGCTTCTATACCACGGTGCAAGCATCGCTGTCTACATACCCTCCAGGCCATACAGCTATCCTGCTTCTATACCACGGTGCAAGCATCGCTGTCTACATACCCACCAGGCCATACAGCTATCCTGCTTCTATACCACGGTGCAAGCATCGCTGTCTACAGAGCCCTCCAGGCCATACACGCTACCCTGCTTCTATACCACGGTGCAAGCATCGCTGTCTACATACCCTCCAGGCCATACAGCTATCCTGCTTCTATACCACGGTGCAAGCATCGCTGTCTACATACCCTCCAGGCCATACAGCTATCCTGCTTCTATACCACGGTGCAAGCATCGCTGTCTACATACCCTCCAGGCCATACAGCTATCCTGCTTCTATACCACGGTGCAAGCATCGCTGTCTACAGAGCCTCCAGGCCATACAGCTATCCTGCTTCTATACCACGGTGCAAGCATCGCTGTCTACAGAGCCTCCAGGCCATACAGCTATCCTGCTTCAATACCACGGTGCAAGCATCGCTGTCTACATACCCTCCAGGCCATACAGCTATCCTGCTTCTATACCACGGTGCAAGCATCGCTGTCTACAGAGCCTCCAGGCCATACAGCTATCCTGCTTCTATACCACGGTGCAAGCATCACTGTCTACATACCCTCCAGGCCATACAGCTATCCTGCTTCTATACCACGGTTCAAGCATCGCTGTCTACAGAGCCTCCAGGCCATACAGCTATCCTGCTTCTATACCACGGTGCAAGCATCGCTGTCTACATACCCTCCAGGCCATACAGCTATCCTGCTTCTATACCACGGTGCAAGCATCGCTGTCTACATACCCACCAGGCCATACAGCTATCCTGCTTCTATACCACGGTGCAAGCATCGCTGTCTACAGAGCCCTCCAGGCCATACACGCTACCCTGCTTCTATACCACGGTGCAAGCATCGCTGTCTACATACCCTCCAGGCCATACAGCTATCCTGCTTCTATACCACGGTGCAAGCATCGCTGTCTACATACCCTCCAGGCCATACAGCTATCCTGCTTCTATACCACGGTGCAAGCATCGCTGTCTACATACCCTCCAGGCCATACAGCTATCCTGCTTCTATACCACGGTGCAAGCATCGCTGTCTACAGAGCCTCCAGGCCATACAGCTATCCTGCTTCTATACCACGGTGCAAGCATCGCTGTCTACAGAGCCTCCAGGCCATACAGCTATCCTGCTTCTATACCACGGTGCAAGCATCGCTGTCTACATACCCTCCAGGCCATACAGCTATCCTGCTTCTATACCACGGTGCAAGCATCGCTGTCTACAGAGCCTCCAGGCCATACAGCTATCCTGCTTCTATACCACGGTGCAAGCATCGCTGTCTACAGAGCCTCCAGGCCATACAGCTATCCTGCTTCTATACCACGGTGCAAGCATCGCTGTCTACATACCCTCCAGGCCATACAGCTATCCTGCTTCTATACCACGGTGCAAGCATCGCTGTCTACATACCCTCCAGGCCATACAGCTATCCTGCTTCTATACCACGGTGCAAGCATCGCTGTCTACAGAGCCTCCAGGCCATACAGCTATCCTGCTTCTATACCACGGTTCAAGCATCGCTGTCTACAGAGCCTCCAGGCCATACAGCTATCCTGCTTCCATACCACGTTTCAAGCATCGCTGTCTACAGAGCCTCCAGGCCATACAGCTATCCTGCTTCTATACCACGGTGCAAGCATCACTGTCTACATACCCTCCAGGCCATACAGCTATCCTGCTTCTATACCACGGTGCAAGCATCGCTGTCTACAGAGCCCTCCAGGCCATACAGCTATCCTGCTTCTATACCACGGTTCAAGCATCGCTGTCTACAGAGCCTCCAGGCCATACAGCTATCCTGCTTCTATACCACGGTTCAAGCATCGCTGTCTACAGAGCCTCCAGGCCATACAGCTATCCTGCTTCCATACCACGTTTCAAGCATCGCTGTCTACAGAGCCTCCAGGCCATACAGCTATCCTGCTTCTATACCACGGTGCAAGCATCGCTGTCTACATACCCTCCAGGCCATACAGCTATCCTGCTTCTATACCACGGTGCAAGCATCGCTGTCTACAGAGCCTCCAGGCCATATAGCTATCCTGCTTCTATACCACAGTTCAAGCATCGCTGTCTACAGAGCCTCCAGGCCATACAGCTATCCTGCTTCCATACCACGTTTCAAGCATCGCTGTCTACAGAGCCTCCAGGCCATACAGCTATCCTGCTTCTATACCACGGTGCAAGCATCACTGTCTACAGAGCCTCCAGGCCATACAGCTATCCTGCTTCTATACCACGGTGCAAGCATCGCTGTCTACAGAGCCTCCAGGCCATACAGCTATCCTGCTTCTATACCACGGTGCAAGCATCGCTGTCTACATACCCTCCAGGCCATACAGCTATCCTGCTTCTATACCACGGTGCAAGCATCGCTGTCTACAGAGCCTCCAGGCCATACAGCTATCCTGCTTCTATACCACGGTTCAAGCATCGCTGTCTACAGAGCCTCCAGGCCATACAGCTATCCTGCTTCCATACCACGTTTCAAGCATCGCTGTCTACAGAGCCTCCAGGCCATACAGCTATCCTGCTTCTATACCACGGTGCAAGCATCGCTGTCTACATACCCTCCAGGCCATACAGCTATCCTGCTTCTATACCACGGTGCAAGCATCGCTGTCTACAGAGCCTCCAGGCCATACAGCTATCCTGCTTCTATACCACGGTGCAAGCATCACTGTCTACAGAGCCTCCAGGCCATACAGCTATCCTGCTTCTATACCACGGTTCAAGCATCGCTTTCTACAGAGCCTCCAGGCCATACAGCTATCCTGCTTCTATACCACGGTGCAAGCATCACTGTCTACAGAGCCTCCAGGCCATACAGCTATCCTGCTTCTATACCACGGTTCAATCATCGCTGTCTACAGAGCCTCCAGGCCATACAACTATCCTGCTTCTATACCACGGTTCAAGCATCGCTGTCTACAGAGCCTCCAGGCCATACAGCTATCCTGCTTCTATACCACGTTTCAAGCATCGCTGTCTACAGAGCCTCCAGGCCATACAGCTATCCTGCTTCTATACCACGGTGCAAGCATCGCTGTCTACATACCCTCCAGGCCATACAGCTATCCTGCTTCTATACCACGGTGCAAGCATCGCTGTCTACAGAGCCTCCAGGCCATACAGCTATCCTTCTTCTATACCACGGTTCAAGCATCGCTGTCTACAGAGCCTCCAGGCCATACAGCTATCCTGCTTCCATACCACGTTTCAAGCATCGCTGTCTACAGAGCCTCCAGGCCATACAGCTATCCTGCTTCTATACCACGGTGCAAGCATCACTGTCTACAGAGCCTCCAGGCCATACAGCTATCCTGCTTCTATACCACGGTGCAAGCATCGCTGTCTACAGAGCCTCCAGGCCATACAGCTATCCTGCTTCTATACCACGGTGCAAGCATCGCTGTCTACATACCCTCCAGGCCATACAGCTATCCTGCTTCTATACCACGGTGCAAGCATCGCTGTCTACAGAGCCTCCAGGCCATACAGCTATCCTGCTTCTATACCACGGTGCAAGCATCACTGTCTACAGAGCCTCCAGGCCATACAGCTATCCTGCTTCGATACCACGGTTCAAGCATCGCTGTCTACAGAGCCTCCAGGCCATACAGCTATCCTGCTACTATACCACGTTTCAAGTAACACTGTCTGCAGAGCCTCCAGGCCATACAGCTATCCCTCTTCTATACCACGGTTCAATCATCGCTGTCTACAGAGCCTCCAGGCCATACAACTATCCTGCTTCTATACCACGGTTCAAGCATCGCTGTCTACAGAGCCTCCAGGCCATACAGCTATCCTGCTTCCATACCACGTTTCAAGCATCGCTGTCTACAGAGCCTCCAGGCCATACAGCTATCCTGCTTCTATACCACGGTGCAAGCATCGCTGTCTACAGAGCCTCCAGGCCATACAGCTATCCTGCTTCTATACCACGGTGCAAGCATCGCTGTCTACATACCCTCCAGGCCATACAGCTATCCTGCTTCTATACCACGCTGCAAGCATCGCTGTCTACATACCCTCCAGGCCATACAGCTATCCTGCTTCTATACCACGGTGCAAGCATCACTGTCTACAGAGCCTCCAGGCCATACAGCTATCCTGCTTCTATACCATGGTTCAAGCATCGCTGTCTACAGAGCCTCCAGGCCATACAGCTATCCTGCTACTATACCACGGTGCAAGCATCGCTGTCTACATACCCTCCAGGCCATACAGCTATCCTGCTTCTATACCACGGTGCAAGCATCGCTGTCTACATACCCTCCAGGCCATACAGCTATCCTGCTTCTATACCACGGTGCAAGCATCGCTGTCTACAGAGCCTCCAGGCCATACAGCTATCCTGCTTCTATACCACGGTGCAAGCATCGCTGTCTACATACCCTCCAGGCCATACAGCTATCCTGCTTCTATACCACGGTTCAAGCATCGCTGTCTACAGAGCCTCCAGGCCATACAGCTATCCTGCTTCTATACCACGGTGCAAGCATCGCTGTCTACATACCCTCCAGGCCATACAGCTATCCTGCTTCTATACCACGGTGCAAGCATCGCTGTCTACATACCCACCAGGCCATACAGCTATCCTGCTTCTATACCACGGTGCAAGCATCGCTGTCTACAGAGCCCTCCAGGCCATACACGCTACCCTGCTTCTATACCACGGTGCAAGCATCGCTGTCTACATACCCTCCAGGCCATACAGCTATCCTGCTTCTATACCACGGTGCAAGCATCGCTGTCTACATACCCTCCAGGCCATACAGCTATCCTGCTTCTATACCACGGTGCAAGCATCGCTGTCTACATACCCTCCAGGCCATACAGCTATCCTGCTTCTATACCACGGTGCAAGCATCGCTGTCTACAGAGCCTCCAGGCCATACAGCTATCCTGCTTCTATACCACGGTGCAAGCATCGCTGTCTACAGAGCCTCCAGGCCATACAGCTATCCTGCTTCTATACCACGGTGCAAGCATCGCTGTCTACATACCCTCCAGGCCATACAGCTATCCTGCTTCTATACCACGGTGCAAGCATCGCTGTCTACAGAGCCTCCAGGCCATACAGCTATCCTGCTTCTATACCACGGTGCAAGCATCGCTGTCTACAGAGCCTCCAGGCCATACAGCTATCCTGCTTCTATACCACGGTGCAAGCATCGCTGTCTACATACCCTCCAGGCCATACAGCTATCCTGCTTCTATACCACGGTGCAAGCATCGCTGTCTACATACCCACCAGGCCATACAGCTATCCTGCTTCTATACCACGGTGCAAGCATCACTGTCTACAGAGCCCTCCAGGCCATACACGCTACCCTGCTTCTATACCACGGTGCAAGCATCGCTGTCTACATACCCTCCAGGCCATACAGCTATCCTGCTTCTATACCACGGTGCAAGCATCGCTGTCTACATACCCTCCAGGCCATACAGCTATCCTGCTTCTATACCACGGTGCAAGCATCGCTGTCTACATACCCTCCAGGCCATACAGCTATCCTGCTTCTATACCACGGTGCAAGCATCGCTGTCTACAGAGCCTCCAGGCCATACAGCTATCCTGCTTCTATACCACGGTGCAAGCATCGCTGTCTACATACCCTCCAGGCCATACAGCTATCCTGCTTCTATACCACGGTGCAAGCATCGCTGTCTACAGAGCCTCCAGGCCATACAGCTATCCTGCTTCTATACCACGGTTCAAGCATCGCTGTCTACAGAGCCTCCAGGCCATACAGCTATCCTGCTTCCATACCACGTTTCAAGCATCGCTGTCTACAGAGCCTCCAGGCCATACAGCTATCCTGCTTCTATACCACGGTGCAAGCATCACTGTCTACATACCCTCCAGGCCATACAGCTATCCTGCTTCTATACCACGGTGCAAGCATCGCTGTCTACAGAGCCCTCCAGGCCATACAGCTATCCTGCTTCTATACCACGGTTCAAGCATCGCTGTCTACAGAGCCTCCAGGCCATACAGCTATCCTGCTTCTATACCACGGTTCAAGCATCGCTGTCTACAGAGCCTCCAGGCCATACAGCTATCCTGCTTCCATACCACGTTTCAAGCATCGCTGTCTACAGAGCCTCCAGGCCATACAGCTATCCTGCTTCTATACCACGGTGCAAGCATCGCTGTCTACATACCCTCCAGGCCATACAGCTATCCTGCTTCTATACCACGGTGCAAGCATCGCTGTCTACAGAGCCTCCAGGCCATATAGCTATCCTGCTTCTATACCACAGTTCAAGCATCGCTGTCTACAGAGCCTCCAGGCCATACAGCTATCCTGCTTCCATACCACGTTTCAAGCATCGCTGTCTACAGAGCCTCCAGGCCATACAGCTATCCTGCTTCTATACCACGGTGCAAGCATCACTGTCTACAGAGCCTCCAGGCCATACAGCTATCCTGCTTCTATACCACGGTGCAAGCATCGCTGTCTACAGAGCCTCCAGGCCATACAGCTATCCTGCTTCTATACCACGGTGCAAGCATCGCTGTCTACATACCCTCCAGGCCATACAGCTATCCTGCTTCTATACCACGGTGCAAGCATCGCTGTCTACAGAGCCTCCAGGCCATACAGCTATCCTGCTTCTATACCACGGTTCAAGCATCGCTGTCTACAGAGCCTCCAGGCCATACAGCTATCCTGCTTCCATACCACGTTTCAAGCATCGCTGTCTACAGAGCCTCCAGGCCATACAGCTATCCTGCTTCTATACCACGGTGCAAGCATCGCTGTCTACATACCCTCCAGGCCATACAGCTATCCTGCTTCTATACCACGGTGCAAGCATCGCTGTCTACAGAGCCTCCAGGCCATACAGCTATCCTGCTTCTATACCACGGTGCAAGCATCACTGTCTACAGAGCCTCCAGGCCATACAGCTATCCTGCTTCTATACCACGGTTCAATCATCGCTGTCTACAGAGCCTCCAGGCCATACAACTATCCTGCTTCTATACCACGGTGCAAGCATCGCTGTCTACAGAGCCTCCAGGCCATACAGCTATCCTGCTTCTATACCACGGTGCAAGCATCGCTGTCTACATACCCTCCAGGCCATACAGCTATCCTGCTTCTATACCACGGTGCAAGCATCGCTGTCTACATACCCTCCAGGCCATACAGCTATCCTGCTTCTATACCACGGTGCAAGCATCGCTGTCTACAGAGCCTCCAGGCCATACAGCTATCCTGCTTCTTTACCACGGTGCAAGCATCACTGTCTACAGAGCCTCCAGGCCATACAGCTATCCTGCTTCTATACCACGGTTCAAGCATCGCTGTCTACAGAGCCTCCAGGCCATACAGCTATCCTGCTTCTATACCACGGTGCAAGCATCACTGTCTACAGAGCCTCCAGGCCATACAGCTATCCTGCTTCTATACCACGGTTCAATCATCGCTGTCTACAGAGCCTCCAGGCCATACAACTATCCTGCTTCTATACCACGGTTCAAGCATCGCTGTCTACAGAGCCTCCAGGCCATACAGCTATCCTGCTTCTATACCACGTTTCAAGCATCGCTGTCTACAGAGCCTCCAGGCCATACAGCTATCCTGCTTCTATACCACGGTGCAAGCATCGCTGTCTACATACCCTCCAGGCCATACAGCTATCCTGCTTCTATACCACGGTGCAAGCATCGCTGTCTACAGAGCCTCCAGGCCATACAGCTATCCTGCTTCTATACCACGGTTCAAGCATCGCTGTCTACAGAGCCTCCAGGCCATACAGCTATCCTGCTTCCATACCACGTTTCAAGCATCGCTGTCTACAGAGCCTCCAGGCCATACAGCTATCCTGCTTCTATACCACGGTGCAAGCATCACTGTCTACAGAGCCTCCAGGCCATACAGCTATCCTGCTTCTATACCACGGTGCAAGCATCGCTGTCTACAGAGCCTCCAGGCCATACAGCTATCCTGCTTCTATACCACGGTGCAAGCATCGCTGTCTACATACCCTCCAGGCCATACAGCTATCCTGCTTCTATACCACGGTGCAAGCATCGCTGTCTACAGAGCCTCCAGGCCATACAGCTATCCTGCTTCTATACCACGGTGCAAGCATCACTGTCTACAGAGCCTCCAGGCCATACAGCTATCCTGCTTCGATACCACGGTTCAAGCATCGCTGTCTACAGAGCCTCCAGGCCATACAGCTATCCTGCTACTATACCACGTTTCAAGTAACACTGTCTGCAGAGCCTCCAGGCCATACAGCTATCCTGCTTCTATACCACGGTTCAATCATCGCTGTCTACAGAGCCTCCAGGCCATACAACTATCCTGCTTCTATACCACGGTTCAAGCATCGCTGTCTACAGAGCCTCCAGGCCATACAGCTATCCTGCTTCCATACCACGTTTCAAGCATCGCTGTCTACAGAGCCTCCAGGCCATACAGCTATCCTGCTTCTATACCACGGTGCAAGCATCGCTGTCTACAGAGCCTCCAGGCCATACAGCTATCCTGCTTCTATACCACGGTGCAAGCATCGCTGTCTACATACCCTCCAGGCCATACAGCTATCCTGCTTCTATACCACGGTGCAAGCATCGCTGTCTACATACCCACCAGGCCATACAGCTATCCTGCTTCTATACCACGGTGCAAGCATCGCTGTCTACAGAGCCCTCCAGGCCATACACGCTACCCTGCTTCTATACCACGGTGCAAGCATCGCTGTCTACATACCCTCCAGGCCATACAGCTATCCTGCTTCTATACCACGGTGCAAGCATCGCTGTCTACATACCCTCCAGGCCATACAGCTATCCTGCTTCTATACCACGGTGCAAGCATCGCTGTCTACAGAGCCTCCAGGCCATACAGCTATCCTGCTTCTATACCACGGTGCAAGCATCGCTGTCTACAGAGCCTCCAGGCCATACAGCTATCCTGCTTCTATACCACGGTGCAAGCATCGCTGTCTACATACCCTCCAGGCCATACAGCTATCCTGCTTCTATACCACGGTGCAAGCATCGCTGTCTACAGAGCCTCCAGGCCATACAGCTATCCTGCTTCTATACCACGGTGCAAGCATCGCTGTCTACAGAGCCTCCAGGCCATACAGCTATCCTGCTTCTATACCACGGTGCAAGCATCGCTGTCTACATACCCTCCAGGCCATACAGCTATCCTGCTTCTATACCACGGTGCAAGCATCGCTGTCTACATACCCACCAGGCCATACAGCTATCCTGCTTCTATACCACGGTGCAAGCATCGCTGTCTACAGAGCCCTCTAGGCCATACACGCTACCCTGATTCTATACCACGGTGCAAGCATCGCTGTCTACATACCCTCCAGGCCATACAGCTATCCTGCTTCTATACCACGGTGCAAGCATCGCTGTCTACATACCCTCCAGGCCATACAGCTATCCTGCTTCTATACCACGGTGCAAGCATCGCTGTCTACATACCCTCCAGGCCATACAGCTATCCTGCTTCTATACCACGGTGCAAGCATCGCTGTCTACAGAGCCTCCAGGCCATACAGCTATCCTGCTTCTATACCACGGTGCAAGCATCGCTGTCTACATACCCTCCAGGCCATACAGCTATCCTGCTTCTATACCACGGTGCAAGCATCGCTGTCTACAGAGCCTCCAGGCCATACAGCTATCCTGCTTCTATACCACGGTTCAAGCATCGCTGTCTACAGAGCCTCCAGGCCATACAGCTATCCTGCTTCCATACCACGTTTCAAGCATCGCTGTCTACAGAGCCTCCAGGCCATACAGCTATCCTGCTTCTATACCACGGTGCAAGCATCACTGTCTACATACCCTCCAGGCCATACAGCTATCCTGCTTCTATACCACGGTGCAAGCATCGCTGTCTACAGAGCCCTCCAGGCCATACAGCTATCCTGCTTCTATACCACGGTTCAAGCATCGCTGTCTACAGAGCCTCCAGGCCATACAGCTATCCTGCTTCTATACCACGGTTCAAGCATCGCTGTCTACAGAGCCTCCAGGCCATACAGCTATCCTGCTTCCATACCACGTTTCAAGCATCGCTGTCTACAGAGCCTCCAGGCCATACAGCTATCCTGCTTCTATACCACGGTGCAAGCATCGCTGTCTACATACCCTCCAGGCCATACAGCTATCCTGCTTCTATACCACGGTGCAAGCATCGCTGTCTACAGAGCCTCCAGGCCATATAGCTATCCTGCTTCTATACCACAGTTCAAGCATCGCTGTCTACAGAGCCTCCAGGCCATACAGCTATCCTGCTTCCATACCACGTTTCAAGCATCGCTGTCTACAGAGCCTCCAGGCCATACAGCTATCCTGCTTCTATACCACGGTGCAAGCATCACTGTCTACAGAGCCTCCAGGCCATACAGCTATCCTGCTTCTATACCACGGTGCAAGCATCGCTGTCTACAGAGCCTCCAGGCCATACAGCTATCCTGCTTCTATACCACGGTGCAAGCATCGCTGTCTACATACCCTCCAGGCCATACAGCTATCCTGCTTCTATACCACGGTGCAAGCATCGCTGTCTACAGAGCCTCCAGGCCATACAGCTATCCTGCTTCTATACCACGGTTCAAGCATCGCTGTCTACAGAGCCTCCAGGCCATACAGCTATCCTGCTTCCATACCACGTTTCAAGCATCGCTGTCTACAGAGCCTCCAGGCCATACAGCTATCCTGCTTCTATACCACGGTGCAAGCATCGCTGTCTACATACCCTCCAGGCCATACAGCTATCCTGCTTCTATACCACGGTGCAAGCATCGCTGTCTACAGAGCCTCCAGGCCATACAGCTATCCTGCTTCTATACCACGGTGCAAGCATCACTGTCTACAGAGCCTCCAGGCCATACAGCTATCCTGCTTCTATACCACGGTTCAAGCATCGCTGTCTACAGAGCCTCCAGGCCATACAGCTATCCTGCTTCTATACCACGGTGCAAGCATCACTGTCTACAGAGCCTCCAGGCCATACAGCTATCCTGCTTCTATACCACGGTTCAATCATCGCTGTCTACAGAGCCTCCAGGCCATACAACTATCCTGCTTCTATACCACGGTTCAAGCATCGCTGTCTACAGAGCCTCCAGGCCATACAGCTATCCTGCTTCTATACCACGTTTCAAGCATCGCTGTCTACAGAGCCTCCAGGCCATACAGCTATCCTGCTTCTATACCACGGTGCAAGCATCGCTGTCTACATACCCTCCAGGCCATACAGCTATCCTGCTTCTATACCACGGTGCAAGCATCGCTGTCTACAGAGCCTCCAGGCCATACAGCTATCCTGCTTCTATACCACGGTTCAAGCATCGCTGTCTACAGAGCCTCCAGGCCATACAGCTATCCTGCTTCCATACCACGTTTCAAGCATCGCTGTCTACAGAGCCTCCAGGCCATACAGCTATCCTGCTTCTATACCACGGTGCAAGCATCACTGTCTACAGAGCCTCCAGGCCATACAGCTATCCTGCTTCTATACCACGGTGCAAGCATCGCTGTCTACAGAGCCTCCAGGCCATACAGCTATCCTGCTTCTATACCACGGTGCAAGCATCGCTGTCTACATACCCTCCAGGCCATACAGCTATCCTGCTTCTATACCACGGTGCAAGCATCGCTGTCTACAGAGCCTCCAGGCCATACAGCTATCCTGCTTCTATACCACGGTGCAAGCATCACTGTCTACAGAGCCTCCAGGCCATACAGCTATCCTGCTTCGATACCACGGTTCAAGCATCGCTGTCTACAGAGCCTCCAGGCCATACAGCTATCCTGCTACTATACCACGTTTCAAGTAACACTGTCTGCAGAGCCTCCAGGCCATACAGCTATCCTGCTTCTATACCACGGTTCAATCATCGCTGTCTACAGAGCCTCCAGGCCATACAACTATCCTGCTTCTATACCACGGTTCAAGCATCGCTGTCTACAGAGCCTCCAGGCCATACAGCTATCCTGCTTCCATACCACGTTTCAAGCATCGCTGTCTACAGAGCCTCCAGGCCATACAGCTATCCTGCTTCTATACCACGGTGCAAGCATCGCTGTCTACAGAGCCTCCAGGCCATACAGCTATCCTGCTTCTATACCACGGTGCAAGCATCGCTGTCTACATACCCTCCAGGCCATACAGCTATCCTGCTTCTATACCACGCTGCAAGCATCGCTGTCTACATACCCTCCAGGCCATACAGCTATCCTGCTTCTATACCACGGTGCAAGCATCACTGTCTACAGAGCCTCCAGGCCATACAGCTATCCTGCTTCTATACCACGGTTCAAGCATCGCTGTCTACAGAGCCTCCAGGCCATACAGCTATCCTGCTACTATACCACGGTGCAAGCATCGCTGTCTACATACCCTCCAGGCCATACAGCTATCCTGCTTCTATACCACGGTTCAATCATCGCTGTCTACAGAGCCTCCAGGCCATACAACTATCCTGCTTCCATACCACGTTTCAAGCATCGCTGTCTACAGAGCCTCCAGGCCATACAGCTATCCTGCTTCTATACCACGGTGCAAGCATCGCTGTCTACATACCCTCCAGGCCATACAGCTATCCTGCTTCTATACCACGGTGCAAGCATCGCTGTCTACAGAGCCTCCAGGCCATACAGCTATCCTGCTTCTATACCACGGTTCAAGCATCGCTGTCTACAGAGCCTCCAGGCCATACAGCTATCCTGCTTCCATACCACGTTTCAAGCATCGCTGTCTACAGAGCCTCCAGGCCATACAGCTATCCTGCTTCTATACCACGGTGCAAGCATCACTGTCTACAGAGCCTCCAGGCCATACAGCTATCCTGCTTCTATACCACGGTGCAAGCATCGCTGTCTACAGAGCCTCCAGGCCATACAGCTATCCTGCTCCTATACCACGGTTCAAGCATCGCTGTCTACATACCCTCCAGGCCATACAGCTATCCTGCTTCTATACCACGGTGCAAGCATCGCTGTCTACAGAGCCTCCAGGCCATACAGCTATCCTGCTTCTATACCACAGTTCAAGCATCGATGTCTACAGAGCCTCCAGGCCATACAGCTATCCTGCTTCCATACCACGTTTCAAGCATCGCTGTCTACAGAGCCTCCAGGCCATACAGCTATCCTGCTTCTATACCACGGTGCAAGCATCGCTGTCTACATACCCTCCAGGCCATACAGCTATCCTGCTTCTATACCACGGTGCAAGCATCGCTGTCTACAGAGCCTCCAGGCCATACAGCTATCCTGCTTCTATACCACGGTTCAAGCATCGCTGTCTACAGAGCCTCCAGGCCATACAGCTATCCTGCTTCCATACCACGTTTCAAGCATCGCTGTCTACAGAGCCTCCAGGCCATACAGCTATCCTGCTTCTATACCACGGTGCAAGCATCACTGTCTACAGAGCCTCCAGGCCATACAGCTATCCTGCTTCCATACCACGTTTCAAGCATCGCTGTCTACAGAGCCTCCAGGCCATACAGCTATCCTGCTTCAATACCACGGTGCAAGCATCACTGTCTACAGAGCCTCCAGGCCATACAGCTATCCTGCTTCTATACCACGGTTCAAGCATCGCTGTCTACAGAGCCTCCAGGCCATACAGCTATCCTGCTACTATACCACGTTTCAAGTAACACTGTCTGCAGAGCCTCCAGGCCATACAGCTATCCTGCTTCTATACCACGGTTCAATCATCGCTGTCTACAGAGCCTCCAGGCCATACAACTATCCTGCTTCTATACCACGGTTCAAGCATCGCTGTCTACAGAGCCTCCAGGCCATACAGCTATCCTGCTTCCATACCACGTTTCAAGCATCACTGTCTACAGAGCCTCCAGGCCATACAGCTATCCTGCTTCTATACCACGGTGCAAGCATCGCTGTCTACAGAGCCTCCAGGCCATACAGCTATCCTGCTTCTATACCACGGTGCAAGCATCGCTGTCTACATACCCTCCAGGCCATACAGCTATCCTGCTTCTATACCACGGTGCAAGCATCGCTGTCTACAGAGCCTCCAGGCCATACAGCTATCCTGCTTCTATACCACGGTGCAAGCATCACTGTCTGCAGAGCCTCCAGGCCATACAGCTATCCTGCTTCTATACCACGGTTCAAGCATCGCTGTCTACAGAGCCTCGCGGCCATACAGCTATCCTGCTACTATACCACGGTGCAAGCATCGCTGTCTACATACCCTCCAGGCCATACAGCTATCCTGCTTCTATACCACGGTTCAATCATCGCTGTCTACAGAGCCTCCAGGCCATACAACTATCCTGCTTCTATACCACGGTTCAAGCATCGCTGTCTACAGAGCCTCCAGGCCATACAGCTATCCTGCTTCCATACCACGTTTCAAGCATCGCTGTCTACAGAGCCTCCAGGCCATACAGCTATCCTGCTTCTATACCACGGTGCAAGCATCGCTGTCTACATACCCTCCAGGCCATACAGCTATCCTGCTTCTATACCACGGTGCAAGCATCGCTGTCTACAGAGCCTCCAGGCCATACAGCTATCCTGCTTCTATACCACGGTTCAAGCATCGCTGTCTACAGAGCCTCCAGGCCATACAGCTATCCTGCTTCCATACCACGTTTCAAGCATCGCTGTCTACAGAGCCTCCAGGCCATACAGCTATCCTGCTTCTATACCACGGTGCAAGCATCGCTGTCTACATACCCTCCAGGCCATACAGCTATCCTGCTTCTATACCACGGTGCAAGCATCGCTGTCTACAGAGCCTCCAGGCCATACAGCTATCCTGCTTCTATACCACGGTTCAAGCATCGCTGTCTACAGAGCCTCCAGGCCATACAGCTATCCTGCTTCCATACCACGTTTCAAGCATCGCTGTCTACAGAGCCTCCAGGCCATACAGCTATCCTGCTTCTATACCACGGTGCAAGCATCACTGTCTACATACCCTCCAGGCCATACAGCTATCCTGCTTCTATACCACGGTGCAAGCATCGCTGTCTACAGAGCCCTCCAGGCCATACAGCTATCCTGCTTCTATACCACGGTTCAAGCATCGCTGTCTACAGAGCCTCCAGGCCATACAGCTATCCTGCTTCTATACCACGGTTCAAGCATCGCTGTCTACAGAGCCTCCAGGCCATACAGCTATCCTGCTTCCATACCACGTTTCAAGCATCGCTGTCTACAGAGCCTCCAGGCCATACAGCTATCCTGCTTCTATACCACGGTGCAAGCATCGCTGTCTACATACCCTCCAGGCCATACAGCTATCCTGCTTCTATACCACGGTGCAAGCATCGCTGTCTACAGAGCCTCCAGGCCATATAGCTATCCTGCTTCTATACCACAGTTCAAGCATCGCTGTCTACAGAGCCTCCAGGCCATACAGCTATCCTGCTTCCATACCACGTTTCAAGCATCGCTGTCTACAGAGCCTCCAGGCCATACAGCTATCCTGCTTCTATACCACGGTGCAAGCATCACTGTCTACAGAGCCTCCAGGCCATACAGCTATCCTGCTTCTATACCACGGTGCAAGCATCGCTGTCTACAGAGCCTCCAGGCCATACAGCTATCCTGCTTCTATACCACGGTGCAAGCATCGCTGTCTACATACCCTCCAGGCCATACAGCTATCCTGCTTCTATACCACGGTGCAAGCATCGCTGTCTACAGAGCCTCCAGGCCATACAGCTATCCTGCTTCTATACCACGGTTCAAGCATCGCTGTCTACAGAGCCTCCAGGCCATACAGCTATCCTGCTTCCATACCACGTTTCAAGCATCGCTGTCTACAGAGCCTCCAGGCCATACAGCTATCCTGCTTCTATACCACGGTGCAAGCATCGCTGTCTACATACCCTCCAGGCCATACAGCTATCCTGCTTCTATACCATGGTGCAAGCATCGCTGTCTACAGAGCCTCCAGGCCATACAGCTATCCTGCTTCTATACCACGGTTCAAGCATCGCTGTCTACAGAGCCTCCAGGCCATACAGCTATCCTGCTTCCATACCACGTTTCATGCATCGCTGTCTACAGAGCCTCCAGGCCATACAGCTATCCTGCTTCTATACCACGGTGCAAGCATCACTGTCTACAGAGCCTCCAGGCCATACAGCTATCCTGCTTCTATACCACGGTTCAAGCATCGCTGTCTACAGAGCCTCCAGGCCATACAGCTATCCTGCTACTATACCACGTTTCAAGTAACACTGTCTGCAGAGCCTCCAGGCCATACAGCTATCCTGCTTCTATACCACGGTTCAATCATCGCTGTCTACAGAGCCTCCAGGCCATACAACTATCCTGCTTCTATACCACGGTTCAAGCATCGCTGTCTACAGAGCCTCCAGGCCATACAGCTATCCTGCTTCCATACCACGTTTCAAGCATCGCTGTCTACAGAGCCTCCAGGCCATACAGCTATCCTGCTTCTATACCACGGTGCAAGCATCGCTGTCTACAGAGCCTCCAGGCCATACAGCTATCCTGCTTCTATACCACGGTGCAAGCATCGCTGTCTACATACCCTCCAGGCCATACAGCTATCCTGCTTCTATACCACGGTGCAAGCATCGCTGTCTACAGAGCCTCCAGGCCATACAGCTATCCTGCTTCTATACCACGGTGCAAGCATCACTGTCTACAGAGCCTCCAGGCCATACAGCTATCCTGCTTCTATACCACGGTTCAAGCATCGCTGTCTACAGAGCCTCCAGGCCATACAGCTATCCTGCTTCTATACCACGGTGCAAGCATCGCTGTCTACATACCCTCCAGGCCATACAGCTATCCTGCTTCTATACCACGGTGCAAGCATCGCTGTCTACAGAGCCTCCAGGCCATACAGCTATCCTGCTTCTATACCACGGTTCAAGCATCGCTGTCTACAGAGCCTCCAGGCCATACAGCTATCCTGCTTCCATACCACGTTTCAAGCATCGCTGTCTACAGAGCCTCCAGGCCATACAGCTATCCTGCTTCTATACCACGGTGCAAGCATCGCTGTCTACATACCCTCCAGGCCATACAGCTATCCTGCTTCTATACCACGGTGCAAGCATCGCTGTCTACAGAGCCTCCAGGCCATACAGCTATCCTGCTTCTATACCACGGTGCAAGCATCGCTGTCTACAGAGCCTCCAGGCCATACAGCTATCCTGCTTCTATACCACGGTGCAAGCATCGCTGTCTACAGAGCCTCCAGGCCATACAGCTATCCTGCTTCTATACCACGGTGCAAGCATCGCTGTCTACAGAGCCTCCAGGCCATACAGCTATCCTGCTTCTATACCACGGTTCAAGCATCGCTGTCTACAGAGCCTCCAGGCCATACAGCTATCCTGCTTCCATACCACGTTTCAAGCATCGCTGTCTACAGAGCCTCCAGGCCATACAGCTATCCTGCTTCTATACCACGGTGCAAGCATCGCTGTCTACAGAGCCTCCAGGCCATACAGCTATCCTGCTTCCATACCACGTTTCAAGCATCGCTGTCTACAGAGCCTCCAGGCCATACAGCTATCCTGCTTCTATACCACGGTGCAAGCATCACTGTCTACAGAGCCTCCAGGCCATACAGCTATCCTGCTTCTATACCACGGTTCAAGCATCGCTGTCTACAGAGCCTCCAGGCCATACAGCTATCCTGCTACTATACCACGTTTCAAGTAACACTGTCTGCAGAGCCTCCAGGCCATACAGCTATCCTGCTTCTATACCACGGTTCAATCATCGCTGTCTACAGAGCCTCCAGGCCATACAGCTATCCTGCTTCTATACCACGGTTCAATCATCGCTGTCTACAGAGCCTCCAGGCCATACAGCTATCCTGCTTCTATACCACGGTGCAAGCATCGCTGTCTACAGAGCCTCCAGGCCATACAGCTATCCTGCTTCTATACCACGGTGCAAGCATCGCTGTCTACATACCCTCCAGGCCATACAGCTATCCTGCTTCTATACCACGGTGCAAGCATCGCTGTCTACAGAGCCTCCAGGCCATACAGCTATCCTGCTTCTATACCACGGTTCAAGCATCGCTGTCTACAGAGCCTCCAGGCCATACAGCTATCCTGCTTCCATACCACGTTTCAAGCATCGCTGTCTACAGAGCCTCCAGGCCATACAGCTATCCTGCTTCTATACCACGGTGCAAGCATCGCTGTCTACATACCCTCCAGGCCATACAGCTATCCTGCTTCTATACCACGGTGCAAGCATCGCTGTCTACACAGCCTCCAGGCCATACAGCTATCCTGCTTCTATACCACGGTTCAAGCATCGCTGTCTACAGAGCCTCCAGGCCATACAGCTATCCTGCTTCCATACCACGGTTCAAGCATCGCTGTCTACAGAGCCTCCAGGCCATACAGCTATCCTGCTTCTATACCACGGTGCAAGCATCACTGTCTACAGAGCCTCCAGGCCATACAGCTATCCTGCTTCTATACCACGGTGCAAGCATCGCTGTCTACAGAGCCTCCAGGCCATACAGCTATCCTGCTTCTATACCACGGTGCAAGCATCGCTGTCTACAGAGCCTCCAGGCCATACAGCTATCCTGCTTCTATACCACGGTTCAAGCATCGCTGTCTACAGAGCCTCCAGGCCATACAGCTATCCTGCTTCCATACCACGTTTCAAGCATCGCTGTCTACAGAGCCTCCAGGCCATACAGCTATCCTGCTTCTATACCACGGTGCAAGCATCGCTGTCTACATACCCTCCAGGCCATACAGCTATCCTGCTTCTATACCACGGTGCAAGCATCGCTGTCTACAGAGCCTCCAGGCCATACAGCTATCCTGCTTCTATACCACGGTTCAAGTATCGCTGTCTACAGAGCCTCCAGGCCATACAGCTATCCTGCTTCCATACCACGTTTCAAGCATCGCTGTCTACAGAGCCTCCAGGCCATACAGCTATCCTGCTTCTATACCACGGTGCAAGCATCACTGTCTACAGAGCCTCCAGGCCATACAGCTATCCTGCTTCTATACCACGGTTCAAGCATCGCTGTCTACAGAGCCTCCAGGCCATACAGCTATCCTGCTACTATACCACGTTTCAAGTAACACTGTCTGCAGAGCCTCCAGGCCATACAGCTATCCTGCTTCTATACCACGGTTCAATCATCGCTGTCTACAGAGCCTCCAGGCCATACAACTATCCTGCTTCTATACCACGGTTCAAGCATCGCTGTCTACAGAGCCTCCAGGCCATACAGCTATCCTGCTTCCATACCACGTTTCAAGCATCGCTGTCTACAGAGCCTCCAGGCCATACAGCTAACCTGCTTCTATACCACGGTGCAAGCATCGCTGTCTACAGAGCCTCCAGGCCATACAGCTAACCTGCTTCTATACCACGGTGCAAGCATCGCTGTCTACATACCCTCCAGGCCATACAGCTATCCTGCTTCTATACCACGGTGCAAGCATCGCTGTCTACAGAGCCTCCAGGCCATACAGCTATCCTGCTTCTATACCACGGTGCAAGCATCACTGTCTACAGAGCCTCCAGGCCATACAGCTATCCTGCTTCTATACCACGGTTCAAGCATCGCTGTCTACAGAGCCTCCAGGCCATACAGCTATCCTGCTACTATACCACGGTGCAAGCATCGCTGTCTACATACCCTCCAGGCCATACAGCTATCCTGCTTCTATACCACGGTTCAATCATCGCTGTCTACAGAGCCTCCAGGCCATACAACTATCCTGCTTCTATACCACGGTTCAAGCATCACTGTCTACAGAGCCTCCAGGCCATACAGCTATCCTGCTTCCATACCACGTTTCAAGCATCGCTGTCTACAGAGCCTCCAGGCCATGCAGCTATCCTGCTTCTATACCACGGTTCAAGCATCGCTGTCTACAGAGCCTCCAGGCCATACAGCTATCCTGCTTCCATACCACGTTTCAAGCATCGCTGTCTACAGAGCCTCCAGGCCATACAGCTATCCTGCTTCTATACCACGGTGCAAGCATCGCTGTCTACATACCCTCCAGGCCATACAGCTATCCTGCTTCTATACCACGGTGCAAGCATCGCTGTCTACAGAGCCTCCAGGCCATACAGCTATCCTGCTTCTATACCACGGTTCAAGTATCGCTGTCTACAGAGCCTCCAGGCCATACAGCTATCCTGCTTCCATACCACGTTTCAAGCATCGCTGTCTACAGAGCCTCCAGGCCATACAGCTATCCTGCTTCTATACCACGGTGCAAGCATCACTGTCTACAGAGCCTCCAGGCCATACAGCTATCCTGCTTCTATACCACGGTTCAAGCATCGCTGTCTACAGAGCCTCCAGGCCATACAGCTATCCTGCTACTATACCACGTTTCAAGTAACACTGTCTGCAGAGCCTCCAGGCCATACAGCTATCCTGCTTCTATACCACGGTTCAATCATCGCTGTCTACAGAGCCTCCAGGCCATACAACTATCCTGCTTCTATACCACGGTTCAAGCATCGCTGTCTACAGAGCCTCCAGGCCATACAGCTATCCTGCTTCCATACCACGTTTCAAGCATCGCTGTCTACAGAGCCTCCAGGCCATACAGCTAACCTGCTTCTATACCACGGTGCAAGCATCGCTGTCTACAGAGCCTCCAGGCCATACAGCTAACCTGCTTCTATACCACGGTGCAAGCATCGCTGTCTACATACCCTCCAGGCCATACAGCTATCCTGCTTCTATACCACGGTGCAAGCATCGCTGTCTACAGAGCCTCCAGGCCATACAGCTATCCTGCTTCTATACCACGGTGCAAGCATCACTGTCTACAGAGCCTCCAGGCCATACAGCTATCCTGCTTCTATACCACGGTTCAAGCATCGCTGTCTACAGAGCCTCCAGGCCATACAGCTATCCTGCTACTATACCACGGTGCAAGCATCGCTGTCTACATACCCTCCAGGCCATACAGCTATCCTGCTTCTATACCACGGTTCAATCATCGCTGTCTACAGAGCCTCCAGGCCATACAACTATCCTGCTTCTATACCACGGTTCAAGCATCACTGTCTACAGAGCCTCCAGGCCATACAGCTATCCTGCTTCCATACCACGTTTCAAGCATCGCTGTCTACAGAGCCTCCAGGCCATACAGCTATCCTGCTTCTATACCACGGTGCAAGCATCGCTGTCTACATACCCTCCAGGCCATACAGCTATCCTGCTTCTATACCACGGTGCAAGCATCGCTGTCTACAGAGCCTCCAGGCCATACAGCTATCCTGCTTCTATACCACGGTTCAAGCATCGCTTTCTACAGAGCCTCCAGGCCATACAGCTATCCTGCTTCCATACCACGTTTCAAGCATCGCTGTCTACAGAGCCTCCAGGCCATACAGCTATCCTGCTTCTATACCACGGTGCAAGCATCGCTGTCTACATACCCTCCAGGCCATACAGCTATCCTGCTTCTATACCACGGTGCAAGCATCGCTGTCTACAGAGCCTCCAGGCCATACAGCTATCCTGCTTCTATACCACGGTTCAAGCATCGCTGTCTACAGAGCCTCCAGGCCATACAGCTATCCTGCTTCCATACCACGTTTCAAGCATCGCTGTCTACAGAGCCTCCAGGCCATACAGCTATCCTGCTTCTATACCACGGTGCAAGCATCACTGTCTACAGAGCCTCCAGGCCATACAGCTATCCTGCTTCTATACCACGGTTCAAGCATCGCTGTCTACAGAGCCTCCAGGCCATACAGCTATCCTGCTACTATACCACGTTTCAAGTAACACTGTCTGCAGAGCCTCCAGGCCATACAGCTATCCTGCTTCTATACCACGGTTCAATCATCGCTGTCTACAGAGCCTCCAGGCCATACAACTATCCTGCTTCTATACCACGGTTCAAGCATCGCTGTCTACAGAGCCTCCAGGCCATACAGCTATCCTGCTTCCATACCACGTTTCAAGCATCTCTGTCTACAGAGCCTCCAGGCCATACAGCTATCCTGCTTCTATACCACGGTGCAAGCATCGCTGTCTACAGAGCCTCCAGGCCATACAGCTATCCTGCTTCTATACCACGGTGCAAGCATCGCTGTCTACAGAGCCTCCAGGCCATACAGCTATCCTGCTTCTATACCACGGTGCAAGCATCGCTGTCTACAGAGCCTCCAGGCCATACAGCTATCCTGCTTCTATACCACGGTGCAAGCATCGCTGTCTACAGAGCCTCCAGGCCATACAGCTATCCTGCTTCCATACCACGTTTCAAGCATCGCTGTCTACAGAGCCCTCATGGCCATACAGCTATCCTGCTTCTATACCACGGTCCAAGCATCGCTGTCTACAGAGCCTCCAGGCCATACAGCTATCCTGCTTCTATACCACGGTGCAAGCATCACTGTCTACAGAGCCTCCAGGCCATACAGCTATCCTGCTACTATACCACGGTGCAAGCATCGCTGTCTACATACCCTCCAGGCCATACAGCTATCCTGCTTCTATACCACGGTTCAATCATCGCTGTCTACAGAGCCTCCAGGCCATACAACTATCCTGCTTCTATACCACGGTTCAAGCATCGCTGTCTACAGAGCCTCCAGGCCATACAGCTATCCTGCTTCCATACCACGTTTCAAGCATCGCTGTCTACTGAGCCTCCAGGCCATACAGCTATCCTGCTTCTATACCACGGTGCAAGCATCGCTGTCTACATACCCTCCAGGCCATACAGCTATCCTGCTTCTATACCACGGTGCAAGCATCGCTGTCTACAGAGCCTCCAGGCCATACAGCTATCCTGCTTCTATACCACGGTTCAAACATCGCTGTCTACAGAGCCTCCAGGCCATACAGCTATCCTGCTTCCATACCACGTTTCAAGCATCGCTGTCTACAGAGCCTCCAGGCCATACAGCTATCCTGCTTCTATACCACGGTGCAAGCATCGCTGTCTACATACCCTCCAGGCCATACAGCTATCCTGCTTCTATACCACGGTGCAAGCATCGCTGTCTACAGAGCCTCCAGGCCATACAGCTATCCTGCTTCTATACCACGGTACAAGCATCGCTGTCTACAGAGCCTCCAGGCCATACAGCTATCCTGCTTCCATACCACGTTTCAAGCATCGCTGTCTACAGAGCCTCCAGGCCATACAGCTATCCTGCTTCTATACCACGGTGCAAGCATCACTGTCTACAGAGCCTCCAGGCCATACAGCTATCCTGCTTCTATACCACGGTTCAAGCATCGCTGTCTACAGAGCCTCCAGGCCATACAGCTATCCTGCTACTATACCACGTTTCAAGTAACACTGTCTGCAGAGCCTCCAGGCCATACAGCTATCCTGCTTCTATACCACGGTTCAATCATCGCTGTCTACAGAGCCTCCAGGCCATACAACTATCCTGCTTCTATACCACGGTTCAAGCATCGCTGTCTACAGAGCCTCCAGGCCATACAGCTATCCTGCTTCCATACCACGTTTCAAGCATCGCTGTCTACAGAGCCTCCAGGCCATACAGCTATCCTGCTTCTATACCACGGTGCAAGCATCGCTGTCTACAGAGCCTCCAGGCCATACAGCTATCCTGCTTCTATACCACGGTGCAAGCATCGCTGTCTACAGAGCCTCCAGGCCATACAGCTATCCTGCTTCTATACCATGGTGCAAGCATCGCTGTCTACAGAGCCTCCAGGCCATACAGCTATCCTGCTTCTATACCACGGTGCAAGCATCGCTGTCTACAGAGCCTCCAGGCCATACAGCTATCCTGCTTCTATACCACGGTTCAAGCATCGCTGTCTACAGAGCCTCCAGGCCATACAGCAATCCTGCTTCCATACCACGTTTCAAGCATCGCTGTCTACAGAGCCCTCCAGGCCATACAACTATCCTGCTTCTATACCACGGTTCAAGCATCGCTGTCTACAGAGCCTCCAGGCCATACAGCTATCCTGCTTCCATACCACGTTTCAAGCATCGCTGTCTACAGAGCCTCCAGGCCATACAGCTATCCTGCTTCTATACCACGGTGCAAGCATCGCTGTCTACAGAGCCTCCAGGCCATACAGCTATCCTGCTTCTATACCACGGTGCAAGCATCGCTGTCAACAGAGCCTCCAGGCCATACAGCTATCCTGCTTCCATACCACGTTTCAAGCATCGCTGTCTACAGAGCCCTCCAGGCCATACAGCTATCCTGCTTCTATACCACGGTTCAAGCATCGCTGTCTACAGAGCCTCCAGGCCATACAGCTATCCTGCTTCCATACCACGTTTCAAGCATCGCTGTCTACAGAGCCCTCCAGGCCATACAGCTATCCTGCTTCTATACCACGGTCCAAGCATCGCTGTCTACAGAGCCTCCAGGCCATACAGCTATCCTGCTTCTATACCACGGTGCAAGCATCACTGTCTACAGAGCCTCCAGGCCATACAGCTATCCTGCTTCTATACCACGGTTCAAGCATCGCTGTCTACAGAGCCTCCAGGCCATACAGCTATCCTGCTACTATACCACGTTTCAAGTAACACTGTCTGCAGAGCCTCCAGGCCATACAGCTATCCTGCTTCTATACCACGGTTCAATCATCGCTGTCTACAGAGCCTCCAGGCCATACAACTATCCTGCTTCTATACCACGGTTCAAGCATCGCTGTCTACAGAGCCTCCAGGCCATACAGCTATCCTGCTTCCATAATACGTTTCAAGCATCGCTGTCTACAGAGCCTCCAGGCCATACAGCTATCCTGCTTCTATACCACGGTGCAAGCATCGCTGTCTACAGAGCCTCCAGGCCATACAGCTATCCTGCTTCTATACCACGGTTCAAGCATCGCTGTCTACAGAGCCTCCAGGCCATACAGCTATCCTGCTTCCATACCACGTTTCAAGCATCGCTGTCTACAGAGCCCTCCAGGCCATACAGCTATCCTGCTTCTATACCACGGTCCAAGCATCGCTGTCTACAGAGCCTCCAGGCCATACAGCTATCCTGCTTCTATACCACGGTCCAAGCATCACTGTCTACAGAGCCTCCAGGCCATACAGCTATCCTGCTTCTATACCACGGTTCAAGTAACACTGTCTGCAGAGCCTCCAGGCCATACAGCTATCCTGCTTCTATACCACGGTTCAAGCATCGCTGTCTACAGAGCCTCCAGGCCATACAGCTATCCTGCTTCTATACCACGGTTCAAACATCGCTGTCTACAGAGTCTCCAGGCCATACAGCTATCCTGCTTCTATACCACATTTCAAGTAACACTGTCTACAGAGCCTCCAGGCCATAGAGCTATCCTGCTTCCATACCACGTTTCAAGCATCGCTGTCTACATACCCTCCAGGCCATACAGCTATCCTGCTTCCATACCACGTTTCAAGCATCGCTGTCTACATACCCTCCAGGCCATACAGCTATCCTGCTTCTATACCACGGTCCAAGCATCACTGTCTACAGAGCCTCCAGGCCATACAGCTATCCTGCTTCTATACCACGGTTAAAGCATCGCTGTCTACAGAGCCTCCAGGCCATACAGCTATCCTACTACTATACCACGGTTCAAGTAACACTGTCTACAGAGCCTCCAGGCCATACAGCTATCCTGCTTCTATACCACGGTAGAAGCATCGCTGTCTACAGAGCCTCCAGGCCATACAGCTATCCTGCTTCTATACCACGGTTCAAGATTCGCTGTCTACATACCCTCCAGGCCATACAGCTATCCTGCTTCTATACCACGGTTCAAGCATTGCTGTCTACAGAGCCTCCAGGCCATACAGCTATCCTGCTTCTATACCACGGTTCAAGCATCGCTGTCTACAGAGTCTCCAGGCCATACAGCTATCCTGCTTCCATACCACGTTTCAAGCATCGCTGTCTACAGAGCCTCCATGCCATACAGCTATCCTGCTTCTATACCACGGTTCAAGCATTGCTGTCTACAGAGACTCCAGGCCATACAGCTATCCTGCTTCTATACCACGGTTCAAGTAACACTGTCTGCAGAGCCTCCAGACCATACAGCTATCCTGCTTCTATACCACGGTTCAAGCATCGCTGTCTACAGAGCCTCCAGGCCATACAGCTATCCTGCTTCTATACCACGGTTCAAGCATTGCTGTCTACAGAGCCTCCAGGCCATACAGCTATCCTGCTTCTATACCACGGTTCAAGCATCGCTGTCTACATACCCTCCAGGCCATACAGCTATCCTGCTTCTATACCACGGTTCAAGCATCGCTGTCTACTGAGCCCTCCAGGCCATACAGCTATCCTGCTACTATACCACGGTACAAGCATCGCTGTCTACAGAGCATCCAGGTCATACAGCTATCCTGCTTCTATACCACGGTTCAAGCATCGCTGTCTACTAAGCCCTCCAGGCCATACAGCTATCCTGCTTCTAAACCACATTTCTAGCTATGCTGTCTACTAGGCCCTTCACGCCATACAGCAATCCTGCTTCAACACCACGTTTCAATCACCGCTGTCTACTAGGCCCTCCAGGCCATACAGCTATCCTGCTTCTATACCACGGTTCAAGCATCGCTGTCTACAGAGCCTCCAGGCCATACAGCTATCCTGCTTCTATACCACGGTTCAAGCATCACTGTCTACATACCCTCCAGGCCATACAGCTATCCTGCTTCTATACCACGGTCCATGCATTGCTGTCTACAGAGCCTCCAGGCCATACAGCTATCCTGCTTCTATACCACGGTCCAAGCATCGCTGTCTACAGAGCCTCCAGGCCATACAGCTATCCTGCTTCTATACCACGGTTCAAGATTCGCTGTCTACATACCCTCCAGGCCATACAGCTATCCTGCTTCTATACCACGGTTCAAGCATCGCTGTCTACAGAGCCTCCAGGCCATACAGCTATCCTGCTTCTATACCACGGTTCAAGCATCGCTGTCTACAGAGCCTCCAGGCCATACAGCTATCCTGCTTCTATACCACGGTTCAAGTAACACTGTCTGCAGAGCCTCCAGACCATACAGCTATCCTGCTTCTATACCACGGTTCAAGCATCGCTGTCTACAGAGCCTCCAGGCCATACAGCTATCCTGCTTCTATACCACGGTTCAAGCATTGCTGTCTACAGAGCCTCCAGGCCATACAGCTATCCTGCTTCTATACCACGGTTCAAGCATCGCTGTCTACATACCCTCCAGGCCATACAGCTATCCTGCTTCTATACCACGGTTCAAGCATCGCTGTCTACTGAGCCCTGCAGGCCATACAGCTATCCTGCTACTATACCACGGTACAAGCATCGCTGTCTACAGAGCCTCCAGGTCATACAGCTATTCTGCTTCTATACCACGGTTCAAGCATCGCTGTCTACTAAGCCCTCCAGGCCATACAGCTATCCTACTTCTAAACCACATTTCTAGCTACGCTGTCTACTAGGCCCTTCAGGCCATACAGCAATCCTGCTTCAACACCACGTTTCAAGCACCGCTGTCTACTAGGCATTTCAGGCCAAACAGCAATCCTGCTTCAACACCACGTTTCAAGCACCGCTGTCTACTAGGCCCTCCAGGCCATACAGCAATCCTGCTTCAACACCACATTTCATGCACCACTGTCTACTAGGCCCTCCAGGCCATACAGCAATCCTGCTTCAACACCACGTTTCAAGCACCACTGTCTACTAGGCCCTCCTGGCCATACAGCAATCCTGCTTCTATACCAGGTTACAAGCATCGCTGTCTGCTAGGCCCTCCAGTCCATCCAGCGTTCCTGCTTCTTCACCACGTTTCAAGCATCTCTGTCTGCTAGGCCCTCCAGGCCATACTGCTATTCTGCTTCTAAACCACATTTCTAGCTATGCTGTCTACTAGGCCCTCCAGGCCATACAGCAATCCTGCTTCAACACCACGTTTCAAGCACCGCTGTCTACTAGGCCTTTCAAGCCATACAGCAATCCTGCTTCAACACCACGTTTCAAGCACCACTGTCTACTAGGCCCTCCTGGCCATACAGCAATCCTGCTTCTATACCAGGTTACAAGCATCGCTGTCTACTAGGCCCTCCAGTCCATCCAGCGTTCCTGCTTCTTCACCACGTTTCAAGCATCTCTATCTGCTGGGCCCTCCAGGCCATACTGCAATCCTGCTTCTATACCAGGTTACAAGCATCGCCGTCTGCTAGGCCCTCCAGGCCATACAGCAATCCTGCTTCTTCACCATGTTTCAAGCATTGCTGTCTACTAGGCCTCCTGGCCATTTAACAACTTTAGTTTGGACTGTAAACCTACAGTATATTCTATTGACTGTCCTATGGTTTCAGCTCCTTATTGCATCATTGACATGTTGTGTTTTCACTGGTCCATCATATCATTTATTTAGTAAACTGCCATGATTTAACTATACTTCTTGTGTTTGTTCTTTGATGTGCCACGTATCTCCAACACCTCCATCTCAGTCCTAGCAATTGCTAGAGGATCGTAACATTATAGCCGACCAAATCTTTGGACTACGATGGAGCATACGGAGAACCTAGCACAAATTCTGGCAGCTCAAATTCAGACTCTTACTCAAAAAGTTAATGAACTGTCACTTAAAGTTGAAGATGTCCGTACCTCCTCGTTACAAGCTGCTCTTAAGGAGCCCAAAATGAACTTGCCTGATTGTTTCGCTGGGGACAGAAACTTGTTTGTGAATTTCCGTGAGAGTTGTAAACTTTATTTCCGCATGCATCCAGTCTCTTCTGGTTCTGAGACACAAAGAGTTGGACTTGTTATTTCTCTGCTTCAGGGTGATCCGCAAACATGGGCATTTGGACTGCCTTCCTCACATGTTGCCCTTCAGACTGTGGATGCCTTTTTCCTCCAGCTGGGCCTGTTGTTTGAAGACCCAGATAAGGTATCACTTGCAGAATCCAAACTTCACTCTCTTAAACAGGGACAAAAAGCTGCTTAGGATTATTGTTCTGAATTTCGTAGATGGGCAGTGGAATCAGGCTGGAATGATTCGGCTTTGCGTAACCAGTTTCGGATTGGTCTTTCTGAAGAAATAAAGGACATTCTTGTGCAACATTCCCCAGGGTCTAAGTGTACTGAAGGGATTACACTTAGGTTTAGCCTCAATTTCCTCCAAGAATTCAGTACTAGTTCCTGTATCCATTCATTCAGCTAATAAAGAGTTCAAGACACAGTCTTTTTTGGATAGTGGAGCAGCAGCTAATTTTATGGACTATGCGTTCTTTCAGAAGTTAAAGATTCCTGCAGTTCCATTGGAGCAAGAAGTTTCCATTTGTAGCCTGGATGGAAGCTTAATCCCTAAAGGAACTCTTCGGCTTTCCGTGGGTGTTTCGCATATAGAACTCATTTCATTTTTTCTTATGCATAGTCCTTTGGTTCCAATTGTTTTGGGCCTCCTGTGGCTAAGATTACACAATCCTTCCATTGACTGGTCCTCTGGGGAGATTACTAAGTGGAGTCCTGAATGTCAGTCCTCATGCCTTTCAGTCCCTGTGCGGATGCTACAATGTCCTGAAGTTTTGTCCGCTTGTGGAATTCCTACTCAATATTTGGATTTTGCTGATATGTTTTCTAAACAAAAAGCTAATGCATTGCCTCCACATCGACCATATGATTGCACCATCAATCTTGTTCCTGGTTCTAAAGATGTTAAAGCTGACGCTCTCTCCAGAAGTTTCTTCTCTGTCCAACAAGTCTTCGTTTCTGAAGAACCCATCATTCCAAAAGATTTAATTCATTTTGGCTTAACCCGGACTCTAGCTGAGACACTCCAGAGATGCCAATCTGAAGCTCCATCGAATGTTCCTGCTCATCTTCTTTTTGTTCCTGAGAGATTTAGGAAAACTGTCCTTTTGGATTTTCATTCTAAAAAAGCCTTTGGTCATCCAGGCATTACTAAGACTATGGACATTCTCTCCTGTTCTGTCTGGTGGCCATCCTTAGCCAAAGATGTCCGTGAGTTTGAGTTAGCATGTGAAGTCTGTGCCCGTAATAAGACTCCTCGGATAGCTCCTCCTGGTCTTCTTCTTCCGTTGTCTACACCTAAGAATATTGCTGACAGGCATAGAAGACCATGTTTTTTGAAAAAGGGAGATTTGGTCTGGCTTTCTACTAAGAATATCAAGCTGCGCCAACCTAATCATAAATTGGGACCTAGATTCATTGGGCCTTTTCGCATCATTGCTCAAGTGAATCCCGTCGCTTTCAAGTTGCAACTACCCAATTCTTTACGTATTAAGAACACTTTTCATTGCTCTCTCCTCAAACCGTTTTGTTCTTCCACGAGATTTGGAAGTAAGCCTAGTGCCAAACCTGGTCCAGTGGCTGTCCATGGTCAACAGGAATTTGTTGTTGAAAGAATTCTGGACTCCAAGTTCTCCAGAGGTAAATTACAGTTTTTGGTTAATTGGAGGGGTTACGGCCCAGAGGAATGTTCCTGGGTTTCAGAAGATGCACTCCATGCTCCCAGACTGAAAAGACTTTTCTTTCAGTAGTTTCCTGATAAACCTGGATCTGGGGGTTCTTCAACCCCACGTCAAGGGTGGGGGTACTGTTACAAGTCCAGTCCAGGAATTGTCTCCTGCCAGTATTACTCCTGCTCCTGACCATGCTTCTAGATTGTATGTTGCTAGGAGACCCAGACATTAGAGGATTTCACATGTTTCCTCCTAGTGTTGCCAGATTGGCAGCTGATCCTATTTGAACTTCCTGGACTGTCGCCGCCTGTCGGCTGTAGAGTTTTCATGTGGAACTTTTGGTTATGCACCTGCTCACTGTGCATCCAGACTTCCAGCTATATTTTCTACATGCTGCGTGTATTCTGCTGACCGGCTGTTAAGTGACCCAAGTACCCTGGGTCCAAGCATCGCTGTCTACAGAGACTCCAGGTCATACAGCTATCCTGCTTCTATGCCACGGTTCAAGCATCACTGTCTACAGAGCCTCCAGGCCATACAGCTATCCTACTTCTATACCATGGTTCAAGCATCGCTGTCTACAGACCCTCCAGGCCATACAGCTATCCTGCTTCTATACCACGGTTCAAGCATCGCTGTCTACTGAGCCCTCCAGGCCATATAGCTATCCTGCAACTATACAACGGTTCAAGCATCGCTATCTACAGAGCCCTGCAGGCTATACAGCTATCCTGCTTCTATACTACAGTTCAAGCATGGCTATCTACAGAGCCTCCAGGCCATACAGCTATTCTGCTTCTATACCACGTTTCAAGCATCGCTGTCTGCTGAGCCCTCCAGGCCATACAGCTATCCTGCTTCTAAACCACATTTCTAGCTATGCTGTCTACTAGGCCCTCCAGGCCATCCAGCGATCCTGCTTCTTCACCACGTTTCAAGCATTGCTGTCTACTAGGCCTCCTGGCCATACAGCAATCCTGCTTCTACACCAGGTTTCAAGCATCGCTGTCTGCTAGGCCATCCAGGCCATACAGCAATCCTGCTTCTTCACCACGTTTCAAGCATTGCGGTCTACTAGGCCTCCTGGCCATTTAACAACTTTAGTTTGGACTGTAAACCTACAGTATATTCTATTGACTGTCCTATGGTTTCAGCTCCTTATTGCACCATTGACAGTTGTGTTTTCACTGGTCCATCATATCATTTATTTAGTAACTGCCATGATTTAAATATTCTTCTTGTGTCTGTTCTTCGATGTGCCACGTATCTCCAACACCTCCATCTCGGTCCTAGCAATTGCTAGAGGATCGTAACAGTACCCATACTAATGTACTACTGTACCCATACTAATGTACTACTGTACCCATACTAATGTACTACTGTACCCATACTAATGTACCCATACTAATGTACCCATACTAATGTACCAATGTACTACTATATGGGGAGTGTGGAAAGTAACGCAGGGGGAGATATCCAGGAGATATCAGTGATATCTCCTGTGCTAAGTGGCTTCATGAATACTAAAATAACGTTAATTAAGGAAAATGTCCTTAAAAACATTATATTAGTGTTGATGAATAGGCCCCTATGTGAGTTCAGAATATATGGATTATGGAATACGGATTACAAGCCTTGAAAAAGGTCTATCCTTAGACCAAAACATCGGTTTTCTTTAATGCAACCTGGAATGATTTCTCCTCATTACAGATGAAAAATAAAAACTGTTGATGATTATCAAAATCTGGTGAGTGCCCCAGTAACTGCGCTATCTAATGTGTGGTTCACCTCACTTGTGGATATTTGGATTACTGTCCAAAAAGGAGCACTCCACTGATTAAATTTTGGATAATGATATATATATATATATATATATATATATATATATATTGTGATAGGATCACTGGTAAAGTGGTCTGTGGCAGGTACATTTGTCCCAGATTCCTGTCTTATGTGTTCTAAACCCCCAGGAGAAAGTCTGCAGTGTAGCAGGCTTGAGTCTCGGCTTTTTGAAAAGCCGGTTTGGGACCTGGGGGTTGCGGGTGAGAGGAGAGGGAGGGCTCCACCCATGGCCACTCCAGGTTTTGGTTCTCTTAGCCTGGTAACAGGCTTGTTAGGGTTTCCACCTGAGAGTGGCCAATATAAGCCTAGTGTGTTGAGGGCTGATTGTCTCACCTGGGAGAGCAGACAGGGAGTTTGCTCAGAGACACTTGAAAACCTAACTGTAAGTGTTGTGCTGTGCCCTTGTTGCTGGTGAGGGCATTAGGCCGTGCCAGGTTCTGGTAGTGAGGGAACTACCTGTGAAGTTAGTGCCCCGACAGGGCTAGGATTTATGTTTATGTTTTCTTTATGTTTGTTTCTGTCAGGCCATAAAAGAGGTGGTACAGCACCTGCCAGGTTCTGGTAGTGAGGGAACTACCTGTGAAGTTAGTGCCCCGACAGGGCTAGGATTTATGTTTATGTTTTCTTTATGTTTGTTTCTGTCATTGTACAATAAAGACTGGCGCCGACCAGCTTGTACTTGCATCCAGACTGGTGTGCTGCTTCCCTGCTGCTGTGTGTGTATGTGTGTAAGGAAGGAGTCCTCTACCCAGGAGAGGGACCCCCTAACCTAACTGTGTCATAATATGGTGGAGAATGCAGGCAACCACACACACTGAAGTTGCAGCAAGAGGAAAACTTTCCATTTAAAAATTAAAGGGACAGACACCCAATTTGTAAGTGTGGAAATAACGCTGTGTCCTTGGAGTCCCATAGAGGAGGCGTCAGCCAATGCTCAGAGAGGCAAGGTTCAGCTTCCAACCTACACCCCAGGACAAAATGGAGGACATTATTAAGGCCTTGCTCCAAGCTACAGCAGCTCAGCAGGAGACAAACAAACTTCAGCAGGAATCTACCAGGGTGCAACTGTTGGCCTTGGAGACAGCCCAGAGGCAACAACAGGTCGCCATCGAGGAAACCTGCCAGGCCATAAAAGAGGTGGTACAGCACCTGCTCGCCCGACCCACAGATGTTGCTACTGGTCCTCCCACCCCCACTCACTCCGTACGAGCCAGTCACTTCCTCCAAAAGATGACTTCGGGCGATGATGTGGAGGCCTATCTCACCGCGTTTGAAAGAACGGCCGAAAGGGAGAGTTGGCCCAAGGAGCAGTGGGCAAGTCTGGTGGCACCTTTTTTGTCTGGGGAGCCACAAAAGGCCTATTTCGACTTATGCCTGGCTGATGCCAAGGACTATAAAAAACTAAAACAGGAGATCCTAACTCGCTTGGGAGACACCACCTTTGTTCGTGCCCAACAGGTCCACCTCTGGGAGTTCCATAGGGACAAGCCTCCACGTTCACAGATGCATGACCTCATCCATCTGTCCTCATGGCTACAACCCAAAACGTTGACGGGACCACAGATCGTGGAAAGGGTCGTGATGGACCGGTACCTGCGATCATTACCTGTGACTCTGCGCAAGTGGGTGAGCCATGCAGACCCTAAGTCCACGGACCAGTTGGTCGAGCTGGTGGAGAGGTACGTGGCGGCTGAGGAGCTGATGAGTATGCCCCACCGAGCCCCGATGGCGCACCGGCGAACTCCCACAGACACTGGTAAGACTGTTCCAGGGTAAGAAGGGTGCTGGGCGGTGGAATGTACCTAAGACTGAGGGTGTAGAACCTGGAGACAGGCCTGCCAGGCCAGAAAGGTTCTTGCCCCGTAAACGACTAGATATTAATATGACTCAGTGTTTCCGATGTGGTGGCTTCGGCCATATTGCCGCTAATTGTTCACTTACAACTGAACCTATGCAATGTGATACTGCTCATGTCTACCGCAGGGGGTCTTACTTTGCACAGATAGCCTGTACGGCTGACCGGCAGGCTGAGACTGATAAGCACATGTGTGTACTCACTGTAGATGGCAACCGAGTAGAGGCACTGTTAGACTCTGGTAGCTTGGTGACACTTCTAAAAGCTGAGCTGGTGAACCCCTTGAGGCATACAGGGAAAACTGTTGGTGTGACCTGCATACATGGGGATACTCGATATTATGTTACTGCCGAGGTGAACATCGAGACACCATGTGGCTCTGCTATAGTTTCTGTGGGTTTGGTGCATGGTCTGGTGTACGATGCAATATTGGGGAGAGACTTTGCTCACTTCTGGAAGTTGTGGGAAAGCCGTTTTGTTCCAGAGGTGAACAACCCCGATCCATTTGAGAAGGTTGTCGATGTAGTGGAGGAGGGAGTTTCTTCTGAGTCAGTTATTCCATTTTTCTACTATGGTTGGCGAACTAGAGAATGCGGAACGTGACGGTGGCCCGCCAACTGATATGCCTCCCATTGAGGTGGGAAGTGTTGTTGGGCCAGATGATCATCTGCCTGATTTAGGAGGTCAGAAGAGAGGTCTTTGCCGTGGAGCAGTTGAATTACCCTACTTTGGTAAAAGCCAGGGAGAATGTAAAAGTAGTTGATGGTAAACCCGTAGACCCTGATAGTCCTTTGTCCTATCCCCACATGGCAATGTGTCAGGATTTGTTATATCAGGTGACTAAGAAGGGGGAAGATATTGTGGAGCAACTAATAGTTCCCAAAGCCTACAGAAGAACAGTGTTGGAACTGGCCCATGGTCATATAACGGCAGGCCATCTAGGGGTAGAGAAAACCACTGAGCGAATAATGCAGAGGTTTTTCTGGCCCGGGCTTCATAAAGAGGTATCTGACTTTTGCGCATCCTGCCCTGAGTGTCAGTATCATGCTCCCAGGCCACATTTTAAGGGTCCACTAGTTCCATTGCCTATCATAGAGGTGCCGTTTGAAAGAATAGCGATGGATTTGGTGGGACCCTTAATGAAGTCTGCCAGGGGACACCAGTATATTCTGGTCATAATGGATTACGCTACCAGGTACCCGGAAGCGATCCCGTTGCGCAATACGTCAACCAAGACCATTACCAGAGAGCTAGTTCATGTCTTTAGCAGGCTGGGTATACCCAAGGAGATACTAACTGACCAGGGTACACCGTTTATGTCAAAAGTCATGAAAGAGTTATGCCGCCTGTTCAAAATTGAACAGTTAAGAACTTCGGTTTATCACCCCCAAACCGATGGGCTGGTCGAGAGGTTTAACAAGACGTTAAAACACATGCTTAGGAAAGTGGTCGACAAGGATGGTAGGGATTGGGATTACTTATTGCCGTATTTATTGTTGGCCATAAGAGAGGTTCCCCAGTCCTCCACCGGGTTTTCACCCTTCGACTTGTTGTATGGGAGACACCCAAGGGGGTTACTAGACATTGCCAAAGAGACATGGGAGGGGCAGTCTAGTCCTTACAAAACGGTGATTGAGTATGTTTCTCAAATGCAGGAGAGAATTTCTGCGGTAGTGCCGATAGTGAGAGAGCACCTGGAACAGGCTCAACAGGCACAGCAGAGGGTATACAACTGCAATGCCCGGTTACACAGCTTTGCTCCTGGGGACAGAGTGTTAGTGTTGGTTCCCACTGTGGAAAATAAACTTTTGGCTAAATGGCAAGGGCCCTTTGAAATCTTAGAAAGAGTGGGACAGGTCAATTACAAAGTTTACCAGCCGGGGAAAAGAAAGCCGGAACAGATATACCATATAAATCTATTAAAGCCCTGGAAAGATAGAACGGTACTGTCGGCCATCCGAGCCCCTCCAGTATATCCAGGGCCCTTAGTTCCCGAAGTGACAGTGGCAAAAACCCTGTCGGCAATTCAACAACAAGAGGTCAAGGAGTTTCTGATCAGAAATAGGGTGCTATTCTCTGACGTACCTGGGAAAACCTCGGTCATTAAACATGACATCATCACTGACCCAGGGGTTAAAGTTAATCTAAAGCCCTATAGGTTACCAGAAGCAAAGAGAATCGGTGTCGAAAGAAATTAAAAATATGCTAGAGTTAGGGGTTATTGAAGAATCACATAGTGAATGGTCAAGTCCCATTGTGTTGATTCCAAAGCCCGACGGGAGTGTGCGTTTCTGCAATGACTTCCAAAAGTTGAACAGTGTTTCAAAATTCGATGCCTACCCGATGCCAAGAGTGGATGAACTGATTGAGAGACTAGGGACGGCAAGGTATTTAACCACTCTTGACCTAACCAAAGGGTATTGGCAAGTACCGTTAACCGAGAGCGCCAAACAAAAGACAGCTTTTTCAGCGCCAGAGGGCTTGTTTCAGTACAAGATGTTGCCCTTCGGGCTACATGGGGCACCTGCTACCTTCCAAAGAATGATGGACAGGATTCTAAGGCCCCATAGACGGTATGCGGCTGCTTATCTGGATGACGTGGTCATTCATAGTCCTGATTGGCAGTCTCACTTACCCAGGGTACAAGCAGTGTTGGATTCCATCTATAAGGCAGGTTTGACAGCCAACCCAAAAAAGTGTTGTCTAGGCATGGAGGAAGTAAAATATCTGGGATACACCATTGGCAGAGGCCTGATAAAGCCTCAGCTCAATAAAGTTGATGCCATACAAAACTGGCCACGGCCTCTGAATAAGAAGCAGGTGAGAGCCTTCTTGGGAATTACGGGGTACTACAGGAGGTTTATACCCAACTTTGCCACCATGGCAGTCCCACTGACTGACCTGACCAAAGGCAAACAAAAAGTCATGGTAGAATGGAGTCCTGAGGCAGAGAAAGCTTTTCAGGAGTTGAAAGTAGCGTTGTGTTCCCAACCAGTCCTGATGACTCCTAATTTTGAAAGGGAATTCATAGTACAAACCGATGCATCAGAAGTAGGTATAGGAGCGGTTCTGTCCCAGAACAAGGAGGGTGAGGAACACCCTATTTTCTATCTAAGCAGAAAGTTGAATGTACATGAGAGAAACTATGCCACAGTGGAGAAGGAGGCGTTGGCCATAAAGTGGGCGTTAGAGGCTCTCAGGTACTACTTGGTTGGAAGAAAGTTCAAATTGATCACTGACCATGCCCCTTTGAAGTGGATGTCCGAAAATAAGGACAGTAATGCGAGGATTACGAGATGGTTCTTGGCGTTACAAACTTTTAAATTTGCAGTGGAACACAGGCCAGGAAGCCAGCTGGCCAATGCAGACAGGTTGTCATGCGTTCATTGTTTGGGGGCTTCAGTTGTTCCGCCCCACAGGTCGAAACAAAGGGGGGGATATGTGATAGGATCACTGGTAAAGTGGTCTGTGGCAGGTACATTTGTCCCCGATTCCTGTCTTATGTGTTCTAAACCCCCAGGAGAAAGTCTGCAGTGTAGCAGGCTTGAGTCTCGGCTTTTTGAAAAGCCGGTTTGGGACCTGGGGGTTGCGGGTGAGAGGAGAGGGAGGGCTCCACCCATGGCCACTCCAGGTTTTGGTTCTCTTAGCCTGGTAACAGGCTTGTTAGGGTTTCCACCTGAGAGTGGCCAATATAAGCCTAGTGTGTTGAGGGCTGATTGTCTCACCTGGGAGAGCAGACAGGGAGTTTGCTCAGAGACACTTGAAAACCTAACTGTAAGTGTTGTGCTGTGCCCTTGTTGCTGGTGAGGGCATTAGGCCCTGCCAGGTTCTGGTAGTGAGGGAACTACCTGTGAAGTTAGTGCCCCAACAGGGCTAGGATTTATGTTTATGTTTTCTTTATGTTTGTTTCTGTCATTGTACAATAAAGACTGGCGCCGACCAGCTTGTACTTGCATCCAGACTGGTGTGCTGCTTCCCTGCTGCTGTGTGTGTGTAAGGAAGGAGTCCTCTACCCAGGAGAGGGACCCCCTAACCTAACTGTGTCACAATATATATATATACACACACACACACAGTCAGGTCCATAAATATTGGGACATTGACAGAATTTTCAGATTTTGGCCTCTATTCACCACCAAAATGGTTTTGAAATGAAACAAACAAGATGTGCTTTAGCTGCAGACTTTCAGATTTAATTTGCGGGTAATTACATCCATATCGGGTGAACGGTGTAGGAATTACAACGGTTTCTATATGTGCCTCCTACTTTTTAAGGGGCCAAAAGTAATGGGACTATCAACTCAAAAGCTATTTCATGGACAGGTGCGGGCTATTCCCTCATTATTTCATTATCAATTAAGCAGGTAAAAGGTCTGGAGTTGATTCTAGGTCTGACATTTGCATTTGGAATCAGTTGCTGTCAACTCTCAATATGAGATCCAAAGAGCTGTCACTATCAGTGAAGCAAGCCATCATTAGGCTGAAAAATTAAAACAAACCCATCAGAGAGAGAGCAAAAATATTAGGTGTGGCCAAATCAACTGTTTGGAACATTCTTAAAAAGAAAGAATGCACCGGAGAGCTCAGCAACACCAAAAGACCCGGAAGACCACGGAAAACAACTGTGGTGGATGACAAAATAATTATTTCCCTGGTGAAGAAAAACCCCTTCACAACAGTTGGCCAAATCAAGAACACTCTCCAGGAGGTAGATGTATATGTGTCAAAGTTAACAATCAAGAGAAGACTTCACAAGAGTGAATATAGAAGGTTCACCACAAGATGTAAACAATTGGTGAGCCACAAAAACAAGAAGACCAGATTAGAGTTTGCCAAACAACATCTAAAAAAGCCATTACAGTTCTGGAACAACATCCTATTGACAGATGAGACAAAGATCAACTTGTACCAGAGCGTTGGGAAGAGAAGGAAAGGAACTGCTCATGATCCAAAACATACCGCCTCATCAGTGAAGCATGGTGGTGGTAGTGTCATGGCGTGGGCATGTATGACTGCCAATGGAACTGGTTCCCTTGTATTTATTGATGATGTGACTGCTGACAAAAGCAGCAGAATGAATTCTGAAGTGTTTCGGGCATTATTATATGCTCATATTCAGTCAAATGCTTCAGAACTCATTGGACGGCGCTTCACAGTGCAGATGGACAATGACCCGAAGCATACTGCAAAAGCAACCAAAGAGTTTTTTAAGGCTAGAAAGTGGAATGTTATGCAATGGCCAAGTCAATCCCCTGACCTGAATCCGACTGAGCATGCATTTCACTTGATGAAGACAAAACTGAAGGGAAAATGCCCCAAGAACAAGCAGGAACTGAAGACATTTGCAGTAGAGGCCTGGCAGAGCATCACCAGGGATGAAACCCAGCGTCTGGTGATGTCTATGTGTTCCAGACTTCAGGCTGTAATTGCCTGCAAAGGATTTACAACAAAGTATTAAAAAGTGAAAGTTAGATTTAGGATTGTTTAGTTTGTCCCATTACTTTTGGCCCCTTAAAAAGTGGGAAGCACATATAGAAACCGTTGTAATTCCTACACCGTTCACCTGATTTGGATGTAATTACCCTCAAATTAAATCTGAAAGTCTGCAGGTAAAGCACATCTTGTTTGTTTCATTTCAAAATCATTGTGGTGGCGAATAGAGGCCAAAATATGAAAATTCTGTCAATGTCCCAATATTTCTGGACCTGACTGTATATGTATATATATATATAAATGTGTGACTATTTATATATTAATGTACTGTGTTAATATGAAAATGTGTGTGGCTCCTCCCTTGAAAAAAAAAAAAAATGAATAAAAAAAAATTAAAAATAAATATATATATATATATATATATAATGTGTGTGTGTGTGTGTGTGTGTGTGTGTGTGTGTGTGTGTATATATGTATATGTGTATATATATATATATATATATATATATACACTTATCTGTAATCATGTGTGTTTGGCCCAGCCTGTGTATTTGGTGAAGTGGTCAAGGAGGAGGCATTTGGGTGGGTTGGGGGACCCAGAGATATCAGTTTACCGAGCCCCAAGTCTTCTGTTGCCAGCCCTGATTCCAGTCGCTTTAGGTAGCCCGAATGGATTGAAGAGGTAGAGAAGTGAGTCCAATTTAGGAAATGGGTATATTTACTAAAGTGGGAGTTTTAGAAGTGGAGATATTGCCCATAGCAACCAATCAGATTCTACTTAACATTTATCTAGCACCTTCTAGAAGATAATAGCTAGAATCTGACTGGTTGCTATGGGCAACATCTCTACTTCTAAAAACTCTCACTTTAGTAAATCTAAGTGTAATAGTTCCCTGAGTTGGTACATAGGGGCCCTTACAAACTCTTGCTTTGGGGCCTTCAAATACCTAGTTACACCCCTGGGTGCGGGTAATAAGGCCCCACATGGGTTTTAGCATCTGATATACAAAACCGACACAAGTAAAACGTTTCCAACATAGAAATATAAGTATACATTTTGCTGGCATAACGGGATAACCCGTTATGCAGGGGCATCTCTACAGTATAATGGGTGCAGGGTGTGCGGGTAACACGGGGGCCCACACCGCACGCCCTGCATCCATATTTTTAATACTTACCTCTCTGGAGTTCCAATGTTGGCGCTATCAGCGCTGTAAAAATTGCTTAGAAAAAGGCCACCAGCGTTTTGCACATGCGCAGTAGACTCTGGGCACTGCCAGCCACCGGAGAGTGAGGAAGAGGCCCTGGACGGAGACTGCACATGGGCCCCCTCCTCTCCCCTGTGACTGCAGCAAAGTGATAATCCGCCCTGTGCTGGCACCACTCCCGAACATGTGATATCAGAACAGGGGGGCACCAGGAAGAAGCTACAGTAAGGACACCTCGGCCGCCTCTGCGCTGGCTGCACCCACCCTGCGGAATACCCACTCTCGCTCCGACAAGACTTTCCTCTAGTCTCCAAACCTTCCAGCACTTCCTGAGAACTCATCTCTCAGGCATCAAATACCAGATCCACCCAGGTAACCTCCATAGGCTAATGTATTACTGTACATATATACAGTGCACATATATTCTCTTACTACACCCACACATCCCCCAGCCCAACATTCCTGTGTGACCGGATCATGCATCCCCCCGAGAGCCTCTGCAATCTGGCTAGACCGATATGCAATATGTAGCACCTATCCTTGTGCATGCCTACATGCCTATTTCCCTACAGATTGTAAGCCTTTGAGCAGGGCCCTCCTACCCATACTTGCCGACAATCAGCTCCAGCCTTCCCGGAGGGAGCTGATTATCGGCTAATAGCGGGGGGTGGGGCCAGCCATTGGAGGTGGGGGTGGGGCGGCCATTTTGGGTCACACTGGGGGCGTCATTGTGACTCCACCCCCTCTTCACAATGCCGTGATTTTCGGCATTGTGAAGCAAGGGGCGGGCCCACGATGACGCGATTCTGCGCGAATCGCGTCACCGGGCCCCCAGCTGCGGGGATTTCTGTTTTTTTTCAGGGGGGAGGTAGGGAGGGTGTGAGACTTCCGGGAGGCTTGCCTGCCTTTCCGGGGGGCCGGGAGCGGCACCCGAAAATCGGGAGGGTAGGCAAGCCTGCTCCTACCTCTATGTCTGTCTGTTATTACCCTGTCTTGTTTTATTACTGTTTGTTCCCAAATGTAAATAACAATTGAATATGCTGGCGCTATATAAGTGGCTGCCCTAATCATTCACCACTTCATTGGGGAAACCTCACTGATAAGGACATGCGCCATATACAAGGTGACAGATTATAGACCTGATAATCGTAAATTCTTATCCCTGCTATTCGTGGCAATATAAAATGATCTACGGTGGGGATTTGGTATGAAACACATCCTGGGCCGGGGGATCTGATGGGAGCCAGTCCCTGCGATGTGTGACGTGATCGCTGATGTGACGACTTTTGTACTGAGGGACCTTGTGTGCGGGCGGCCATTGCCGGGAGGGATCCTTCTCCAGGGCAGATTATGAGATCTGCGGCCTATAGGCGACGTCCAAGCTACAGTGGCTAAAAGGGCCAGGCTCTGAAACGCAGACCCGTAACTAGACTTTTTGGTGCCCTGTGCCAGAGAGAGCATTGGCGCCCCCTATATATTTAAAATAGGGATATAACGCACCCAAAAAAGGGCCCTGGCGTCATGGGGAAGGGCCAGGGAAGAGATCGAGGAGGCCAGGAGATGCTGGGGATAAAATAAGAGGAAACTACAAGTGAGAATGATAATAAATAGGAAACTGATAGGCCCAAACAGCGCCCCCTGCCCTGCGGTGCCCTGTGCCAGGGCACAGGTCGCACCACCCTAGTTACGGCCCTGCTGAAACGCTTTGCATTCCGGAGTTTGGTCAATCTCACAATACGAAATGTCAGGTGTCCTGGACCATCATAGCGAGAATAAAGTATTCCCCAGAACTACACAAAGGAGTTTTAGGTGCACTGTCAACAGCAGCTGGTGAGAGAGTCGTCATGGTGAGAGGGTAGTCAGTCCTCTATAATATCATAAATAAATAAACAAAAACCAGCGCTGGCTAGAAAACGGTTAATATTTCATACAGACGGTGTTGTTATAAAAATATTTTATTATATTGTTATCAATTAAAATCCAAAATGGTATTGTGCAAGAAAAGAAATACTGTAAAAATTAATGATAAAAGATAAAAAGTTCCAATGTGTGCCAAAAAAAAGGAAACCTACACCACTAGCGTTCCTATTGTGTCTTACTGTATATAGGACCTCCTCCAATGAATTAGCAGCAATGTTCACCAGTGAATGTGGAATGATCCCCAAAGTCCATAAGGACTCAGGGCCTGATTCAGAGCCGGACACTCTGAACGAGCGCCCGCTCTGAATCAGGGCGTTTTTGGGGGGTTTTTTTGTGCGTCCTGGCCGCTGGCATAGCTGTGGGTGACCACCCACAGCTTATGCGAGCATCCATGATGGTGGTCGCGATGGTCAAGACCATCGCGACCATCGGGCTTGCGACAAGACCCTTGCGGTAGGGTCTCGTTGCCGCAAGCCCTGGAGTGATTTGGGCTCTATCAGAGCCAAAATCACTCCCACAGACATCACTAGTGATGTCAGTGGGGCCGGACCCAGACGGTAGGCGTTCCCATGGGAACGCCTCCGTCTGGGCAGCCACGCCCCGGGCACGCCCACCAAAGGGGGCGTGCTGTCACTCACCATCGACAGCACGCCCCCTTTGGTGTGGGACCTGGAGTGACGGCTTCCCCGTCGCTCGCCAGGTCTTGCGCATGAGCATGACGGAACTCCCTCCATCGTGCGCATGCGCACTTGGGCACCATCGACCCACTTGCGAGCGTACAGCGCTCGCGAGCGGGTCTGAATGAGACCCTCAGTCTTTGTTGTTGTGTGCTCTAGGGGTGTCCATAGGTGATGAGCCACAATCCGGTGATCTGGAGAAATGTAGGTCCAAAAGATAATCCGTAGGTAAGAGCCAATATTCCATATAGGTCCAAAGTGGTGTGGTATGAAGCTCAACGCGTTTCCCTGGGTAAGTGTAATCCCAGCTTCCTCAGGAGCATTAATGATCCATGTAAATACCCTTTGGATAATTGCAACTCATTAACACCTGCGTGTGTATTGGGTAAAAGTTGTATTTTTATTGTAATAAAATCAATAGGATAACAATACAAAAATACTTATAGACAATATCAGGGTCATTGTTGAAAAACATAATGCAAATATAACAAGACACTACAAAAAGTTAAAACTCAATAACAAAAATTGCCAGTGACATCATAAAATATCAGGAAAAGGACCCATATATATGGAAAAGAATAAAAAAATAAAAATAAAAAAAAACAGACAAAAAAAAAGAAAAAAAAACCACAAGCAGATAAGAACATAACTAGACAACAGGGTGAAAGGGGGGGGGGAAGGAAGGGAATAGATAGAAATATATTGGGCGAAAAAGAGAACAGTCACCTCAGATCGAAAAATATAATCTCGGGTTCATCAGTACCCATTAAAAAGGGTTGAGAGAAAAATAATGAGAAAAGTTAAGTATAGCTGTTATTTAACTTTGAACAAAGTGCAAGGGCGTAGGTTTTATCACTATTTGGGACAGGTCTAGGAAATTGAAGAGCGGGAAGATAAAATATTTTTGAAGATCGCAGAGTCCTTGATATCTATCCAGCGAAGCCAGGTATCTCTGAAGGACTCATAATCACCATCGGCAGGGGTCAGTATATCATCCATTTCCATATATAGATCCAGCCTAGTGAACCATTCCATAACTGTTGGAGGAGAGGAGGAATGCCATTTCACCGGGATGACCGCTTTAGCAGCATTGTTCAAATGACATAACAAAGTTTTCTTAGATTTCGAAAGGGGTCTGGATGATAGACGAAACAACCAAAACATTGAAGCTGTAGGGACCGGTTCATCTAGAATTTTTGCAGAAAGGTTGAGGACTTCGTTCCAAAAAAGCTGAAGGATAGGACATTGCCACCAGATGTGTAGTGGGTTACTTGGGGCCCCAGAGCAGCACCAGCATATGTTCAGAACACCAATCCCCATCTTAGAGAGGGTATCTGGGCATCTATACCAACGTCATAGCAATTTATATTGGGTCTCCCTAACACCAACACTAGGAGAGCAGGCATGAGCCAACTTAAATATTTGCTCCCACTCATCATCAGTTAGGCCAACTCCAAGCTCTTGGTGCCAAACCTTAGTAAAATTGGGGAGAGAGAGGCTAGCGCCCAGACAAATTCTCTAATGAGAGCCTGGACTTCCAGAAACCATCTAGGAGGCCTGGCAGCCATTTCGAGAAGACGCTTAACACAGGGGCTCCCGGCGCTCACCTTCTCTTTATCGCCCTACAGTACATCCACTACTGCCATCTGGCTCTAGGAGTGTCTCCCCGGTATCCTACACCGGGCGCGCATTGGGTGGTGACGATCGCGGAGCCGGGGGAGGATCTTCTAACTTCCTCACGGGTTGCGCCCTCCACCCTTCCACAAGCCGGGACCTCGAGTTTGGAAGCCTCCCTGACGATTGCGGAGGTGACGGCGCTGAAGCGCGCAGCACTAACTCACCACCCTCCTCTTTGTGGCTGCCCTGATTGGAGACCTGCGATCTCCCCCCCAGGTATCTTGCCTCCTGTCTCGGGATCTGGACCCTCTCTCACTGCCGGAGCTGACCTCCGGAGCTGGGGACTGTCAGCCATCTTGGTCCTCCCAGTTGTGCTAAATCCTGGTGTGCCTGTCGGGGCCTGTTCCTGGGGCTCATTGATAGTAGGCTGGCCTGTGTCTGCTGTCCTCAGTGCAGCTCACCCCCAAGGCACTGTCAGAGGCTTATGTCCTCTCTGCCCTGCGTGCAGGTAGTGGTTATTAGCCTGCTGGATCACCCCTAGCCCCTGGGTGTTCTCTTCATATTGCAGCCCATCCTACTTCACCTGACCACGCACTTTTACTATATGGTGATACTACTAGCCCTGAATATTGCAGTCGGGGGGCATTTTTATTATTATCTATATCTATGGGTGTGTATATAGCTCTTTTTATGCCTATAGGGGTAATAGCTTTATGAGAATATAAGATTCCACTCTGGAGACTCAGGCTCAATCTTGTGGTTTCTCACTGTAATATCTCCACCCATTGTATTTCTTTACTAAGCTCCTACTACCCACTAACAGGCTGCACTTGAATAGGGCTATATAACTTATTCACGGTTCTATATTTCTCAGTTGTCAGGTCCTCAATCCTGACTAATTGAATAAAATAACACATTAAGTGGGCATGTCCCCCATCCCCCGGGTGCTTTAATCCCCTATATATTTTATTTTTTCTCTGTTTTTTTTTTTTTTATATATATATATATATATATATATATATATATATATATTTACTGGCTCTGGGTCTTTTTTTTTTTTTTTTCTCTCGGCAACCCTGACACTGGTGGCCCACACATGCAGAAATCTACTACCAAGACTCCTAAACTAGGGGGAAGTGATATTTCGCAACACTTCACGAGAGGTACGAAATCATCTCAACAAAGGGGTCCCCCTTCCCCCCCTTTCATTGCCATGGATAAGGATGGTTCTCACTCACCCACCCCATCCACTAAAGAAGACATTCTAGCTCTTCGCTCCCTCATTACGGAGTTTAAGGACTCTCTTGAAACCAAACTCGACAATGCAGTTGCCTCTATTAAAGCTGAAGTTTCAACTCTGGCTGCAAGAACCACTAAACTTGAGTCTCGCCAGGACGGCTTTCAGAAAGCCTTAAATGAAACTAGCAGAGACCTGGATCATGTCGTCACTGAACTTTCTGACCTTCGCTCTAAAAACGAAGATTTGGAAAACCGGGAACGTAGGAATAATATCCGCATTCGTAACATCCCGGAATCGGTTTCTCCTGATGTTCTGGAATCATATCTGTATAAACTTTTCGCTTTCCTACTCCCTGACCTTGGCTCACGCTCACTACCACTTGAAAGGGCTCACCGCGCTCTTCGGCCAAAACCCAGGGACAACGACCCTCCTCCTGATGTCATTATGAGGTTCCTTAGTTATAAGGACAAAGAACTCATTCTCAACCCTACAAAGGGTAAACCACACATCCTATTCGAATCAGCCAAGCTCCAATTCTACCAGGATCTTTCACCCCTGACGATTGCCAAGAGAAGAGACTTTCGGGACTTAACCAAGGCTCTTCGTGATAGAAGAATCAGATATCGCTAGGGGTTCCCCTTTAAGCTTATTGTAGACCTGAATGGCAAGACTGTTATCATTCGAGATCTTCGTGAATGTAAGGACTTGCTTCACTACCTAGAGGAATTGGGCCCCTCCCCTGAAGGGAACCCCGACGTTTTGTGAGTGCCTTAACCATCAAAAATTGTCCCTTGTTTCTGCTATATTATTCTTCACACTTAAGTCTTGTTTTTTTTACTAACTTACAACCATGATCTGATTACTGGTTTCCGCTCTGTATTTACCCCACCCCCTGCCTCTCCCCTTTCTTGCTCGTCTCTCTTCTAAGTAATATAGTTGAGATGTAGACTGTATATTTACTTTCTAGATATGGTTATCATTTGTTACTAATATCTGAAAAACTCGCTATTATGTTCTGTATCTATTTTTTTACATATATCTTTAGCTGTTCTCTTTATTTAGCTACTAGCTAATATTGATCCGTTATGCTATTTACTGTATATTTTCATTTACTTTATTCATTTTTTTTTTCTCTCTTTGTAATTATAGTAATCTTTATGGTTACCATTTGTTGCTATTATTGGGACAACTCTGTGTTATGTTATGTATCCATTTCCCATATATGTATATTATTTTTAGCTGTTTTTTCAGTTTAGATGCTAGCTAATACAGATCTTTTATGCTGCTAGTTGTTTATTATTATTATGTCTTATCTTTTATGATGCCTTGCTCTCCTTACTACAATTGTAATCTATAACTTCACCCTATATACGTTTCCTCCCCCTTTTTTTTTTTTTTTTTTTCTTTTTCTCTTGTTTTTATTTTTTGTATGTCTCTCTAAGTTTTGCTCTTTTTGTGATTGAAATTACCAATCTGTTACTTCTTTCCCCTTCTCGCCCCTTTCTGCACCCGGGGGATGCTTCTGATCCCATACAAATCCTTCTCTGTTCTTTTTTAGGAGATTTATATCTTTCTCTAATTGCGACACTGTCAACATTATTTGTTATTTTTGTGGTGTTCTACTCTATTAGAGGGTTATTTGGCTTTTTTAGCCTGCTCCTCTCTGGATTTCTAAGTCCAACCTTTTGAGTACATTCTCCTCCTTCTTTGTAGGTAGGGTTTTCGTACTCAGTTCCTGTGTTGTTGTTGTGGTTTTTTTTTTTTTTTTTCCCTTCCTTCTTCTCTCCTTTTTCTTTCTCCCCCCTTCTTATTTTTTCCCTTACTCTATTTTTTCTCTACATTTTCCCTTGGGAGCTGGGACCCTTATTTCCATTCCACTGCTCCTTCCTAGCCTACCCAAAACTGACCCGATATGCCTCTCACTATAGCCTCAATGAATGTCCGCGGCCTCAATACTCCTCAGAAGCGTTCCCACCTGTTTCGCACTATTCGATCAATAAAAGCCGGCATAGTCCTTTTGCAGGAAACCCACTTCCGCTCACCAAACCACCCTTCTCTTACCTCCAGATACTTCTCCACCGTGTTGTATTCCTCCAGTACATCTAAACATAATGGTGTGGCCATTCTCATTAAAAATAACTTACCTTTTTCCCAAGAATCTGTATATACCGATGCGGATGGTCGATACATTATTCTCACTGGCAGGCTCGGACACACAGAGGTGACTATCGCCACAGTATATTCCCCTAATGTAAACCAATGTCGTTTCTTTAATTCCTTTTTTAAAATACTGTACAAACGTCGTATTGGTCACTTGCTTCTTGGTGGCGACTTTAACTCTGTTCTGGATCCGACCTTGGATAAGTCTCTTTCTCGGACCCGCCCTTCCACTTGTCCTATATCTAAAACTCTAAATAAACATATGAAATTGGCTGGTCTATTTGACACGTGGCACTCCCTCAATCTCTCTTCTAAGGATTACACATTCTATTCCAACCCCCATCGTACTTATTCCAGAATCAATTTTATTTTATGTAGTCTCCCCATTTCCAAACACCTTACAGATGCGAGTATCATTCCTAATTCCTGGTCTGATCACTCTATCGTTACTTCCTCCCTCGATTTCTTAGATACCCCGGTTATCAGGCCCACTTGGTGGTTAAATGAGACCCTTCTTAAAATCCCTCACTTCCAAACAAAAATTATAGGTGTCTTAAAGGACTACTTTGCTCTTAATGTCTCCGGCTCTGGATGTTCTCCCATGGAGTGGGAGGCTCATAAGTCCGTCCTTCGTGGGCACATCATCAGCTTTGCTTCTCACAGAAATAAACAATACAAGCATCTTCTCCGATCTTTCACTGATCAGGTTCACCACTTGGAGTCTCTCCATAAGCGCACACCCACTGATGCTCTCTATAAACAACTCACCACTGCAAAATCTGCCCTTAACTCGATTCTCTCTGAAAAAACGGAAAAATCTCTTAGATGGCTGAATCAGCGATTCTATGAAAAGAGCAATAAGGCGGACACTCTTCTTGCCAATCGTTTAAAGGCTCACAAGGTTGCTATGGCGAATCCTGCGCTTAAGGACCATTCTGGATCTCTACAATACAGTCCCTCCAAAATCAATTCTATCTTTAAAGATTATTATTCTTATCTTTATAACCTTTCAGATCCCGATCCGTCCCCACCCCCCCCTCCCCATCTCCATTACTGACTACTTGACTTCTTGTGATCTACTTCACATCGATGCTTCCACCTCTGAATTACTTAACCTCCCCATAACTGAGGAAGAGGTTACCTGTGCACTTAAACATCAGAAACCTTCGAAGGCACCTGGTCCGGACGGTCTCCCCTTTTCTTACTATAAAACATTCCAGTGCTCTCTAATCCCCCATCTCACAAACTCTTTTAATCAAATTTTTGAAGGTAACTTTTTTCCCACTGATACCACTAGGGCTAAAATAACAGTTATCCCGAAACCGGATAAGGACCCCCATTTGGTAACTAACTATTGACCAATTTCCCTTCTAAATACGGATCTCAAACTTTTTGCAAAAATGTTGGCAAATAGACTAAACCCCATTCTCTCTTCTCTTATTCATCCGGACCAGGTAGGTTTCGTCCCCTCCCGACAAGCCCTCTATAACACTAGGCGTACAGTGGATCTTATACATCATGTAAACTCTATTAAACTTCCCTCTCTCTTTCTTGCTCTTGATGCCGAAAAGGCCTTTGATAGGGTCTCTTGGCCCTTTATGATTAATACTCTTCTTGGCTTCGGTTTTCATGGTAGATTTCTCCAGGCCATTAGGGCCCTTTATCATAACCCATCTACTTCGGTTCTTGCAGGGGGTCTTCTTTCTGACTCCTTCACCATCTCAAATGGCACTAGGCAGGGGTGTCCTCTATCCCCGCTGATTTTCGCTCTAATTATTGAACCCCTGGCCTGTAAAATCCGAGGGAATCCAGACATTTCTGGCATTCAAGTAGGCGACTCCTCGTATAAAATCTCTCTATTTGCCGACGATGTCCTCCTTACTCTCACCAACCCCTTGATTTCCCTCCCAAATCTGTTCCAAGAAATCTCCCTTTATGGACAATTTTCCGGTTATAAAATCAACAACGACAAATCAGAAGCTTTACCCCTCCATATTCTGAGGTCGTCTTTAGAGCTCCTCCGTCTTAATTTCAATTTTAACTGGCGTTTGGAATCTATTAAATATCTAGGTGTCAACCTGACAAAATCTTATCACGGTCTCTACAAGGCAAACTATCTCCCTCTGTTTAGAGCCATAGAACAAGACCTTTTTCATTGGCACTCTCTATTTATCTTTTGGACAGGCCGTATAGCCGTGATTAAAATGAATGTCCTTCCCAAACTCCTCTACCTTTTCCAAACCCTTCCTGTGGCAGTCCCTCCCCATGTTCTATCTTCTTTACAGGCAAGTTATGGTAAATTTATCTGGAATTACAGAAGACCTCGTATACGTAGAGCAGTCCTTTTTAAGACCACTTCAGCTGGCCGCCTAGGTCTCCCCTCATTATCCAAATACTACCAAGCCTCTAGACTTAGTCAATTAGTCTCCTAGCACTCTCCAAAGGGAACCAAACGATGGGTTGATCTTGAATCAGCACTCACCAAAACCCCATCGGTCTCAAACCTACCATGGCTCCCCAGAAAACTCAGACCTCTCTCTATCTCTTTGGTCCCATCAGTTTCTCTTACTTTATTTGTATGGAACTCTCTCGATACTAAGTTCTCTCTGTCTACTCACCCCTCGCCTCAGACACCTCTCTGGTTTCACCCTTCTTTTCTCCCTTGCCACTCGCCCCATATGATCTCTACATGGTCTGCAGTTGGTATCACCCGCTTTCATCACATCCTGGGCAATTTTGCCCTCCATTCTTTTACTGAGTTATGGGAGATACATTCTTTACCGCAGTCCTGTTTCTACCAGTATCTCCAGATTCGCCACTTTGTCCATTCGTCCCTCTCTTCTCTTGACGCTTTACGAAACCCCACGGCTATGGAACACCTTTGTATTTATAGACCCGCGGAAAAGGGCTTAATTTCTCAGATCTATCATTCTATACTAGATCAGGATAGCCCGCCCCTAGAGACCCATGAGTGTTGTTGGGAGATAGACTTGGGTACCTCTCTGGGAGGAGACACTTGGGAGGCTATACGCCTTAATATATCGAAATGCTCAATTAGTGTCTCCATTAAGGAAAACTCTTATAAGGTATACACTCGATGGTATCTTGTCCCGGAGCGTCTTCACCAAATATACCCTAATTCTTCTAACCTTTGTTGGAGACAATGTGGACAAGTCGGCTCTTTCTACCATATTTGGTGGTCCTGTCCATATATTGTCCCTTACTGATCCATGGTCCAATCTACTATATTGTCAATGATTCCCTATGCCTCCCCTCTTACTGCTGCTTCGTTGCTCCTGTGTGCCCCGATCTGTCAACTTTCCAACCATGAGAATAAGTTGGCCCTACACATCTCCTGTGCTGCCAAGTATCAGATTGCTAGCTCTTGGAAACAACCACTCCCTCCTACTCGTCAACAGTTTCTCACCGCGTCTGGTTTGTGGCCAAAATGGAATATATCACAAGCCTTCAAAACAACAGGGTGAACAAGTTTAATGCAATCTGGTCTCCCTGGTATGGCTCCCAGGGTGTGACCCCTCCTGGTCTCTCATAATTATTTGCCCTCTGCTCTTTTCTCTTTTCTTTCTCTTTTCTCTCCCTCTCAAATTCTTTATTCTATCCCCCCAGCTCGCTCTCTTCCTCTTCACTCCCTGATTTTTATTTATATAATTTTTTATTTTTTTTTATTTTCTCTTCTACATAATTTCCAAATTTTTAATTTGTATTTATTTATTTACTTTCCTACTCAATTTTTATTATTATTATTTTATTTTATTTTTCTCTCTTTATATTTTTTTTTACTCTTCTCTTGATATTTTGTTTCTTTGTTCTGTGCTACTTTCTTAAGGAATTACAAAGAAAAAAGAGGGAAAAAAGGAAAAGTTCATTTTCAATATCAGTATATCATTATACTTGTTACCTATCTATTTGTATGATGAATATTTACTGTTTATTTTGTTCCTTAATCCCCCTTGGGGACTGCACTGTTTTTTTTTCCTGTTTCTCTTGTATTGATACCCCAATAAAATTATATGATTATAAAAAAAAAAGAAACCATCTAGGAGATAATTTAATTGGGAGGGTTTGTAACAAGTAAAGGATCTTAGGGAGAGAGTTCATTTTGAGAATGCCCAGTCTCCCAAACCATGAGAAGGCACCTGATTTCCATAATCTCAAGTCTGAACGTATCTTGTCTAGAAGGGGAGTGAAATTGGCCTCAAGCAGGTGGGAGAGATCTCTAGTAAGATTAACTCCCAGATATGTAAGCTGGGAAGAGTGCCAGGTGAAAGGGAACGCTGATTTAAGGCCTGCAACCATCTGTGGAGGTGCCGTAATATTCAAGGCCACCGATTTAGAATAATTAACTTTGAAATTAGAGAGGTCTCCAAAAATCTTGAATTCCTCTAGTAGGTTCGGTATTGAAATAATGGGATTTGTAATTGTGGCCAATAAATTATCGGCAAATAGAGCTAGTTTATATTCATCACTATGTAACCTAAAGCCCGATATGTTCGGATTCAGCGTGACTGACCTCGCCAGAGCCTCCATACAAATAATAAAAATCAGGGGGGATAAGGGACAGCCTTGTCTAGTTCCATTGTTAATGGAGAAGGAGTTTAGAAAGGGAATCGTTAACTCTAATGCGGGCAGAGGGGGAACGATAAGGAGCGAGGATGCATTGAAGGCAAATAGGGCCTAGTCCCAAGTGTCTCAGTATTCCAGACATGAAACTCCAATCTACCTTGTCAAATGCCTTCTCGGCATCAGTAGACAGCAGAATAGCTGGGGTATCTGTAGTCGAGATATAGTGGATGAGGGCTATAATTTTGGAGGTATTGTCCCTAGCTTCATGTCCTGGGAGAAACCCTACCGGAGCGTTATGACTAAGAGAAGGTAGGAAATGCTTTAATCTGTTTGCGAGAAGTTTCGCATACAATTTAACGTCTATGCTGAGAAGGGAGATTGGGCGGTAACTGGGACAAATGGAGAAGTCTTTGCCTTCCTTAGGGATGACCGTTATATGGGCTTCTAAGGATTGGCATGAAAAGGGGGTCTTATCGGAAACTGAATTAAAGGCCTCCAACAGTGGAGGAGCCAGTTTGTTCTTGAAAGCTTTGTAATAATTTATAGAGAACCCGTCAGGGCCAGGACTTTTCCCGGAAGGGGTAGATTTAATGGCCTCCAGTAGCTCAGGTAAAGTGAAGGGTCTCTCCAAGTCCTCACTGGCATGGTCGTCCAGCCTGGGGAATCCAATTCTAGTGAGATAGGCCTCAATAGCCTGTTGTTTCCCAAGAACGTCAGGAAAGGCCGAGGGGGCAGGTAAATTATATAGTGATGAATAATAGGAACAGAAAGCTTCTGCAATCTTGTGAGAATCATGGGAGTTTTATATGGAGTGTTCGATCATAAAGAGATGATTCAACAGAGAGTAAAGAATTTTCCTTGGTGGGTGCACTCCGTGCATATGAAAAAAAAAATTAAAATCTAACTTTTACTTGTATATTCTTAAAAAATAAAAAATATTGTACATACAAAACATATCTGCAAACAATGTAAGTATATATATTGCTGCAGTATTCTTTTTGAAATTATGGCTCAATTAGTATATACAGTAAGGTCTGTTCTTTTAGCAACATGCTTATCTATTTATTATTGCAGTTTGAATTAATCATTGTTAAACTCATGTTGCCAAATTACACAAACTTTGAACACAAGAGTGAAATATAATATTTAAACCACTTCAAATAATCTGTCCTATCCCATATTGTGACATTGGTTACTACCTCATGCCGAGATCTGATCAGGTATCTTTTCTTTCATAATAGGTATAAATTCTCGGAGTCACAGTCTACATGTGGGGGTGGTTTTAGTGCTGCATAATAGTCACATCCCCATGATTAACCCTTGTAAATATGGAGGGAAAATCTCCTCACGTATATTGTGCGAGTATGTTCCTTCGCTAATCCTCTCTCAAAGTTTAACCCTTATTCTACTGGCCTCAGAATGGAAAAAAGTTGTTCACCATGCTGCTTGATTCAAATATAGGATAACTTATAATAACCAGTGCCCTTTATATACTACACAGTAGATATCTGCAATTGAATGGCGTGTGGAGGACATCATCCCTTCAATTGAAGGGTATTGGGTATTTAATCACATTAAACAGGTGTGAATCCACATATTATATATCATAATAGTGACATGATTATTAAGCATTAGCATAAAATCCGTAGTTATGAGATAATTATTCAGGAGGACCAGTCTCTGTGTAATCAAAGAGAGAGAAATAATACTCTGCCCTATTGGGAGAAGACCTCTCACCACTGTCCCCATTTACCAATAGGTATTGAACAGGTCAGAGGGAGACAGAGACCCCCTGGGTGCAGATTGGAAGTAAGGGAGAGAGAGGAGAACGTAGAGTCGGTTTCCACTGTCCCAGCTAGCTGTGGTTTCCCCCTTTTTTTAGAACGCAGTGCAGGGCAGAACCACCGGAGAAAGCGGAATGAGAGAGCCGACGGAGGTACCTTAGTGTCCTGGAAAGGTAATCAGACAAAGGTGGGGTGTGCGGGAACGATATCCTGATGTGCAGTCTGGTGAGGCCGTCGGCAACCGGGTCACATGGGCGCCCTTGTGAAACCCGGGATTCTGGCACTGGCTGATGATGCACGATGATTACTGGAGAGCTTGTTCACATCGGAGCCACATGGGAGTATCATGGGAGACCAGTCCCCTCCCATCTGTAATAGGGATGAAGGAATGAGCTCTTTGAGTTTGCAGAGCTCTAGCTAGCATTTTTCTGGGTTTATTGCCCCAGCGATAATATAGACTACGAAATTTTCAAAAAGAATGTTTGACCTTTTCCAGTAAAAGTTTATTTAAGGCGGAACGGGCTTGGAGTAAGTCCACATAAACATCAGAGGAAAGGGAGGTTTTGTGGGTAGACTCCAAAACCTGTATTTTCTGAAGTAAGTCTTCTCTCTGTCCCATCCTTTGTTTCTTTTAAGTAGGAACCAAGTTGGATGCTTTTTCCTCTAAAAGCACACTTATGGGCTTCCCATACAGTGAGATTAGATACATCCAGGGTGGTATTACATTCTAGATATATATCAATAGCCTCTTCCAACTGAGATCTACAATAAGGGTTGGACAGAATGGACTCATTAAAATGCCAGGATGTGGTGATTGGATCAAAAAATACGAGGGAGATGTCTACCCTCACTGGAGTATGATCAGACCAGGTTGTCACTCCTATGGAAGTTTCCTGTACCAGGTGGAGAAAGCTATGGCCAACCAATATATAGTCTATCCTGGAATAGGACTGGTGGGAGCTAGAATAAAATGAGTAATCTCTTTCTGATGGATGTGAGATACACCAGATGTCGGACAGCTGATGAGTATAAAGTAACCATCTTGCCTTCCTTGATGTATGACAAGGGACTGTTGAGGAACCCGATGTAGTGTCCAAGAGATGATCTAGAGCCCAGTTGAAGTCTCCACCTACTATCAAGATCCCCTGTTGGAGTGTGTCAATTTTATCCAGAACCGTCTTAAGAAAAGTTGTCTGGCCCTGGTTTGGGGCATAAATATTAACAAATGTGAAAGGTTGATTAAAAATAGAGCATTTAAACAGTAGACATCTCCCCCTCCTCCAAATTATGTACTTCAGAGTGTGTGACTGGCAAACGTTTAGCAAATAAAATAGCCACTCCCTGAGATTTCGATTGGGGATAGTTACTATAATGCGTTATGGTGTAAAATTGAATGCTAAGCCGTGGGGCAGAGGGGGAATGGCGGAAGTGGGTTTCCTGTACAAAGACGATATCCGCTCTATCACCATGGAAAGATCGAAGGGCCTGGGTTCTCTTTTCTGGGACATTCAGCCCTCTGGCATTTAAAGAGACTATACGGAGTGAAGCATTAAATGAGAAGAAAAAAAGAACCACTGCCGGACAATAAGGGGACCGCCAGGGAACCCATGTCACGGGAATGACCCCACCATCTTATAGAAAAAATAACAATATAATAGAAAACACCCAATCTTATTAATATAATTTGAATAAACATAATTGCATAACTCCTTGTAAAGAATGAAATGTAATAGAAAAAATAGTATATAGTAGCAATCTAAATAAGAAATTATAATAATGGCAGCTTGATTTATCTAATATGTCTGACTATAAATGGACCTTGGGAAAAAGAAAAGTAATAAATAAAATAGGCCTAACAAGCCTCTAGTAACGTAGGAGGTCACAAAGACTAATTAGAAGTCAGAACAAATAGTGAATACAGCCTCAATTAAGGAGAACCTCATAACAAACTGAGCATACAGTATATCAAGTGGGGTCAGATGCTAGTGGGGGTCAGCTCCTTTAGGCTTTTTTTTATGGTGCTGTACTTGTTGCCAATGGTCTCTCCTCGGACGGCCAGGAGGTACAGGTAGAGGGAATGAAAAGGCCTGCCAATCGGGAAGTGTAACAGGCTCCAAGCACAGTGCAGAACAGAAGTCAGGTAAGCTCTGGGGAGACTGGAGCACCAGGTGTTTACCGGCATGGGTGACCTGTAGAGAGAACGGGAACCCCCATCTATATTTGATTTCTTGTTTATGCAAGGAATCTGTTAGGAGTTTCAATAACCATCGCTGTTGGAGGGTCTGCCAAGAGAGGTCCTGGAATATTTGTAGATGAGTACCGTTGAACTCCACACCTTCCAAATTGCGGACTTTATGGAGAAGCTCTTCTTTTTGTGAGAAGTAATGGACCCGGCAGATAACATCTCTCGGACGATCAGTTACAAGACCCTTTGGACAGAGAACTCTATGAGCACGGTCAAATTCAATAGGGTCATTGGGGTCAAGTTCCAGGATTTCTCCAAAGATTTTATTTAGGGCAGCAGTCAGACCAGATGGAGGGACATCCTCAGGAAGCCCCCAAACACGAATATTGTTCCTGCGGCCTCTGTTGTCCAGGTCGCCCAGTCTGTTTTGCATTGTCCTCCTATCTAAAGCTTGCTGGGAGATTAACTCATGAAGATGAGATAACTGGTTGTCAACTGACTTTCTCTTCTTCAAGGGTAACCATGCGGGAACCCAGGTGTTTAACATCAGCTTGTACTAAAGAGATCTGAGTCTGCATAGAGCCCTGGATTCGCGACTCCAGAGCCTGCATGTCTTGTTTAGAGGGGAGAGATCGAACATGGGTTAAAACTTCCATAATTTCCCCTCGTAATTGGGACAATTGAGCATGAAGGTCACCAGGTGACGGAGAGAGGGTCATGTAGTGTTAGATAAATGGATGGCGGATTCCCCTGTTAGTGAGGCTACATAGCAAGCATGGAACGGTCACAGAGAGCCTCCAGCTACACATTATAACCCCACTGACAAGGGGGATAGATTTTGCTGCCCGCCTTTGATGGGTAGGTAAACGCAGGGAGAGATGGTGGAGCAGGGAGAAGAAATTAAATAAAAAAAAATATATATATATATATATATATATATATATATATATATATATATATATATATATATGTATATATATATGTCACCCCCAGCTGTGCGAGCGGCCTGCAGGCCAGAAAAAAATAAAATAGGAACGCCTCTGAATCAGGCTTATGGACTTTGGGGATCATTCCACATTCACTGGTGAACATTGCTGCTAATTCATTGGAGGAGGTCCTATGTCCAGTAAGACACAATAGGAACGCTAGTGGTGTATGTTTCCTTTTTTTGGCACACATTGGAACTTTTTATCTTTTTATCATTCATTTTCACAGTATTTCTTTCTTGCACAATACCATTTTGGACTTTAATTGATAACAATATAATAAAATATTTTTATAACAACACCGTCTACATGAAATATTAACCTTCTTCTAGCCAGCGTGGTTTTTAGTATATTTATTCCTCAGAACTACTGGTGATGCCAAGTACACCCACAAGATCTAAGACTACCCAAACAATGAATGCCCCAAAAATGGCTGAGGGCACAAGAGGAGCTGTAATAATTGGCTATAACAGCGCCCGTTCCTGCCCATTAGAAGTCCTGAACTAAACAAGACTTCTCTGTGCTTCTAAATTTCCCACCAAGGGGACTTTGTGAGTTGCTGAACCCTTCATAGCCTCTGTCTGTATTCCTGGGGTACCACCAGAAGCCCCCCACCCCCTCTCCTCAGCTTACCCATTCCCTTGCAGCCTTACCTCCTCAGATTCCGTGGGAGGCTTCCCTGCACCTCAGTGTCTCCCCCAGTGTCTGCTGACAGGGGTGAGGGGTCTGCAGCTGCTGGTCCTGCAGGTGGGGGGAGGACGTGTGTGGGAATACAGGCTTAGCCTGTACTGCTGCATCTGACCACTGACCAGGGAGGAGGGGGAGGACAAGCTGTCCCTGTCAGACCCACACAGTATATAACAGCCTGGGAGTTTGCTGGCAGTCCCTAGATTTAAAGGAATTGATTTATAAGATGGTCTGTGTACTAATAAGTGTGATCACTATTGCCGGCTATCACAATGACATTTAATTATAGAATCTCTGTGACACAGCCCAGACATATATGTAGGACCCGGCCTCTGCCCAATTCCATTGTGTAATAATGATCCACATGTTATAGAGGTATTCACTGATATATTGCTGTCACTACCTTCTGTGGTGCTTTTAATAAAAAAAAACTGTTCAAAAGTAAAGTGTGTCTATTAGTGCACAGTAATATTCCCTAATTGTGCAAGTGTGCATGTTGGTGCACAGTAATATACTGTAATTGTGCATGTTGGTGCACAGTAATATACTGTAATTGTGCATGTTGGTGCACAGTAATATTCCCTAATTGTGCAAGTGTGCATGTTGGTGCACAGTAATATACTGTAATTGTGCATGTTGGTGCACAGTAATATACTGTAATTGTGCATGTTGGTGCACAGTAATATTCCCTAATTCTGCAAGTGTGCATGTTGGTGCACAGTAATATACTGTAATTCTGCAAGTGTGCATGTTGGTGCACAGTAATATTCCCTAATTCTGCAAGTGTGCATGTTGGTGCACAGTAATATACTGTAATTGTGCTTATTAGTGGTAGGGTTGTACACCTGGACAATTTTTGATAGATTTGGATTCGGCTGTGATTCGATGTCCGGATTTGGATTTGGATTGTTTTTTTAAATTGTCAAAAAAAAAAGCTAAAATCACATCATTTGGGCCTTTTTTGTTCTTAGAGTATTAACCTCAAACTGCGAGGATCACAGGGCTTAGAGCTTAGAGCGGTACATGAAGAAAGCGCACCCAATAGAACAAACAGAACTTAACAATACAGTAAAAAAAAAAAACTTGCAGCTCAGGTAAACTGCGTAGATTACAGGGCTTTATAGCGGCACGTGAAGACAGCGCACCAAACAGTACAATTTACAGCAGAGTACAGCGCAGCATAAAGCAGCGTGCAGTGTGCCCCCTATACACAGTCACTTTATATAGAGCACAGACACTTGTGAGTCCAGAGTCTCAGCACAGCCAATACAGCAGAGTATAGTGCAGCACACAGAAGCGTGCAGTGTATCCCCTATACACAGTCATATTACAGTACAGCCACAGCACAGCCTGAGCCAATACAGCAGAGTATAGTGCAGCACACAGAAGCGTGCAGTGTATCCCCTATACACAGTCATATTACAGTACAGCCACAGCACAGCCTGAGCCAATACAGCAGAGTATAGTGCAGCACACAGAAGCGTGCAGTGTGCCCCCTATACACAGTCACATTACAGTACAGCCACAGCACAGCCTGAGCCAATACAGCAGAGTATAGTGCAGCACACAGAAGCGTGCAGTGTATCTCCTATACACAGTCACATTACAGTACAGCCACAGCACAGCCTGAGCCAATACAGCAGAGTATAGTGCAGCACACAGAAGCGTGCAGTGTATCTCCTATACACAGTCACATTACAGTACAGCCACAGCACAGCCTGACCCAATACAGCAGAGTATAGTGCAGCACACAGAAGCGTGCAGTGTATCTCCTATACACAGTCACATTACAGTACAGCCACAGCACAGCCTGACCCAATACAGCAGAGTATAGTGCAGCACACAGAAGCGTGCAGTGTATCCCCTATACACAGTCATATTACAGTACAGCCACAGCACAGCCTGAGCCAATACAGCAGAGTATAGTGCAGCACACAGAAGCGTGCAGTGTGCCCCCTATACACAGTCACATTACAGTACAGCCACAGCACAGCCTGAGCCAATACAGCAGAGTATAGTGCAGCACACAGAAGCGTGCAGTGTATCTCCTATACACAGTCACATTACAGTACAGCCACAGCACAGCCTGAGCCAATACAGCAGAGTATAGTGCAGCACACAGAAGCGTGCAGTGTGCCCCCTATACACAGTCACATTACAGTACAGCCACAGCACAGCCTGAGCCAATACAGCAGAGTATAGTGCAGCACACAGAAGCGTGCAGTGTATCTCCTATACACAGTCACATTACAGTACAGCCACAGCACAGCCTGAGCCAATACAGCAGAGTATAGTGCAGCACACAGAAGCGTGCAGTGTATCTCCTATACACAGTCACATTACAGTACAGCCACAGCACAGCCTGACCCAATACAGCAGAGTATAGTGCAGCACACAGAAGCGTGCAGTGTGCCCCCTATACACAGTCACATTACAGTACAGCCACAGCACAGAATGTTTAGTCACTCACATTGGTCTCCATGATAATTACCATCACCAGCAATTACCCCAACGCTGTCTGTGCTATTCTGGGTACATACCTGTCACATACACCGTGTAAGGGAACAGCCCTGGGGATGCGCACTCCGACCTCTGACCACACGTTACCGGGACGGAAACTCAGTGCTCGGGTGTATTACCCAGCATGGCCTATAGAGGGCAGCATTACATCAGTAACCAGACACATGGGAGATCCTTATACATAGTATAGAATACAGGCCCTGGTGGGCGTCTGTCTGTGTGTTGGGGATAATCTCAGGAACCACTGGGCGGATTTTGATGCAGTTGTCACTACTCTATAGAGCAATTGTGGATAGTGTGTGACAAAAGGGGGCCGAGCAGTGACGGCCGTCCTAGCACTTTCTTGCCTAAACCATTACAGATATATCACAGCGATGCCTTTATTTTATATCATGTAGAGATTGATACGTATTATCTGGTATGTCCAGAAACATTGATGTATACAAAAATGTAATTTCAAACAAGTCTAATTCCCGGTAAGAGACTGCGTTGGCATCTGATGTAAGTCAGCAAAACGATAGACTGCGGAAGTAATTATTAGGACCAGGGGGAGACATAGCATTAGGGGGAAGGTTAGGGTTAGGGACAGGCTGTGGGAGAGTTAAGGTTAGGGACAGGCTGTGGGAGGGTTAGTGTTAGGGACATGAGCCCTGTACAATGTATGGGGGATAATGCAGATATCTCCTGTATGTGACACACACACAGCGTACCATGAGCCCTGTACAATGTATGGGGGATAATGCAGATACCTCCTGTATGTGACACACACAGCGTACCATGAGCCCTGTACAATGTATGGGGGATAATACAGAAACCTCCTGTATGTGACACACACACAGCGTACCATGAGCCCTGTACAATGTATGGGGGATAATGCAGATACCTCCTGTATGTGACACACACACAGCGTACCATGTGCCCTGTACAATGTATGGGGGATAATGCAGATACCTCCTGTATATGACACACACACACAGCGTACCATGTGCCCTTTACAATGTATGGGGGATAATGCAGATACCTCCTGTATGTGACAGACACACAGCGTACCATGATCCCTGTACAATGTATGGGGGATAATGCAGATACCTCCTGTATGTGACACACAGCGTACCATGTGCCCTGTACAATGTATGGGGTATAATGCAGATACTTCCTGTATGTGACACACACACACACACACACACACACACACACACAGCGTACCATGTGCCCTGTACAATGTATGGGGGATAATGCAGATACCTCCTGTATGTGACACACACAGTGTACTATGAGCCCTGTACAATGTATGGGGGATAATGCAGATACCTCCTGTATGTGACACACACAGCGTACCATATGCCCTGTACTATGTATGGGGGATAATGCAGATACCTCCTTTATGTAACACACACACACAGCGTACCATGTGCCCTGTACAATGTATGGGGGATAATGCAGATACCTCCTGTATGTGACACACACACACAGCGTACCTTGAGCCCTGTACAATGTATGGGGGATAATGCAGATATCTCCTCTATGTGACACACGCACACACACACAGCGTACCATGTGCCCTGTACAATGTATGGGGGATAATGCAGATACCTCCTGTATGTGACACACACACAGCGTACCATGAGCCCTGTACAATGTATGGGGGATAATGCAGATATCTCCTGTATGTGACACACACACACAGCGTACCAAGTGCCCTGTACAATGTATGGGGTATAATACAGATACCTCCTGTATGTGACACACACAGTGTACTATGAGCCCTGTACAATGTATGGGGGATAATGCAGATACCTCCTGTATGTGACAGACACACAGCATACCATGAGCCCTGTACAATGTATGG